>CM055971.1:16012500-16572500 GCA_029531755.1 Holothuria leucospilota | reverse complement strand
AGTTTGGCGTATGTTGTGTCTTTTTTCAATCAGAACGCTAGGGAAAAAGTTTTCAACAATATTATTTTACCCCATGTGATTTATGCAGTACCTGCTTAGTATCATTTTATATTACAAAAAGACAAAGAATAATGAAATTTCTTAAATATACATCAACTATTTTTAATTTAAATTACACTATGATCTTACAAAAGGTGAATGATGCTGCAAAAATGAGTTTAAAAGAATGGCTTACAAGATTAATAATGATCAAAATCATCCATTGCATACTGCACTTATGAGTCTCCTGCAAAAATCGAACAGAAATCTAAGGAATCCACACATCTTGCCAAAATACAGAACACAAGTTTTTAGAAACTCTTTTATCTATCGTGCTGCATTATTTATTCAATCTGAGCACATAGATTCTTTGTTGTAGTTTTGATGTAGTTTGTTGTATTGTTTTATTTATTAACCTTTGTATATGTAGATATATTGTTCCTGTATATATTAACCTATTATCTTTATCTCCTTAATTTTTATACTAATTATTCTTCCTATGAATGTATTTTATTGATCCTATTTATAAATGTTTACATCTATACTGGAATGAATAAATGAATATATATATATATATATGTATATAAATTTATACAAATCTAACTACATATAAATGTACAATGAAACAGCCATGTTCCTTTTTTAAATTCCAGAGACTGGATATGATGTCACGAGGAAACGACATATGGCAGGCCTTCTATACCTGTTACTTGAATGTCCATGCACTGCACTGTTTCGGTCACCTAATTTTGTCACGGTAGAGTTGTTATCTTATAAATAAGGTTCAAGAAGGCAAGGTCACTCCAGGAATCCTTGAAGCAGATTTATTAGAGCACTAAAGGTGCCGAACTCTCCGGGTACCAGGTAATATTTGGAACCGAAGGCCCAGAAAAGTTTAAAATGATGAACTCCTGTGCAAGTATCAGCACATACCAAGATTTAGAATTTGCAACAACCGAACTTAGAAAAAATCACCAACATGGGCGTGAAAATCTTTTCCGTGAGTTATAAACCTGTTTCCTTTTTTCGGATTTTCAGATCACTGCACTATGCTTTACGGTTTTACAAAATCAGCCAAAGTTTGTTGTTTTAACTTTTACAAAGATGATATTGTAATTCCTTTAATTTTTCTTTGAAAGTGATCTATGCCAGCTTCGGTGTATTAGACATTTTTGGTCTTTTTAACCAATGCACCACATGTTCATTTCCATTTATAGAAGTACCAGTGTTGGTCTTAGAAATGAAACTCTTTTTTAGAAGTAGCTAGGTATGATTTACTTTTATACATCTTTGTTTAATATGTTTATTGGAAAATTCAGAAACTCTTTAGGTGGAACTTAAATTTTAGGGCCGATGAGGCTACTCTCTTGGAATGACAAGACTGCTGTAAGTTATGTATGTTAGTGAGTTATAGGTAATGTCGAAAGTAAAATATTTGATTTCATTCGAGGAATGGTAAGTCCCACTTGATTTACGGTATACCTCAGATTCGTGCAGCACTAATGTTGGAATCCACCGTAAGGTACTGATAGACTATTATTTTTCGCAAATTTAAGATCAACTTGGAAGTCGGGTAATATGCTAATAGGGTTAACCCTGAAGATTCTAACTTCTCAAGTAGAGACCCACTATAGATTTCTGCAGGCTACGTGTACTAAAATGGCCTGCGGACGATTTAGAGCAGCCCCAAATTAGGAAGAAATCTGCTTAACAATTTCCTGACAGAGAAACTCAAGTAAAAGTGACCCCCTGCCCTAAATAGTTTAAAATCTCTGCTCTCGGTTGCTTTACATTTATGCCACAAAGTCAAAATTGTTAGCAAATTTCGGACGTTAAGCTGCTTATTCCATGTCAAAAGAATGGCGGTCCTAGGGGAGTTGTTTTACCCATCTTTGTAGCATGCTTTGCATTGTTCTTGCATTAATATAACGTCTCAAATAATTATATCCACCTACAATCATTCAGATGTTAACTTTAATTCCAGTAAATAAGTTCAGGCTGTACAGCTTAATGACATTCCGATTTCTTCCTGGTTTTGCTAAAGTTACGTTTTGTCTTAAGAATATGTTTAAAAATTTTATGTTTAAACCCAAATACATTCAATATAAAGGGGATAAACTAAAACTAAATCCAAAAGGTACTAGACTAAGTACATGAGTTGAGGCTAGGAGTATCCCAAAACGGAATAAAGTTGATGTACCGCCGCAGAAAGACTCTATACAATTTCTGTATAAATGTATTAAAATTTCTTTAAAAAATTCCAAATTTTTTTCCACAATGTTCTGTTGAATATTAACAAAACCTATAACAATCTGTAAAACAATTCTAAAGAATATTAAAGTTTAATGTTCCTACAAATTTTACTAGGATTGCGGAGTTTCAGAAATAGTTCGTTTTCGTACCAACCTGCGCGTAAAATGTAAAAAAAAAACAGTCGTAAAAAGGGTTCACTCATTGGGTGTATTTTTGCATTCACAAGACGAGGGTCTTATAATTGTGCAGTTTACCAGACAACAAATATTTATGCCTAAAGGAATATTTAGGAAATTTTATTCGCAGTGTTGGGCTGTGTGGGCTTATTATCATTTTCCTGTGGATAAAGTATGCGACCAATGCTGTAATACCTAAGAATGACCAACTTACCCAAGTGACTTCATTCGACCGTTAAAGCTTTTAGTGGTTCAATAAATAGACGAGATATGTTGTTATTCTTAAAACTGGAAGTTCCTGTATTCTTGAACCCAGATTTGTTTTCCTAAGACTACTTCAAGGGTAATTTCTTTTGACCAAATACTCATGCTGACATAATTGTACGTAACGTCAACTCAAACCTGAACGTCACGGTAACCTCAAACCTTGATTTTCTTTGGGGCATATATTATTCTTAGTATTTTTCCTAGCAAATGAAACTATTCCTAGCTACAGATGAAAGAGTTTGGGTTGAAACTCAAAATATTTTTAAATCTGCAATTGCTTTAAAGATATTAAATTCTGAATACTGGCTTTGAACCCAAAAGATTCTATTTGGGACTCCTGAAACATAATTTTTAGGTGAGGCAAATTTCTTAATCTACATTCTTGCTCAGAGGCGCTTCAATATTTTTGTTGACAGGTTACATTTTTCTTCGTGAATATCTGCAGGTAGGCCACAGACAGGCGCATGTCAAACATTTTGCAATTGGGGTCTTGTTTTGAAATGGCTTATCAATCTCGCGGGAGGGAGAAATGTTCCACCAAAGGTGTGGTGTCTGGGAGTCTGTTGTAGGCTCCGACTGGGGTCCATGACAGCGGGAGGGGAACCAGAGAGGAGGGCAAAGCCAGAGAAATCTGTAGGGTATTCACAATATTGTAAAAATAGAATAGATTAAGGCAATTAGCTATAACTGCATGGCTTTAAATGTGCACGAAGGACATAATCACAAACTTCTCAACACAGCCATTACTTTGTATACCAGCCTAAAACCAAGCTTGGCAGACTGATAATAAGACCATGCTAGATTCAGTTCAGCAAATCCACAGTTTTGAAAATTGTGCGGGTAAAGAGAGGGAGGTTGTTTACTTGGCATTGTATGAGTGGGACGTGCCAAGCATAAACTTGCCAAAAATGTCTCAGAGATGGTATATACCAGACTTTGTTCATGGCATTTAAATACCGTTTTTGTAATTTTTTTAAATGCCATGACTTTGATATCATCACTTCAGAAAAGCTAGGATTAATAGGAAAATACACAAGTGACCTAGATATTTCTCTCCAAAGGGAAACGGTCTCATATTTTTTACGTTCACGGCAACTTGCATAGCTGCCCTCGCCCCTCCCCTAAAACACCGATGTAGCGTATGTCGAACTATTATACACTCAGCTAATTGATTTGATTATGCAGTGAACTTATGAATGAATGGGAAGAACGATGCTTGAATGTAAGGATTACGATGAGGGACGTAGCTTGGGTTTGGAGATGGGTCATAAGAGCTGCAATTCCAGTTTGGTTTGCAGCCAGAAACTCCATTGCCGTAGTCAATACGTTTCAATCAAGTTTGACCAAAATTTAGTGAGACATATCACCTCTAGCTTGCCTAATTTTCCTCAGGCTAATGTGTTTTTGGTACATTTGCAAAATATTTGAATTCCCAATACCCCCTCTTCACAAGCGTACTTTACTCGTAACCCTCAGGGGTGGAACGAGTTTTGCACAAACGAGGCCTCATTAGTATGCCTTGCAAAAGCGTTTACAAAGATGCACCGGAGGTACTAAGGGTGAAGGAAACCCGTGGCTTCGAGCACATTTGGAAAAAAGAGGCTCGTATTTACGATTTTCCGAATTCTGATAACCTTGGCGCTTCCACATGGACAATGATATTTTCAGCGTTTTCATCAGTAATAAATGCCGGCTAATCCCTCACCTAGATCCTTTTTGACATTGATTGCGGAATTGACTTTACTTATTCGGATTGAACACTAAATTGAAAAACGTGCTAAGTGCTCAAAACTTTTGTTCGTTTGATGCACTTTTATAGGGTCGATCATTCTAAACGAAAATTTTTCTCAGCAGTACTTTGAAACTCAGCTCCTTCGTTGGCACAAAGCTTTCAACTAGCTTTTGGCTAATTCCTGCTCAAATTCTTAAAGTAAAAAAAGTAACAAAAGCAGTATCGTTTCACCCTTTCAGGCAAACTGTAGACTAGCACTACATGCTCCACCCATCGCCTGTCTCCAGCGATAATTTTAGCACAAATAAGGTAGCACAATGTGACCAAGAAAAGAAATACTCTTAAGTGAAAATCTTGCAATTTGTATGATCAGATGATTTCTGCATTAAAAATCATTGTTCATTTTACTGACCAGATTTTTTGTGACAAAAAGTTACGAGTGGCCCCCTGGTTGAAAGTTCCGACTTTCGTAGTCCGTTTTTGCAACAACTGTAAATTTATCCAGATGGCAGGGTGTGAGGTACCCTTTAGGCGACTCCCCTGGATGCATGAGGTTGGAACAGTAACTAAACCCAAGCTGTACTGCATTAAGTAATAGTTTGATGACTATGAAAAATAAAGATAAGTGTGAACGACAGGTGTTAAAAAAGTACAAGCATGACATTTTTTGAGTTATGTACTACCGGTACTTTATTTTGCATTAAATTGTCCATTATTGAACTCGCACTAAAATGATTCTAGCAAGACCGTTACCGATTTGCTGGGGATGATTTTTTCCTTTCCAGCCACAACTTTTTCGATCTCCGTTTGCTTGGGGCCGGGTTGGAACGTTTCAGTTGCCTGATGTGCATGACACGAGAGCCGCCATTTCAGAACCCCCAACTTAAGTTCTCAAGTACGATTAGAGATACCGGAATGTTAGTCGGGAAACAAACTATCTGTGGCTAATTTAATTATAGTAGAAAGATTCAAAGTCAAATTAAAGTCAATCTCTTACCAAAATGCATGGAATCCCTGTTCTGTAAGTTCAAAGCAAAGCTGAAGGTACAAAGAAATTATTACCTTTTTACTGAAGGTATCGTTAGCGGTCACGAAATAGAGAACTAGTTTTTAAGTAATACATGATACAAAAAAGTCACACATTTTTACTGCTTTGTGGTCAGATGGCACCGACATTAGGACAACAAATTTTAAATGTGAACAGAACATAAATTAATTAGGTCAGGTTATGCTTCAAGTTAACAAAGATAATAAGCTAACCAAGGTCCATTTTAGCCAGTGACTCCATCGTAAATCAATATCACCACTCAGCAAGTGTTTCATAATAAAGTTTGCGCATAAAAATAGAAGTTTTTGGCGAATGGGGAGGAGAGGGGTTAAATCTTCGAGACACTCTTGGGTGCGTGTGGTGACCCCTGGCTTCGAAAGCAATTAACAGATGAAATTTGTTTAAACCTTACTTCAAGTTCATAATTTGTTTGTATGCTCGTTTGTTTGGTTTTAAAGATAAACCAGAATAGCTGATTTGCAAAGCTGTTGCTTAAACCATTCCCACTCTAATACTTTGATTAGTCCAACCAAGCTGTAAAAATAGAGCCATTTTAAGATGGTCATGCTTCTTTTAATAATGGGCGCAACTGGGAAGTACCGTACTGCTTTGCCAGCACCCATTATCAGGTTCTAGTTTATGGTATTGTCTACCCAGCTTGCTAACCTGCTCAATCCAAGGAGCTCTATGCTCAAACAGCCTCAGAATGAAGTTCTAGAGTAGTGATGAAACAATACATCCTTTCGTCCAAAGCAAACAATAAATAAACAGTACTGCGCTTTGATTATGAAAAGTTCCATTGGTTGAGCCCCACTGATTGCTCTTTCAACAAAGAATTGATTTTTAAAATTTTACTTCATGTTTTCATTCAACAAAGGATTGATTTTTAAAATTTTACTTCATGTTTTCATTAGTTTTTTCTATAATTTGGCACCCCTATCTCAAAAACTTATTCTTAAATACATCCCTGGGCGTCGAGGTTTCAGGTCAAATATGACCACACAAGTCTTGCCACCCTCATTTGGTGAAAAATCTTTTTTTTTTTTTTTGCAATAAGTCCAAACCTGTTGGACGCATTAACGTTTAGTATCAGTGCAGTTTAGACTGTTGTTTGTTTAACAAAATGCTTAAAACCCATCTCAAACAACTAGAGTATTTTCATTGAATTAAAGTGTCGACACATTTCTTACCTGCTGTTTTCTTTTGTACTACGTTTTTATTGTTCTAACTCTTTATTTTGGTTTTTACCATACCATTGTCCCTGCCTTGTTACCTTGTTTTTACGGAGTCCGGGAAGAGATATGTGAAAATATTTTGTCAGGATTGTCTCGAGATAATTACCTCGAGAGAGTACATTATCTCGAGATAATCTTTTATCTCGAGATAGTTATCTGAAGATCTTTTGATTATCCCGAGATATTGTCTTATCTCGAGATAATTGTCTCGAGATCTTTTGATTATCTCCAGATATTGTATTATCTCGAGATAATTATCTTTGGTTTTGAAGGACAAGCGTCCATTGTGTAACAGAAGTAGCTATGGTAATATATGTATGCTAATATGGTACGCGTATGCTGTAAATACGCTTACTGCGTATGTGTGTTTTGCCCTTCAGTGCCTGAGAATCCAACGCGCTTGACGTCACAAAGAGTCCCTCTATATCAGTAGGCCTACATTAAGTTAGAAAACGGCAAACCATAGAACTACTACACAGACAAACACGAATCCACAGTGACCGCCAAAACACAAATTTAGCCAACGGCTAGCAAAATTATAAGGTGTTATATAGAACAAATAATGAATGTTCTTCATTCATGCGATAGTATGAATAATTTCATTCGTTGAAAGCTTTAACGTTCCATTCAACTCATGAAATTATTCATAATATCGCACTCATAAATATTCATTATCTGTATACTAACCAACGGTCGAGCACCGCAATCTTGATGATAGTGCCGAATCACGCATGGCATGTGACCACCAATCTTCGAATCAGATGTAGAGAAATTAATAAGGTGTTATATAAAAAGACTTATTAAATGATTGAAATTAATTAATTAATTAAATAGTTCCTCTTCGTATTTCTTACATTAAAAGGATTTTCTACGGACAAAGTTCAATAAATTCAAAAACTGTACAATTTTTTAGTTCTGTAGGAGGGGTAAACCGCATCTCAACAGCATGAAGCGTTTGGAAGAAACTAATTTTCGGAGAAATGTATGTTCTTCTAGTGACAAAGTTTATTATGGGATATCTGTTATACCACATCGCTGCACATTGATTAGACATAGAGCAGTACATTTCTGTATGAATTCGTAGCAACTTTGTTACTTTGTTATACCTTGTAAATGGTGTAGTTTAATGTTAGGTTCTACATGATATTCAAAAATTGGGACAGAATCAAATTTCAAGGACACACAGGACATTTAATTACAAAGTAAAACAAAGGATTTTAAGGTAATGTGCCACCTTACATCTCCTTTTGTGACCTTCGTGAAACCGGCTCTATTTTCTGCAAAAATACGTAATCTTTAAAGGGAGAATGCAGTCACCCCAATAAAGATTTGTATAGTAGACTATCCTATTTTCTGAATGGATCTTGAGAGTCATGTGACAGTATTTTTCTCACTCAATTGTAAAATTTACAAGGAGCAACTGCTTGGTTTACCTTGAATATGCAATATTTATGTCCTAAAATATTATGAAAGATACTTGGAAGAGAAATAAGTAGAAATTTGTGAAATTAAGCTACTGTTTCAAAATAAGTTTGTAGCGACTGCTTTTGACCTTTAAAATGAGATATCTTCAGTTAGAAATATTGTTACAGATATGAATATGCCTTTAATGCATTTTGTTTTGGGTTTTTTTTTATTTGAATCGTAATAATGCTATTGTGACCGTTTTGTGTTTGTCAGACCAAAGAGGTGGTATTAGCTAATGCCACCTTCCTGGTCAGACAGTGTAAGTTATAAAGTTTTCGATGGCAACATCTTAAGCGTGAGGGTATGATTAATCCACCTACTGCATATTTCCTTCCTTAATTTTAGCAGTAGTAAGTATCTCAATAAATTTTACATCAGTAAATAGTTTGTCTTTTTCTGTAATAGGTACTGTTTACTGTCCTCTTCTCAGCAATTTGGGCATTAACGTTTGGTAAGTTTTATATCGCTTAAGATGTTACAATGTGTCAGACTAAGAGCCGGATGTTTATTAATCAATTTAATCAATGTACCCTGATGTTTGATGGCGTTCGCAGGCTTTTAAAACTGGTTGAGTACACGTGGTATAGCATTTCGTAGGGATTAACCACCAAGAAGGAACTGAGCGACAGTGTAGAAACGCTACGTAGTGTAAGTTTTAGTCAGGGTAACGACAGGTGATGATGCGGAGCCTCTCGAGGAGGTCTACACCTTTTCGGGAAAAATGGAAATTCGTCAGTGAGCCACAAGATTAATCTTGTTTCTTTCGTTAGTTCTATTATAAGAATGTTGCATATAAAGACTATCTAGACAGCAGTATGGAGAATTTTGTTAATTTTGACCGTGATAGTCAGTGGACAGGTAGAAGCGATAAACTGAATCACCGACAACGCTGATTGAGCAACCTGAGATGGTAAAACTGCATTTTTTTTTATTTTTTGCTTTCAAAAAGGATACATTATACGACTGCTAACATATTTCTGCATATTTTGGAGTATTTCTGTTATGAATTAGTTACCCCCTGATCAAGTGGCATACTACGACACAGAAAGCTTAAACACTTTTCTGGAAAGAAAGTTAATTCGATCTTCAATCGAATCGTTGTCCGTTTGTTTTTGTCTAACGGTAGACTGAAGGAAACTTTTTCGTAAGAAGGAAGAGTAGATAAGATGCAATGAAAGTTATCCTAACCCTAGTGCCAGGTGGGGTTCATTGCTTTCCCGTCGGCAACTCTTCCGGGAAACCTTTGTGGGTACGATAAAACAGGGAGGGTTTGGGGCCCTGGGTAAAATATATATAATAAGATTATACGAATGGATTTGGCCAGCCGAATAGGCTATGTTGTTGCAGTTTTTCTAGTACCGTATATTTCATACAGCAAAAATAGTAGAAGCCTTTTTAGTAAGTGTATTAAACTGTATTTATTTGCATAGTTACGTTACTGTGACGTTTGCAAATGTGTTGTAACAATCATGCGAGGATGATATTCAGATATCAAGTCGTGGTGCGTAAGATATACTACAGTGGCAATGCACAAATCTTAGTCGGAACTATTTTTGTGAAAATGTGTGACCTCCCTCCCCATAGGGGAAGCTGAACCCCTATCTGGAATGCCAACCCCTGTCTGGAACACCAATACCCTGTCTGAAAAATCATGGCGTCAAACCCTGCCTTAGGCCCCTCGTAGGGTCCAAGGAGCAGTCTTCCAGTGAGTGATGAGACAGGATTAAAGCCAATAACGCCATGGATGCATTGAAATATGATGTATGTTTTTCTGTACGTAGGGATGAGATATTAGTGTCTTTTAATGCAATTTGACAATATTTTGAATACTGGGAAATTGGGACTAACAGTTTGTCGAATTTGGGGAAAGAAGATGTGGAATGCGTGCAATGGATAAGCGTCCTTATAGAGAAGACTTCAAGCGGTAATAATTACATGTAAGGTTCTCTAACAACTGTACAATATATCAACAACAGGTACACATAAAGGGCAGGAGCTAGCGATGTGTGGGGATGTTTGTGCAGTCAATGAACTAGCGGTAAAGACTATATACTTTCATTTAATCTAAAGGAACACATTTATTGCGTCTTTGCCTATTTATTTCAATTTTCTAACCTTGGTGAATCTTTGAGTGTTCATGCAGTGAATTTGTCCATTTCCAATCAGCCTTTCAACTGCGTGGCTTGCTTTTCTGCAATTACGTTAATATAACTACTTTTACATCTTAGTCATTAATATTATTTACCTTCATTCTATAATGACTCGTAATTTTCAAATTAAAAACTATTTTAAACATCAGTTTCTAATATGTCTAACATGGAAGTTTTGAAAGGGTAAACGTATTTCTGGAACCATTTTGTCGTTGTACTAATGTTGGAGTTTAGTCCAGTTGGTCGGATTGAGGTCTGGTAATATGTAGAGGTCCGTCCAAGCTCGAGCTGACACTTATGTAAAGAATAACCCATTTGAGACTGTAATACGACATTACATTGAAGTCTGAAAATATTGTACCTTTTACTGAAGTCTTAATAACGTTAACTGGACTTTGAACAGTCACATATTAGTCGTCCATAAATGGCCGGATGGCTGTCCTTGCCGACATCGATTCGACGTGAAAAGGATTGTAAACGGAACAGTATGGGACGTCTGTCCGACGTAGACCCTGTCCCAAAACGGACATCGATCCGACGACAAAATGTTTACAGCTAATCAGATACTGTGATTGTTGCATGGTCACACAGGAAGTTCCTAACATTATATGGCATTACTTGTATGAAAATTTCATTTGGTCATGTTACATTCTGGAATATCACGATTTACAGTTCATTACAACAGAAAGTGATAAATTTTTTCACGGTTACATCCCTTCCAGTTTACCAGACCAGTTTACCAGAATAAGATACCGCTCAAAATTAATCAAATTACAGGCGTCATATAGTTTAATTTTGCAATTTAGGAAATGATATAAAATATTATATATCATGAAAGTGTTGACTTTTTGTTTTAATTTTCGGTAGCTTCTGATACATGCGAATTGGCATGTACTGAAGAATTCGTTTCTGGAGCCCCATGTCAGTGTGATCCTAAATGCAAGGAATATGGCGACTGTTGTGCAGACTACGAGGATTCTTGTGGTACGTAACTACAAATGTTTAATGTTATTATATTTACTCAGTTAAGCATTGGCGATATACCCGGGAGCTATAATGTATTCTCAAGTCCACGATTTTACAGATTTGGGTGGGTACCCGATTGAAATTCGACATTTTAGGGTGAAAGCAATTTGATAAACGTAATTGTTTTAGAAAGCAGACTGTAACAGCCATTTTTGTCACAACAACCACTTTTGTCACAATTATTGCCCTATTACGTCCCATTTTGTAACAATTGACCAAAATGTAACAACTTGGTCCAAAATGTAACAATTTTCTGCCCAAAATGTAACAATTTTTCAGGTTGGTCCAAAATGTTACAATTTTCTGCCCAAAATGTAACAACTTGTCAGGTTGGTCCAACATGTAACAATTTTTCAGGTAGGTCCAAAATGTAACAATTTTCAGCCCAAAATGTAACAACTTTCAAACTTGGTCCAAAATATAACAACTTTCTGCCCAAAATGTAACAACGTGGATGTTCACATCAGACGGTATTGAAAAATCTCCAACATGAGAGTTGTTGACTGACAAGATCTATCTATCTATGTATCTATCTATCTATCTATCTATCTATCTGTCTGTCTGTCTGTCTGTCTGTCTGTCTGTCTGTCTGTCTGTCTATCTATCTATCTATCTATCGTAGTAGACTCACAGTTCTACCAACAATACGCTAAGTGATATAAGTGTGCCACCGGTACCTCATGTGGTTCTACTACTGGGGACTATGGGGGATTGTTGTCAGCCCCCTCCAACAGAAAATGTGAATGAAGCATATTATTTCGCAATTTGGGGCGCTAAATAAACTTTAGCCCACCACCACCCCCCAATTTTCAATGAACTCTTAGCATTAGATAAATTTTTAACACACCCCTTCAAATTGCGGGTCCTGCTGTACCTGTACCTACCCACAAAGAGGTGTTGGTCCTTCTGCGCATGACCTACTATTGACAGCCACGTTATTGCCACCTCTTCCGACCTAAGTCAGAGGCACCAGGTCATCCACGGTCACGTAGACCCTCAAGTTTTTCAGGCCTTCGAATTTCCCTCAAATGGGTCTTAGCTGATCAGCCCACCACAATGGCCTTCATTTTACATGAATCTGACTGCCACGATTAGACCAAATTGCCTTTGTGTAACAAACGCTGTCACCAGGCCGCATGTCTTGCCAAAAGGCTGCATGTTGCCTATAATAAATGGACAAAAAATTGTCTGAAATCGGAGGGGGTGGGTGGGGGGTAGCAGCGGCATCTGTACCTCCCTGCCAAATGCATCGGTACACACTGGATGCTCTCGGATGGTCCAAAGGGCTAGGCCATGATGCAGGATTGATTCTTTATCGGAATCAGGCCTTGGCACTCAACTGGTCACTTGTATTTTTACACTGGTATTTTTTCGGCCGTTTTGGGTTTTTATAACATCCCCCGAAGCACTCAAGTGGGCAGGAAATAGACTTTCTAGATCTTTTAGACCACACTGAGTTCAACGGAGCAAGTTTTAGCCCAAACTGACGTATGGCGGCCATTTTGATTTTCATTGCGACACAGAAGACACCCAAAAATATATTCCAGGAGTGGAGTATGTCATGAGAAATTGAATGATGCTTTTCCCATTCCGATCCGACCTGTTTGGTTAAGTTATGGCACCTTAAAAAAAGTATGACAGTCATGTTAGAGATTTTTCAATACCGTCTGATGTAAACCTCCACGTTGTTACATTTTGGGCAGAAAGTTGTTACATTTTGGACCAAGTTTGAAAGTTGTTACATTTTGGGCAGAAAATTGTTACATTTTGGACCAACCTGAAAAGTTGTTACATTTTGGGCAGAAAATTGTTACATTTTGGAAGAAGTTGTTACATTTTGGTCAATTGTTACAAAATGGGACGTAACATGCCCTCTTTTGTCACAATGGAGATCACGACTTTTGTGACACCCAGGAATTGAGTTGGGATGAAAAGTACTTTGATGTGATAGGTATGCTTACTGAATAAAGACCCTTATTCAGCAATTTCAGTTACCCATTGGTGAATATATGACGAATACGTACAAGAGGGTGCTTCGAAAATATCAAAACAATAAACAACTATTAAATGCATCTTGAAAGCGTCGTGGACTACTGGCTAAAAAGGCGTCATACTGCAATCCAAACGTTGCTGGTTCATGTCCTCGTTCATTACGTTGTGTCCTTGGACAAGATGATCCATTGCTTCTCCCTAACCAGGGCTTACATGGATACCTATCAAGTAACTTATCGTTGAGCGTGGTTTATAAACGCTGCCGCCCAAGAGGATTGCTCCTTGAAAAAAGTTGCAAAGGATTAAATCTCTACCGAAGGAGTTATCGTTGATTAGGCGTAATATTTGTGACAGCCTTTTGATACTTCAGTGATATAAAGAGCTATATAAGAAGAATAGATGATGATGATGATGATGATGATGATGATGATGATGATGATGATGATGATGATGATGATGATGATGATGATGATGATGATGATGATGATGATGATGATGATGATGATGATGACGATGATGAAGATGACGACGAAGTAGATGAAGATGAAGATGACGACGACGACAACGACGATGAGGACGACGACGGCGAAGTTTAGTATTATTTATTATCTGCCTGTTATAGTGAAAGAGGACAGTGTACACGCTTAATTAACACATTTCGGGCTTAGAGCCGAATGAAGAAAATGGGAGAGATCGGGAAATGAGGAAGGAAAAGTAGAAGGTGAGAGTGTATGTCACAGAGAAAGCTGAAAGGAGAGTAGGGCACTTGACGATCTGGAGGGAACTAGGGGTAGAGTAACTTTGTTAATGTCATCTAGGTTGGAAATGTATGCCCATCAATCTACAAGATGAAATCTCACAACAAAGTTCAGTTCAGTTCATTTATTTGATTTTCACAACTTCAATAATAATACGTATATATAATGTGACATTTTAACAGAAAATGGTAACGTATAGAATATTTATATCATTATCAACAAAGTAGAAAATAAGCAGGTCGAACCTGTGAAGGAAGCACATACAAAAAATTCATATGAGCTTAACTAAGATAAATGCTCCCTAGCTAAAAAAGATGAAGGATAGGCCTTAAAACAAGAAAAAAAAAAACATTAGATATCCCTCCCAAACACGGAAAAAGTGGACGAACTGTAAACTGTAACCTCCCCCCTCACTATAACGTGAACCCCCTTCTTTTCAAAAATCGTACCGAATTCATACAGATTCTCACTATCTTTCTTCCTAAGTTTGCCACTAGGAGACAATCCCGGTAGGACAATTGTTCACTGGTAGGATGTTTATCCAATACAGGTAACTTCAATCGAGCCCATATCCAAAAGGGACAGAGGGCGGAGCCCTAGAAGTTTTCGCTCCCTAAAATATAAAAGATGAACATTACCTTAATTAATGGAGTATAGTATATCTCTCCTGGCCATAAAACATTTCCGCCTCTGGAAACCACCCCCCCCCCCTCCAATTTCTTGTCTGGCTACGTCTTCAGTGTCTTGTCTAGCTACGTCTTCAGTGTCTTGGCTGACTACGTGTCTGAGTTAAATGATATTTGGTACACAATAGTATTGTAACTACATTCCCTTCTGGAGATATTTCCCCTCACAGATTGACGGTATGTCTCCTGAACAGGAGTACCCCATGAACACCTTCAATATACCAAGTGAACGCCTAGAATATCACGCGTGCGTTTTTCCTTCCAACTAAGAAATGCAGACGGCTGATTTGCATACCGAAAGGATACGAGCGTAAAGCGAGGGTCACACTACAGCGATTTCGGATCGGATTACGGTCCGATTCTTTTTTTCGTTTTGGTTAGAATCTTCTCCATCTCTGGTCGGAGGTAACCAAAAATTTGCCAACCTGTGTAAATATTTGATTTGTATCACATGACTATGAAAAAGAAATGTATACTAATTATTTCGTGACTTCACATCGACAGACAGCTTTTATCGGACACGCGTAGTCCGATAAAAGCTGTCATTGCCGAATGTATCCGACCAAGCGAAGTGACCACAATATCTTATCCACCTCACGGAGCTATGGGTGAATAATTAAATTATACATGAATTTGAAACTGATTATATCAAGCATCTTCAAGTACCGTACCATACATAGAATGTGTTTAAAGAATTTACTCAACAAGCCTTATAATGTTTTTACATTTTCTTTCAAATATTGTAAAGCAAATTGAAAGATTACATATATTCATTGAATTTGTTTTATGTCATTGTTACAGTGAAGAAACCTGATAGCTGTAATTTGAGATGTGGAGATGTATATGACCCTGAAATGGTTTGTCAGTGTGATATTGTCTGTGAAAGTCACGGAGACTGCTGCGCTGATGCTTTTGCTTACTGTGGTAAGACAGCGTACCAAACATTCAATATGGTTGTTTACGTATCAGTAGTAGTTACATTGTTAGAAGTGGAACTTTAGATGAGTAGTGGTACTCAGTAGACGTAGTGGTAGAAGTAGCAGTAATATTAGGACTGTGCCAGTGATTGCGCGAGGGCAGTAAAACTGTTTTAAAAATGTGGCTCATGTAATTTCTTGATGTGTAGAAAGACAGTGATAAGTAGTAGTAGTAGAAGTAGTAGTAGTAGTAGTAATAGTAGTAGTAGTGGTAGTAGTAGTGGTAGTGGTAGTAGTAGTAGTAGTGGTAGTAGTAGTAGTGGTAGTAGTGGTAGTAGTAGTAGTGGTAGTAGTAGTAGTGGTAGTAGTGGTGGTAGTAGTAGTAGTAGTGGTAGTAGTAGTGGTGGTGGTGGTAGTAGTAGTGGTAGTAGTAGTAGTGGTGGTGGTGGTAGTGGTGGTGGTGGTTGCAGTGATAGTGGTGGCGGTGGTAGCAGAAGCAGTAGTGGTAGTAATAGAAGGTAGTAGTAGTAATAGAAGTAGTAGAAGTAGTAGTAGTGGTGGTACTAGTAGTTGTAGTGGTAGTGGTGGTAATAGTAGTAGCAGTCGGTGACAGTACTAGTAGCAGCAGTGACGTCGACATTAGAAGTAGCAAGATTATTAGCAGTGGCAGTAGTAGTAGAAATACCAATAGCAGTAGCAGTAGTAGTAGTAGTAGTAGTAGTAGTAGTAGTAGTAGTAGTAGTAGTAGTAGTAGTAGTAGTAGTAGTAGTAGTAGTAGTAGTAGTAGTAGTAGTAGTAGTAGTAGTAGTAGTAGTAGTAGATTAGATATTCATTCAATACTTTAAATGATTTAAATGACGCTGTAACAATCAATTTCGTGGTTGTCTATTGCTAAGTCTTTATCTTTTGGTATTTCATCTTTTGCTTGTACCTGTAAATTAACTTAACATAGTTTTTAGACCAAGTCGTCAACACCATCGTCACAACAATGAATTTCAGATATACCTTCATGTGTGTTTTATGGGTATCTTTAACATATGTGCAATTGGTTCTTATCATGCTTCGTCATTGCAGGTTACGATGTAACCCGACGTGAAACTATTGTTGGTCGCCGTAGAAGGGAAACATAATTTTCACGGGGCAGGCGGAGCCACGAAGCATCTTGGCCATACGTGAAATTGAAATGCATGCTCAAACTTTCCATTATTGTAAACTGCATTTAAATCTAATTTCAGTAAACTTTTAGTTTTCTTGATATCCACAACCACGTGGAATGTCCTTGATGTTCCACTTACAAATTAGACTATAGCTGAGTTTTCTCGGAAACTTGTCTGGGTGAACTGAAACATTTATCCTGCTTTTTCTTTCTTTCCCTTTCCAGGGTTTAAAACTTGTGACTACTGTATAAAATGGTTGATGGTGAATAAGCATAACTGTGAAATAAAACACAGGCACTTTATTAAAGTAGATCAGAGCCCAAAACAATCGTGTCTTTATTCTGGAGTACATTCGTTGCCGCAGTGTTTAAATTTTTATGAGTTTCCGCCTTTTCATTTAACATTTGGTAGTATGTGTGACAGTACTATCTTATTTTGTTAGTCAAATGTTGATGCAATATACGGTTACCGTTACGTAATAGATGCACTCTGAAAACATCCTGGTTAAATCCTGGTTAATTTAACCAGGATGAGGTCAATAGTTTTCCATACATTTTCTGGTTAAAAGTTAAAGAGAAATCCTGGTTAAATTTAACCAGGAAAATGTTAAATTCTTATCCAGGATTTTTAACCAATAGTTAATTTAACGAGGAAAATAACAGTTTTGACCCGGATTTCCCGTTTATTTTTACCAGGAAATGTATGGAAAATTATTTAACCCGATCCTGGTTAAATTTAACCAGGATTTTTAGAGTGTGGTTGAATTGCCAAGGTTCAAGTGGTATAGAACATCAAAGTTACTATCTCTTGGAACATTTGTCCTTGACACATATATAACATTCCTCACTCTCTCTCCCTCTGCCGTTGCCAATTGGATGCATATCGCTTGCTTCGACAACAACACCGTGGAACACGGGTCACTTATGACTCGTTTTATGAAAATATGCAGATATGTTTGGGTGTGATGAATTAGCTGGGCGGGAGTTTTCATAGGGATGGCTCCAATAAAACGGCGAAAATGGGCGTTAGACCCATTACAGCTCTGACTGAGGTTACAAAACTGGGATAGCGAAATCCCTATGCCCCGCTCTAAGACAAAAATTCGTGTTTTTTTTTACATTATAACTGGCGCGCCAACATGTTGGAAAGGAGGCTATAAACAGGGTTCATGTGGCGGAGCAGCCGCCAAACCGCCAGCTTAATCTAGCGTGGTAGCCTACCAGCGAGGAGTGTGTAAGCGATTAGCTGCTTATTAAATTCAGTTTACATGATTTCAGTTAAAGCTCTAAATACAGGTAACATTTATGTCATTTGCAACATTAAAAACAATGGACAAATTTAATAACTGTAGGAGAATGTGAAAAAGCAGGGATGATCAGGAGCAATGATTGAGAGGTGCCTGAAAGGAATCTTTGAAACAAAAGAAGGGAGGAAATCCCATATAAACAAATGATAAATACAATGTACAGCCATGCAATTACAAGCACAGACAAGATTAATATCATGCAGATATTGAAAACAAAAATAGCACGAAGGAATACCAGACACCATCCGTTTACCCATTAAGACAACTAAAAATTCTCCCACCTAACCGTTGTAGCGATAACAATCAAGGGCGTATCCAGAGCTGTATTTAAGATCAGACAAAATGTGCTCTCATCAATTGGCGCGGAGCGTACCGAAAATATTTTTCACAAAAATTGCCTCTCAGATTGCCGGAGAAGGTAGTGACACTTCCCACGGTACTTTAAGTTGCATTTCCACATTCCAGACTTTGATATATCATGTTTCAGAAATTGATAAATTAGAAAATTTTATTCTGCCAATTCCCTTTTGCAGTGTTTTAAACTTTGTGTGTGTGCGTTTGGAATGTAGGAGAAACTTATTTGAGTGTCTACATTTGGACATTAATTCTGAACGATTTTTGAGGGGAGCTTCTGGCTGCTAATACATCCAGTAAAACTTTTCGTGCAGACATAGATCGTTTAGTAATGCTGTTGTAAAGTTTGGCGCGTTTCAGTATTTTCCATTTTAGATCAAAGTCGACGTCTTGGTCTTTTAGTAACCAGATGTATTTACCCAGTTCTGTTGTACTTCTTTTGTTTTGGTGGGTGAAAGAACTCTTATGGTTGTTATAACGAGCTTTAAATTCTGTAGAATTCAAATACACACAAAGTTTAAAACACTAGTTAATACATGAATACATGAATAGGCCACCTGTAACTTTTCCTAGGTCACTGTTCTTCAGTCGCACTCGATCACCTGAAGAAAAATTTGTCGTGATATTATGTGTTAGTCCGATTCAATAAATTTGTCTATATCATGCTCTGTATTCCATTGAGCACTTTTCTATGGACGCATTATATCCTGTTCCTATATATACATATATATATATATATATTTATATATATATATATATATATATATATATATATATATATATATATATATATATATATATCTTCATTACCTCGATTGGGGTGTTACCATGGTAACAGGAGAGAAAATTGAGATGGGTTGGTATTTGTAACTAAATTGCCACGCTCGACACTACGAAGCCGTGATAGCTTAGTGGTTAGAGCGGTCGTCTTGTGAACGACAGGCGCTGGGTTCAAGTCCCGCTCGTGGCTTAATTTTCTCTCTGATTTATTTCTTGTTCTTGCCCTTGTTCATAAAGGCTGCGCCATTACTTGGGATTGATTTAACTTTCATGATCGAAACATTTTACACAACTTTCGACCTATATATATATATATATATATATATATATATATATATATATATATATATATATATATATATATATGTATATATATATATATATATATATATATATATATATATATATATATATATATATATATATATATATATATATATATATATATATATAAATTTATAAAGAGGGTAGAGTGACGTAGCGACTTTATATGAATAAAGTCGCACAGAGACCTTAGGCCATTTTTCCTCTAGCATAGGCACTTGCCTTATACTGAAAGAGGATATTTCTTTGTGAAAGGAAATTAAGCCTCAAGCAGGATTCGAACCCTCGACCTCCTGCATACAAGGCGGATGCTCTGACCACCGAGCCATTGAGGCCTATGTGGTAGAACGCGGTCAACTGAGCTGAAATACCATTGGGTTGTTGTGCGGTTTTAAGTTGTGGAACGGTCTTGCTTCGCAGTTCATTTCTCTTTCATCTTCCTTGTTCCAGCTTTTATCGACTTTTCTGAGTTCCTACCTTCCTTTTTGTTTAATTAGGCTACGTTTTGTTAATCATCATCTTACTGTATATTTCCGAATCAGGTCACTATACGCTGTTGCACGTAGCCTATATTATCAAGTCGTGTAGCATCCCCCCACCCCCTTTCCACAAAGTTTTTTTCGGTTGCAATTGGTAAAAGTTTTATGAATATTTTCCCATTTTGAGATGAAACCGATTCCATATTTCATGTAATTAGCACTTGATACGAAAGGTATCAATAATGACAGAATTCTCGGCAACAAAGCTCTCATTTTTGATACCGAATTTGCCTACCTTCCCAAAGGAACTCTTGCTTTTAGAAAAAAAAAACATTGTTTGGGATGAGTATTCATAAATTATCGACTGCAAATATCCTGCAATATGTCTATTGCAAGTATCCATTAACCCTCTTAGGGGGAGGGGTAAGGTTCTGCTAACAATAGGTGACCATTGTCCTTGTTTGGTGTTGCGCTGATTTGTCAAAGAAAGCTAGCGGTTCCCTTAAACTTGGCCAAGTCTCTCTCTCTCTCCGCGTTTCTTCTACCATCTAGATCGATCACATCACTGATTCGAGGGGAATCGCCGAAGAGGATATTACCCTACGAATTAAACACTTTGTAAAACATTTGGGGAGGGGACAGCATAGACCATGTTTCTAAAATGATGTCTTCAATTTGTGATGTGTATGCGGTAGGAAAGAAGTGGAAGTACTCATCAGACAAAAATGAAGAAAATTGAAGGTATTGCAGGCATCGTTTTGCAATATCCTTTCGCGATGCAAAATGGCATTTTGGATGAAGTAGCAAAGCAGGAAACGCATGCTCTCATAGCTCAAAATCTCAACAGTCATGGTACACAAATTTGGAGTCAGTGTGAAAGGCCTAACCGTGAGCTTCCATGTGAGGGGTAGCTTAATTGTGCCCGTTGACTAAAACTTCTAAAAACGTCCAGAGACTACAAAACGGACCAAAATTAGTTGTTGAAAAGTCAATGCATTAATTGAAGAAATTTTCTCCGCGCCAAACTAGTAACTTACAAATTTAGTCCCTAACACTTTTGTATGGTGCAGTGTATACCATGTTGTTGAAGGGATCAGCTCAACCTGTGATGTGTATGTTGTAGCAAATGATTTCAAGTACTCATTGCGCAAAAATGGTGAAAACTGAAGGTATTCTATACAACGTTTTGCCTTATGTCCTTTCGCTATGGAAAAATGCATTTGATCAGCAAAGTGTCAAACGGTAACACACCATCATTTTTATCGAAGCTCTCGATGCTCAAAATTCCAGTTGTCATGATGTTTCACACAATTGAAACCACTATGGACAGCCGACTCGGAAGCTTTGGCATTGCGGCAGGGAAGCTTGTGCCCGTTGAAAACTTTTGCAAGAATCCAGAGACCACGAAACGGATTAAATTTTAGCGACCTACAATTTTGGAGCGGGGGCAGTGTCCCAACAAGTTTGTCTAAGATTGTTTGAGCTCCAAGCAAGCCATTTATGAGAACAAATTCAAGAGAAAAATCAAAAAATGGTTAATTTTTCGAGCAGACGTATTCAGAAAACGCTTCTTGGAGGCTTATAGGTCTGACGATTTTAGACTCATGAAAGTTGAATTTGAAGTTGATTTCATGTGTTGTTTTGTTAACTTGTTTTATACTGATTTATTGTTGGTTGGGGCGAGCATACTGCAAATACTGTTTCAGGTATTTACAGGGAATGCCAGGCAGAAATGTTTACGTTCCGTAGCAACGTCTATATGGCAGCCATAGCGTTGCATTTTTAGCAAATTAAAAGGAGGAAGACTATAACTCCTCTTAAATTGTAATCCGGGAAACAAAACAATTTCTTCCATGGATAGAAGGTTCTCACTCCTATTGAAAACTGGTAGTAAGAAGACGAGGTATTAACTGAAAGAGCGCCACGATCTACTATGAAATGTTAAAGTCAGAACTGCAAGCCAAGCTTTCTATTATAATGATGGTAGATCGTTAGTTAGGGCTGGTTTTAGACATATTTTGAAGCAAATTCCACGTCTGTGACTGCATTTTTTACGCTACAAGAAGCTGATAACATATCTATTATGCCTTCTTCTAAGCGAAGCAATTTCTTTACGTTTTGCTTTCAGATTTTCTCTCACAACAAATGGTAGACCGTTTGGTTAACTTAACCTTCACCGTCTGTCTCGTCAAGTTGGCATGAATGGCATATTTTCTGTATATTTTCGGCTACCTCCTCAATGCTTCCAACCTCAAGATAGTATTATATTGACAAGAACTTCAACATGGACCCAGAATATGCTGATTATTCTCTGTTATTGTCCTCTTATCCAAAGAAATAGTGCCACCCTTTTGCAAATCAACCCAGCTACTGTGCCCCGAGTAGTAACATAACTTCTCGAAATTCTCAGACAATCTTGGACAAAATTTTTGGGACATTTTGTCATAATATTCTTGAATTTCAGTTCCCTTGATTACATGGAACCCCCGCTCCCCTCCCAATGTTGAGCCGAAAGAGTAGCTGTATGCCTTGAACAGGATAACTGTGGTCAACATTGTGAAGGGGAAGCGGGGGTGTCCCAACGAGTTTTGTCCACGTAGAACTGCGTGCCAGACTTGGCTGGAAGTAATTGGGCAGAATCCTGTACAGTCGAAGGAAAGTTTGATGAAGAATTTGTAGGTACGTAAAGCTGTAAAATCTGTAATTCTTAGGCTGTTGTTGTTTCTATTACCTTACGCTGACAGTGTTAGCGTAAGTCTCGGACAGCCTAGGCCATAAGCTAGACACTAGGAATTGCCGAAGTACAAGAAACGGTTCTCCCCCCCCCCCTCACATTCCAGGCCTACTTCATCTGTCACTTGCCCTTGGATTAAATACCGTATTTTTTGAGCTAGGATTATCAAATAAATTTGAAGACTGGCCTGGGTTATCCAACTGTCTAAGAGAAAGAACTTAGTACAGAGCCCCCTCTGGTTAATTCGTTAACTATTACGGGGCTATTACGGTGTTAATGGAACATCCCACAGGGAACTGACTGTCAGTTTGTGGTTCCTGCCCCCTCCCCTTTTCTTGAGCACAGAGATATTGTTCCCCGGGGGGGGGGGTTCCTGGGGTGTCAAAGCACTGTAGATAGCCGGTTCAGTATGCAGGGAGGTCAGTCGGCTGAGGGTGTCAGCGCTCTGAAGGTGGGCGTTACAGCGTACTGAGAGGTCAGTCTGCTGAGGGTGTCAGCGTACTGAAGGTGTTCGGCTTACTGGAAGGCAAGTCAGCTGAGGTTGTCATTCACGCATTGGGAGACTGGTGTTTCGGCTGTCTAGAAGGCCGATGTGCTACTGAGGGAGTAGGCGGTTAAGGTTCATTATATGAGTGCTGCCTAGGCTGGAGCTTCTAACAGTCTGTTCAGTTAGCCAATTCAATCGGTTTGACATAATCATATTAACCATTTGAACATTTTAATTTTGAAATGCAATTTTCGCAAGAAGCAAACAGATTTACTTTTGTATCTTAAATTTGCTTGTTTTCTCTCTCATTTGCGTATCGTGTCCACTAATTTCCTTCTCTCAGTTGTATTTAGTATTCTCCCAGCAGAATAAGACCATCCCCTTGAACTCGACGCGGGGCCCGCGTTACAGTAAGAATACTGTAAAAAGGACACTTCCCAGGTTCTGTATGTTGCATCTGAAAGGCGCGTTATTTTAAAATTTCATGTTCTAACAATTTAAATATTTGGAATATTACAATGCTCATATAGAAAGACAAGGTTTTTACCATCCTGGCATACGTTATCACTGTAATGAAGCATGATTTTTTTAGTTTAAAACCTTTGTTATATACATGTCCCAAACAAGTAAGGAAAAATCAGATATGTACTCATTGGTAGTGAAAGACAAAGAATATGAATGCCAACATCTCTTAATCGATAATAACTACACCTGCAAGCAACCAGAAATCCTGTGTCTAGCAGTTTCACTGCCAAACTATTCTCTTCAGCATCTTAGGTGTGGACATTTATTCCGCTCGGATATGCTTTATTGCCCTTCGCTGAAACTTTTACCATCCTACTGGACCTTCCCACCTACCCGGAGGAATCAGACAACCCCGTTTGAAAACAACTGCCAATCTAACTATTAATCGGCTGGCCGGTGTTGCGGAAAGGTTCGACCAGTAAATGATGCCATCGCGTCAAAAAAATAGTAGTAAACAACATAATATAAATCAAGGCTGAGGTAATACGTGTATGTTACTTCATGCAGTCCCTGTCTGTCAGTGCTAGTAAATTGTCTTAGTAAAAGACAACTTAACTTTTGACACAATTAATCCTAGATTGGCATTATTTATCAGTACAAGCTGTAAGTGTAAAAACTTGTCCATTTAATCACGGATATGTTGTCTTTCCGTACAGTTGTGGCCGGCCCCTTTCCAGTCATGATTTATGGACGCACTAACATAATACTTCGTATGAATCAAGAAAATAACTGTGGTCCTTTCAGTCTTAAACAAGTATTTATTTGAGAACTCTGAATCCAGTCTGGTTCCTTCAATTACAACAGTACTAGAATACACAAATATAAAACCAAGAGAAAAATAAAATGAAAATAGAATCTCAAACACACACAAAAATGAACAAAAAGGAAATAAATAGATTGAAATGAACTGAGACTTCATTCTCAAACAGTCAACACAGATGCTTGGAAGACATTTTAAAAGGAAGGGCGGTTTTGGCTTTTGCCGTTCTAAGCTTGTTGGGCCTCTGTCACAATAGACATTTCGATTGATACTTCGATATGCGGACTGGTCTTGTGGACCTCCCGGCCTGTACCTCAAATGGTGATCACTACTAGGTTTCCTTGAAATGTTCTGTTTATACAGACTGGGATTAGGCCAACCTACTTTACACAGAGTATGCCCCAGCTAGGAAGTCCATGTTTATTACATAAGGTCCTAGAATCTGCGGGATCAACTTTTGAGGCTTTGTCTTAGTCGACTAAACTAATTACAGATTACTATTAGGTATGTCAAAACATAACAGTTGATCAAGATGTCTACCTCGTTACAGGTTATGTTACAGTGGATCGATTTTAATTTGAGAATAATCGAGTGGTCTTATTAAGTACAAGAAAAATAATTCAAATTTTTCAGTAACATTTTTCATCGCTAAAGTTTTGATGGCAATAATTTTCAATAGTAGACTCACTGTTCTTTGGGTAGAATGGAGTGGGTGGAGAGGAGTCGAGTGGAGAATAGAATGGAACTGTTATAGCCGGTAAAAGAAATTAAATTAATCTATGTCTGTTGTTAAAAGAGTGAAAATGAGTAAAGGTTAACCTAGCAATGTACAAGAACAGTAGGTCTAGTGAGAAAACACATGGAAAAGTAAAATAAAATAAAAATTAGTGTAGCCTGTGGTGTACGGTAAGAAGAACGCTACCAGAAATAGGACATTAAAAAAGACGAATAACTCAAGGACTAAGATTAGTTAAACCATAAAAAGCACTGAAAGGGTGATAGACAAGAACGTGAAAATGATTGAAAGAACCACATCGTTGTCTAGCATAGAACTACAAAACAATCCATATTATGATTATTGATGGTTGTTCTTAAAAAAAGGAAGATTAATAAAGACTCGTGTTTGACACCATGAACGTTATGCAACCCCTACAATTGATCATAAAAGCCCTTAACCCACAGTATGCTAAGGAACACTGAGCCTCCTCCGGGCTCTGTGCAGGCTAGGTCACTAGTGGGAAATCGATTGAATTAATGAACTGCAGTTGATGAAGCATACATATATTTCGAAACTGTAGGAAGAGGGAGAATTTTTCCTGAGGAGTTGTCCGATTAAGGCTTATAATGACTTGTTTAATTACATCAAATATAAAATCATGGTGAAAACGGCCTTTTTCATTCATAGGCTAGATATTTTTATAAGTGGTGGGAAATGCGTCGAATTACACCACTGTTCATCTAGAATCCAAAATATTCCTGGCTACACTCCTCGCCACGCTTCACCATACTCGTCGGTTGTGATGAAGGTCATGTCTCGTCTATTTTTGGTAAGCTGTTGACACCCAATACATTTAAAAGGTCGAGATTTTACAACGCGCAAAGTCATGTCCTCAGAGAGTGGATCTAACTGTCACTCCCATGACCTCAGCGTCATTTCATCTCACTCTAACTTTGCTCCACTGATACTTTTTCAACAGCAAATACATTCTCCTTTCCGTTGGCATAATTCTGACATTTTAGAAGTTATTTTGAAATTTCCTTTTCAAAAAAAAAGAGAAAACATTGTACAAGAAAAATTCAGTAACAAAATGATTAAGTTACACACCGGAATTTATTCATTACAATTTTTACGACCTATGACCCAAGGTTTTCACAAATATGCATGTAGTAGCCAGCCTGCCCGAACTATATTTACAAAAGTTAATGTAAATAAATGAAAGAGTAATTGCAAAATATTGCACACCTTTCTGCACAGACCGTTTTTCAACAAACATTAAACGGAAGATCACCTCCGCAAAGTAGTCACCAAGATTGGTCCTTCCAGCAGTCCACGGAGGTGGTTATGCACACGCCCCTCTTCGAGTCTCACAAATTTTTCTTCGTAACAGGGGTTAAGAATATCATTTTGTCTAAACGTTCTCAGATAAAGACGTATGAACTCTGCTAAAAGGGCCTACGTTGCCCATCCCAACCATGGAGCTACTACCTGGACAGGAGAAGAAAGTTTGACCTTAATTTATGCTAATCCAATTAGACCCAGACATGCGTGAAGAGATAATCCTGTACTGAAAGATGATGAGACTTTAAGGCTGTTCGGTTCTTTTGTCTGGCACTGACAATTCACACTTCTTGTCACTGGCAAACCTTATTCATATACTGATACCCTAACAACTGGATTAAATAGAACAATCATTTAAAGCTGGAGCTAAATAAGAAATGCAGAGTAAAACTTCAAAACGGCTGGTATTGCTTTCTTAAGAGAATATATGCTAGTACTAGGAGTGATGTTAATGCCATATGCAAATTAGCAGAATAGTTACAAGGCTATGTGAATTTTGATCAATTTCTGAATAAGTGCGCATAATTGTAAGGTTTTAAACATATTCAGCGTTTAACAAGGAATCAAACCAACACTTTTGTGTAAGCGACACTACGCGACGAAACCAACAATTTAATTTTCATTTAAGGCGACTGGCAATGCTGAAGTGATATACAAAATTCGGCGATGTCCTATTCAAGATGTAGCAGACGACATGTACCTATTGTGCTTTTTTCCTAACACCTGTTAAGCTTATTGAATCTCCAAAATGTATTTCAACTCTCAAGTTAGGAAATTTTCCCCCAACGGTCAATTCGGGAATTCACATTGAGTTCGGGATATCTTTTAGGAAATCAGACATTTTTGAGAAATAACTTGCAGGAAACTTAATTAACCCTAATACCCAGATTAGTTAAAATTATTTATAAGTTTAATTTGAAGTCAATTATTAATTTCCGATTTTCAACGACTTAAAATACTTTCTTGGAATCAAAACAAAGTTCTCATTTGAAATACACCAACACCTATATATTCGGTATTACTTCACCAGAGTGTTTTTAATGGTTAAACTTTTATTATGATTATCAGTGGTGTGTTTAGAGGGCCACTGGGCCATGCCCCTCTCACTGATGCCGACGTTGTTTTAGTACTTAATATACGTAATTTTTTTAAAACAAATTTTACATCAAAGGTAGCATATGTGACATCAGATTACATGTAAGGACACCTAATTTTTCAAACACTTTCGGTTAGACCCCTCCCCCAGGCCGGGGATCACACAATATAATTCATGCTCCCACCTCCTTGAGAGAACTCCTGGCTACCCCGCTGATTATTATCATTATTGTTGTAACGACTTCCCCCAAAATTATAATTAACATGGAAAGTTAGTAACACCGTAAATGATTTATGTAATTAGCATGCGGTGTGATAACTGATGCATGCCTATATAAAAATGTATTGTTGTTGTTTCCTTTCTTTTTTTTTATTTATTTATTTTTTTTTTTTGATTTTTTGTTGCTCAAATTAAAATCGGAAAATTCAAATTGATCAAACTGATTGAAGAGGGGCAAGGTCGAGATACCCCGTCTGGTTTGGCCCCCCAATATCAAACATCTTCCTACGCCGCTGCATATGAAACATGTTGAGGTTTCCGACCCCATCCCTCCCAAACTCCAACACAAATTGCCTTTGATATCATAAATACCTAGGCCACACAGTCCTATTGAAGTTGGGAAAATTCCAAAGTTTATCATCAACTGCAGAGTTTTCTCTTCTATCTGCTCCTTGATAAGTATCCCAGGGATTTGGTCGTCTCGTTAGCAGATAACTGCTAACACACAATGCTACTAAGCTCCGATAGGAGGTCATTCTCCCGGAAGTTAAACTGTGTCCTACTCTTTACCCAACGTTTTATTTCCTGTGTGTAAATGGTACTGAACACGGTACAACGAGTATTTATTTAGCCAAATATGCCGGTAGCCAGACATGACACCATAGAGGGGGGAGGGGACGAGATAGCCAGGAGAAATATTTTAAGGGGACAGATGTGTACTAACAAAATGGCAATTTTTAATTTTCTGTGGGGGAGAAATTTTTTTATGTGTCGGAGAAGCCTGGCTATCTGGCTGTGGGCTAGACTATTACGATGTGATAGTTTACTTTCTTAGCATCCCTATCTCTCGATCGTTTTCCTGGCAGAGTTCCGACCCGACAAATTTGTACGAATTCCGAAAAAAGGTTTGCTCTCCTAAAGTGGCCACCGTTAAAAAAATCCTATCCATACGCCATCTTCTACGACTCAGAGAATATACATGATAACCAATATTTTCGCCAGGTAGCGTCTAGTCTTGAAGCGTTATTGAAGTAAATAACACCCCTTGTTATCCAGGGAGTTGCTATTTGTCAAATAGTAACTCCCTGGTCATCCGTGCAAAGATCTTGCCCGCAAAGCGGACGTGCGCCACCTGCACCTATGGTGGCGATTGGAGAATGTACGTGTTATCAGCTAACACAGGCTTGTCTTTACAGTATGTACGTCCTGTCAGTGAAAGTGACCGTATTAGTCATCTCCATAGCATAGGAAAGTACAATCCTGTTCCAAGTCCGACCTCTATAGTGGACAATTGTACAATCGTGGTGCAATACTAAACTTGCAGTTATAATCCACGACAAAGTTTCGTTTTCCAATTTCTGCATAGTTTGCAAAATCACAAAATACATTGTACTACGTTTAAATGTACGGTGCATCGCTTTCACAGACAGTATATATCATATACGTAAGCGACGGTGCTGTGATGGGGTTCCTTATGATCTTGTTGTGAACTAAATGACATAGCTCTACCGTACCTCTGTATGTGATTTCAAACTCCGAGAAAATGTACACATTGTATTAAAATTGCACATTGCTAGCTGAAAATTTTGCATGTGTGCATCCTGACCAATCATAGTGTCTTTACATCATTTGGTAGCAGTTTGAATCTGCCCCCTTTTGATATGTCATCGAAAGTGTTGTAATCATCTGCAACGGCTCCTTACCCCTAAGAAAAATATGTTTGGGGTGATTTAAATCCCCATTTAAAAACCGTCGAAAGTGACGCTTCCCATGTTCTGTAAGTTGCATCTGAAGGACGCATTATTTTGAAATATCAGGCTATGACAATTCAAATAGCCGGCATATTACAAAGCTTATATAAAAGGACATGGGTTTTTATCATCTTTGCATATAAGTTATCACTCAAATGAAGAATGTGATATCCTCTTCAGTTTGAGAACTTTGTTAAAACATGTGTGTCAAATAATTAAAGAATAATCAGCTGTGTATTCATTATCAGTAAAAGGCATAGATTTGAACACCACACTGTGAATCGATGATGGTCATGCTGTGCCAGCAAGTTGAAGTTCCTAGGACGAGCAAATTTATTACCAAAGTATTCTCTTCATATTCCGCTTGGAACGTTTATTCCGCTCTGATGTATTTTATTTTCCTTTGCTTGAGCGTTTACAAACCTATTGGGCCTCTCGACCTACCCGGAGCACTTTTAAAACTCAGTTTTAAAAATACCGCAAGTCCAACTATTAATATCGGCTGACCAGTGTTGTGGAAAGTTTCAACCAGCAAATGATCTCATCGTGTAACAAACTGGTGGTAAGAAACTTAAGGTAAATCAAGAGGTCATATACTCTAAAAAAGGTCTGGTCAAATCTAAACAGAATCTGACCAGAGGGGCACCGAACAGAAATCTGAGAAATTATTTGACTAGACTTGGTTCAGAAATGATAAGAATTGAATTAATTTTGAAGCAGATCTGGTCAAATTTTTGACTTCATTCCTGTTCGGTGTCCCTCTGATCAGACCTTTTTTTACAGTGTACCTATATGTTAGTTGATACAGTCCCCGTCTTCTATAGTACAGTCTGCAAAGGGCAACTTAAGCTTTAATTGTCACGATTGATCATGAATTGCAGTTGTCTACCCTTACGACCTAAGTGTAAGAACCTGTGGATTTATGTACGGATATGAGGTATCTTGTGGCACGCCTTTTTTGTTTGATTTATGGACGCACTGACGTAAAAATCAGGCAAAAATTATGGTCCTTTTAATCAAAAACGATTATTTATTGAAAACTCTGAACTCAGTATCACGGTTCTTTCAAATAAACTCAAGAACACACAAAGATAAAAACAAGCATCGAAAAATAAAATGTAAACAAAGAAATTTCAAATTAACTCAAAAAGGAATAATAATGTAATGAATACAATGAATTGAACTGAGCCTTCAATCTTTGACAGCAAGACTCCTGAGAAGACATTTCAAAAGGAATAAAGATTTTGAGATCTGTCTAAGCTTGTTCGCCCTGTCACAAGACAATTTGATAGGTACTTGTGTATGATGAAGGGTCATTTTAATCTTCTTTTTTCCTCAAATGGTGATCACCGCCACTGTCCCTTAAAATGTTCTGTTTATACACACTGGAATTAGGTCAACATATTATAAGCATAGCGTGCTCCAGCTTAGAGGTCCATGTCTATTACATAAGGTCCTACAAGCTGCATGTGTGATCAACTTTTGAGGCTTCGTCATAGTCCACTTACCTATTACTGATTACTATTAGGAATGTCAAAAAGTTATAAGTTGCTCAAAGACGTGATTTGACATATGGACGATATACTGTAGGAAGTCTATCTAGATGTACTTTTTCTTACAGTGGATCGATTTCTAACTTGAGAATGAAAGACACAGGTCATATTTAGTACAATAAAAATAGTTCGAATTTTTTTCAGTAACATCTTTCATCACTAAAATCTCGATGGCAATTAAAGTTGTAATAGATTCATTGTACTTGAGGTACAGTGGAGTAGGTGGAGTGGAGTCGAGTGGAGAAGAGTAGTTTTAGAACATTTAAATCTATTAAAATAATTAATATACGTCTGTGGTTACAGGATTGAACAGTACGCTTGTAATGTACAACAACATTAGGCCTAGTAAGAAAATACATAGAATAATAAAATCAAAGAGAAATCAACATAACATCTAATGTTAGATTAAGATGAATGCTAAAAGAAATAGGATATTAAGGACACGAAAACCAAGAATCGACATAATTCAGTAAACACAATAAGAAACATGATAGAAGAAAGTGATAGTGAAGAAACGTGAAAATGTTTGAAGGAACCACATCGATGAGTACTATAAAACTACTAAACAAATTCATATTATGAGTATTTATTGTTGTTTCTAAACCGGGGAGATTGCTAGATACTCGTGTGCAACACCACGAACATCAGGCTACCACTACGATTGGTCACGTACTATATAAAACCCCTCAACTTACAGTACGCTAAGGAACACTTAACGTCCTCTGCAGGCTCTGTGGACTCAAGGCTAGGTCGCTGGTGGAGAAACAATTCATTAATGAACTGCTGTTGAAACATATACTTCTTCGAAAATTTAAGAAGCAGGAGAATTGCCCTTCGGGAGTGTCCGATCAAAGCTTATAATAATTTGCTTTAATGACATTAAATTTGAAATCATGGTAAAAACGGCCATTTCCATTCATAAATATCTTTAAAAGTGGTGGGAAATGTATCAAATTACACCATCGTTTATCTAGAATCCCAAATATTCCTGACTACACACCTCGCCACGCTTCACAGCGATCGACGGTTGTGATGAAGGCCATATATGTGATTTACATTTTAGTTTGTGGACGTTGCAACTGTCTGTTCGTGGAAGAGACCAAACGTCGCCTCGAATTGACCATTACCGCAGCTATAAAGTGCAGAAGGTCTGAACTGTGATAGTCTCACTGAGAAAACCGGCTTATCATGAAGCTCGGAACCCTCTCTCTACACAGTCTTAACGTTAGAATGGACCTTTTGTAACTTCCCCTTTTTGAACCGACCTTTTACCAGATTTACTCAGCCTTCATATCGCAGTTTTTCCACCGTTTTCCTTTTAACAACCGATTTGCCGTGCCTTCTTTTAACGTGTATTTTCGGTCACCTAATTCTGTCACACAATATGATTTCTTGTTCAGGTTCAAGGACGCATATTTGTACCAGGCGTCCTTGAAACAGAGATACTCAAGCACGGAAAGGTTCTTAACTGTCCGGGTAGTAGGTAATAAGAAAACCCGAAGGCGCAGAAAAGTTTTAAATGACGAACTTTCTGAGCAAGAATCAGTAAATATCGAGACCGAGAATTGGCAACATCCTAGAAGAGATCTACAAAATGGGCGTGAAAATGCTTCCCGTAAGTTGACAGTCCGTTCCCCTTTGGGGATTTTTAGATCACTGTAGTATGCTTTGCTTAGATTTTTGTGTTTTGTTTACAGTCGACTGTTTTTTCAGTCGAAGTGTGTTGTCTATACTTTTACATAAATGATCTAATGAGTTCGTTTAATTTTCCTTTGAATCTAATCCATGCCATCTTCGTTGCACTAGATCGACATTCTTGGTCTTTTAGGGTAATGTAACACATGTTTATCTTTATTGGTAGAAGTGTCAGAGCTAGTCTAAGAAATATCTCTTTTTTTTTAAAAAGTTTACTGGGTATGACTAACTTTTATACGTCTTTGTTAAATATTTTTATTGGAGATTTGACAACCAACCTCATTGGGTAGAATTTAACTCTTGGAGTGACAAGATTGCTATTATGTATGTTAGTGAGTTATAGAAAATGTCGAAAGTAAAATACATAATTTCACACACGGAATGGCGAGTCCCATTCGATATTAAGGTATACGGGGTTTAACCTTAAAGCCCGGGTCACACTGCCACGACAACTCATGACACGACGACCACCCACCGCGTTCGTTCCACGACTAGAGTTCCGTCATGTCGTAAGCCGTCGGCCCGATTGAACATGTTCAATAGTAGTTGCATGCAGTTGGTACACCAAAATGCAAATTGTCTACGCAGGTAGTCGTGGCGGTGTGACCCAGGATTTACTTGCAATAACTATTGTGTGGATTCGTATGACAAAATGCTCATTTATAACTCAACTCGGGCAGTACCTAATGTTGAAATACTGTGGGGTGCTGGTATACGCAAATTTAAGATCACCTTTCAAGTCGGGTAATATGCTGATAGGGTTAACCCTTAGATTCTAGCTTCTCAAGAAACAGCCCCCTGTAAAATTGCTGCAGGCGACGTGCACTAAAATGGCCTGTGGAAAAATTCGGAGAATTCCAAACCAGGAAGCAATCTGCTTAACAAAGTGGTGTATTTTGCATTCACAAGACGAGGGTCCAATAATCGTGCAGTTTACCAGCCAACAAAAATTGTGCGTAAAAGAATATTTAGGAAATTTCATACCCAGTGTTTTGCCTTACTCAAACAATTCCTTTGGATAAAGTAAGCAGAGATTAGTGGAAGACTTAAGAATGACCAACTTGACCCGTGATTTTATTCAACCGTCAAGCTGTAACTGGTTCAATATAGGCAGACGAGATAATGTGTCATTTTTAAAACTGGTAGTTCCTGTATTCTTGAATTCAGAGTTGTCTTGCTGAGACAACTTCAAGGGAATACCTTTTTTTGACCAACTATTTATGCCTATATACTTGTACATAACGAAACCTCAAACCTGAATCTCCTTTTAGCATACTCTTTAATGAGCATTTGTCCTCACAAACATAATTCTACTTAACTACAAGTAAAAAAATGGCCAAATACTCAAAATATTATGCATGAGCTTGGAACAGTAACTGCACCAAATCTGTCCTGCATAATGTAACTTACAGTTTGATGATTATTACATAAATATAGGTGTGCGCGAAGGACGCAGAAAAAATACCTAGGATTTTAAAGACATTTTCTTAAGTTATGTACTTCTTCTTTTTGCACTATATATTCTATCATTTTAGTAACACTAAAATATGACCAGTAAGATTGTTATTGATTGCTGGGGATGATTTTTTGTACAAGCCACAGCTTTTTGAATCTCAGTTTGCTTGGCGGGCCGGGTTGGAACATTTCAATTTCTGGATGTATTCCGAGACCCGCCTTTAAAGAACTCCCGACTTAGATTCTCAAGTACGGCTAGAGACACCCACACTAATAAACGAGAAACAAACTGTGATCTAGCTAACTCAATAGTAGAAAGATACCAAGCCAAATAAAAATTATTCACGTAAAAGACAACCTCGTACCAAATACATGGGATCCCTACTCTGTAAGTCCAAAGGCGGGGTTACGGCTACAAGGGGGGCACAGCCTCCTTAAAAGAATAATAGAAATGATAAAAACTGAACAAAAGGAAGCGAGTCTAGAGAAATTATGAAGAAATTCTTATTATTGTGGTTAATATTGCAATGTAAAATTGGGAAAAACATAAATACCAAATACCATAAAAAATACCATATTTTTTCTCTGCTAGGTTCGCGCTCGCCGGCAGGGAAAACCAACTAATACAGCGGTGGAGCTTAAAGGTGGGGAGGGAAGGGAAATTGTTGCCTTAAAAATTCTGTTTGGTACTTCAATTACAATTTCCTCCAAATCATGTGTGCCACACTTTTGTTACTTAAATTCCTGAACTAAGGGTCCACGACAGTACTTTTGTACGTCATCACACACATAATGTCACGTTATAAAGGATTACTGTCCGTAGGAAAGTTGTGGAATTACCTTGCTATTGTATTCTGTAGGATAGCTTGAGTTAATAACTATTTTGAAAACCCTTGAAGCCCCTCCTGCTCTTCACTTTCCCACCAACTACCACCATCCTTTTTAATACTGTTTCGTGGTCTGTAGAACATCTTACTTGCTCCATAGCGTTGCACAAACTCTTTCATTATCATTCTAACTACCCACAAGCCAAACTCTTTTCTTCACAAAATGACCTATCATTCTGGATAAAATTGTTATTGTGGTCAAAATGTGATTTTTGTGACCTGTTTAACTCAATCCGATGAGTTTTAAGAAAATAGCCAAATGCTTCATTCCAGTAGCTTTAATTCTTCAAATTCCTTTGAGAGAACTCTTCGCGCTCCCGCAGTGCATTCGGCGCGGTTTGGTATTCCACTGGGGTTTGCCCCCACTTACATAGACAACAAATTCCGCCCTTGTCACTAGTAGTCACAAAATAGAGAACTAAAGTAATTCATGATACAAACAATCACGCGTTTTCTTTGTTTTGTGGTCAGATAATCAGCAGAACAAATTGCGACTTTGAACAATCCATATATTACTTAGCCTCAAGTTATTTCACACTTAACAAGAACAAAGTAGACTTAGCACGGCCCATTTGGATCCGTAACTAAAACGTAACTTAATATTAATACTTATCTATTGTTCCTGAACAAAGTTGAAATATAAGAAGTTTTTGGCACGGGGTCGGTAAAACTTTTGAGACTATCTTGATCACGTGCTGTGACCCCTGCCATCGAAAGCATTTAAGAAATGAAATGCGTTTATACCCTACTGTTAGTTCGTAGTTTGTTTGTTTGCTTGTGTGTTTGGATTTTTAAAGATAAACCACAGTAACTGATTCGCAAGCTGTTTCTAAAAACGAACATCACTCTAACACTTTGATTATTCAGAACTACTATAAAAACCTACTTAAGAGAGTGACTCGTTTTTAAGATGTAATATTTACTTTCGTGTCAACCATCTCGACTCTAGAGACTAAAAATGAGTACAGAAAGAGTAGTAATCGTAGTATCATCTTGTCTCTCTTGAAAATTTTCGATCCTCCTCAGGATCCTCCTCAGTCATACTGAAGGTCAGAGCTAGAGTGCATAATATGTTGTTACGGCTTGTGGTCGCGAGTCAAACCAATAACAGCGAAAGATCACAGAAGAACGAGATTAAAATTCAACAACTTAATGATTATTTACAATCTCCTTATCTCACTTAAATTTACAATAATTAATTAGACTTACTCACAATCCTTTAATTAATATTTGCCTGGTCTGGTCCAAGGGCTGGTAGTGCATGCACGTTGACGATGGCACAGTGGTAGACCTGCAGCGTGCTGTAGCGTAGGAACTGGTTCCACGAGCGAATAATGACAAGGCTAGGTAGGCGATGGATGATAACAACCTCAACACAGTGTAGAAACGGCGTAAGGCAATTTATCAGAAGTGTTCAGTGTCATTGGCTGGCTTATGATATCTCAGTAGTGTGACAGTCTGGTCTCGTTGAAATCTCTCCCCTGTGATAGTTGTTGAACTGCCTTTTATATGCTAGGCTTTTCTTCGAGAACTCTCCAGAATTTAACAGAAACTTCTAGTGTACACAGTCCAGCAATTACGAGAACGTTCCTTAATAGAAACTCCCAGAGCACACAGTCGAGACATTACGAGAACGTTCCTTGTATGCACGGTAGTAAACAATGTAGAAGTGTCGTCAGGCCGCGTAAACAGTTCTCTCTTCTAGACAATTCTAGAAAGGCTGCGTTGAAGTTGAATTCTCTGGAACTTTCCATTCGCTCGTCGATGGATTCAATCCGGTGTTCCTGACGGGTCGTCTTGTAACACTCCCCCCCTTGCAAAAGTTTTGGACGTCTCGGACAAAACTTAAGTTACAGTATTTACAATGTATAACTTTACAGTAATAACTACAGTATGTATATTATGTAGTCCAATATTCAATGGAAGGTATAATCATAACATACAACTTGTCTTGCAAGGTGATGATACATGAATACAGTAAAATCATGAATACACATTGTGCCACAGTTAACACAAAATTTCAAAACTTACTTTGATATTTTCAACATACTGCATCAGATCAAATTCTTGACAAAGAGTCTGGTACAACATTGTCTTTCCCCTTAATATGCTTAATATCTACCTTATATGATTGCAGAAATAAACTCCACCTCATCAATCTTTGATTCTTATTCTTCATCTTAGATAAAAATGTCAAAGGGTTATGATCAGTGTATACAGTGATAGGGAAACTAGTAGTTCCCAAATAAACATCAAAGTGTTGAAGACCAAGTATCAAAGCTAATGTCTCTTTTTCAATTGTTGAATAATTTTTCTGGTGTTTGTCAAATTTCTTAGAATAATAACAAACAGGGTGATCAACACCATGCTCATCAGCTTGAAGCAAAACTGCTCCTATGCCATTGTCACTGGCATCTACTGCCAACTTAAATTGCTTCTCAAAATCTGGAGCAATCAACACGGGTGAACTCATTAGTGCCTTTTTCAATAATTCAAATGCTGCTTGGCAATTATCTGTCCAATCAAACTTTTCATTTTTCTTTAACAATTTTGTCAGTGGTGCAGCAATGTCAGAGAAATTCGGACAAAAACGTCTGTAGTAACCAGCCATACCTAGGAAGCGCATGAGCTGCCTTTTATCAGTTGGGGCAGGGAATTTGTCAATGCCCTCAACTTTAGCCTTAATTGGTCTAACTTTACCCTGACCAACCCCATGCCCTAAGTATATCACCTGGGCACAAGCAATCTCACTTTTGACCAAATTGACCGTCAAATTAGCTTTGGCAAGCTTGTCAAATAATGCCTTAACATGTTGTACATGTTCATCCCACGAGTTGCTGTACACAATAAGGTCATCAATATATACTTCACAATTTTCTAAGTCTGACGTAAGGTTATTTACTAAGCGTTTAAAGGTCATCTGTGAATTTTTCATACCAAACGGCATAACCTTATACTGAAATAACCCATCTGGCGTCACGAATGCCGAAATTTTCCGAGCCCTCTCAGTGAGTGGTATCTCCCAGTACCCCTTTAGTAAGTCAAACTTTGACACATACGTAGCTTTCCCAATCCTATCAATGCAATCATCGATACGGGGTATCGGATAGGAATCAGTTCTTGTGACTGCATTCACCTTTCGGTAATCAGTACAAAATCTGTACCCACCGTCTGGCTTGGGGACCAATATACAAGGGGAAGACCATTCACTATTACTGGGTTCTATAATGTCATGGTCCAACATGTACCGAACCTCATCCCTGAGATGTTGTCGTTTTCGAGGGTTAACTCGGTAAGGATGCTGCTTGATTGGTGTGGCATCTCCCACATCAACATCATGTTCAATCGAATTTGTCCTAGTAGGATCATCTGAGAACAAGCATGCATATTCATAGATTAATGATTTCATTTCTGACTTTTCTTTGTGATCCAGATGACTTAATTTCTGGTCAAGATTTTTCAACACATCAGAATTTTGTAACTTAATACACATATCAGGAACATTATTAGCCTTGATCTCATCATTACTGAGTTCATAATCAGCATTGATAATACACACTTGATCACCTGTATCATTAGTGTTACTATTTACATCATGTATACTTTCATTCTTAGAAATGTCACAATCTTCTCTTTCATAATATTTCTTTATCATATTAATATGACATACTCTTTTAGATTTACGCTTGTCAGGTGTCAAAATGACGTAATCTGTGTCACTGACCTTTCTCTCAATGACATAAGGTCCTTGAAAGCGAGCTTGAAGTGGCTGACCAGAAACAGGTAAAAACACTAGCACCTTATCACCAGGTTTAAACTCTCTTTTCACAGTGGTCTTGTCATACCACGCTTTCATTTTCTTCTGAGAGTGTCTCAGATTTTCCTGAGCAAGTTCACATACTCCATGAAGACGATCTTTAAAGCGGGATACATAATCAAGCAGATGTATGTCTTCACCCGGATCTGATAACCACTTCTCCTTTAACAATTTCAATGGTCCACGAACTGTGTGTCCAAAGACAAGTTCAAATGGACTGAACCCAAGTGACTCTTGTATAGATTCCCTGGCAGCAAACATTACAAATGGAATGCCTTCATCCCAATCTCTCTCATTATCATGACAATATGTCTTTAACATATTCTTCAATGTTCGGTGAAACCTTTCTAAAGCCCCTTGGCTTTCCGGATGATAAGCCGAAGACTTAATTTGGTCTATGCCTAACTCATACAACATCTGCTGGAATACAGTTGACATGAAATTAGACCCTTGATCTGATTGGATCTCTTTTGGCAACCCAAACAATGTGAAAAATTTAAGTAAAGCTTGTAAGACTGTCCGAGCCTTAATATTCCTCAGAGGTATTGCCTCTGGAAACCTTGTAGAAGCACACATAATGGTTAATATATACTGATGTCCTGCCCTACTCTTAGGTAGGGGACCTACACAATCAATGATGACTCTACTAAACGGCTCTTCAAAAGCAGGAATTGGCTTTAAGGGTGCAGCCGGAATATTCTGATTCGGCTTCCCAACCATTTGACATGAGTGACAGGTCTTACAAATTTGGCCACATCACTTTTAAGTTTTGGCCAATAAAAGTGATTTAGAATTCTGTGGTAAGTCTTATTGACTCCTAGGTGCCCTGCAAATGGCATTTCATGAGCAATAGTCAGTATTTCCCTTCTATAAGTCCTAGGTACCACAATTTGATGGTAAATTCTCCACTCTTCATCTAATAGTGCATCAGGTGGTCGCCATTTACGCATCAAAATATTGTTTTTCAAATAAAAGCAGACTGGGACGTCTTTCGATTCATCCTCAGTGAGTGCACCAGCTATTAATGGCTGAAGCTCTTCATCATGCTGTTGTTGGACTGACAACTGGTCTCTGTGGAGTGTGTCAGACATTTTTGATTTTTCCTGTTCTACCCCCTCACTATGTGTGGGTCCAGGAGACTCACAATCCTGACTATCATTAAGATTAGTCATAAAAGATTGGCTGAGATCATACCAAGAATCTTCACTTTCATGAATATTTTTACTGGAATCTTTTCCAGATTCTGACTCCTCCTTTCGGAGAGTTGTTCCATTTTTAGGAACTAATTCCTCAATTTTAGAGGGCGGATGATAAAGTTTATCATCCTTATTTTCAGAAATCATACCCTCATTTTTAGAGAGTGGATGTTCAAGATTATCATCCTTAAATGATTCCCTACTTGTTCCACTTTTGGGAACTGTATCCTCACTTTTGGAGGTTGGATGTTTAAGATTATCATCCATAGCGAGCTTTTGTGACATAGCTCTAGTGACAGCACAGGCAGGGAATAAATTTGGAAATTCCTTTTCTAATTGCTCTGTGTTGTTATAATCACATGGTTTATCTGTCAAAATTGCATTGGCTACTACCTTTCCACCAGCTAGGTCATTGCCTAGCAACAGAGATACCCCCTTTACAGGTAGAGTAGGTCTGACCCCTACTATGACCGACCCAGAAACTAAATCTGACTTCAAATTAATTTTGTGGAGAGGGACAGAAATAAATCCACACTCAACCCCCTGAATTAGTACATTTGCCCCTGTGGAAGTAGAGTCCGATAATGGCAAAACTCCATCAAGAAGCAACGACTGAGTTGCGCCTGTGTCACGCAAAATTTTAATTTTTACGGGTGGATGAGCTGAATTCCCATCTAGGGAAATAAACCCCTCAGACACGAATGGAAGGTATTCTTCCTTAATTTTGTCGTTAGAATTAGGCCGTAAAGTCACGACTACCTCAGAAGAATTCTCTGCATTGGCTAAGGCATTGGAGGCTGTTTCAGTCTCCTTTAATTTTGCCAATGTGAAGCAATTTGCCATTGTGTGGCCCTTTTTGTGACAGAAACCACAAGTTATATCTTTAAAGGCAGCTTTGTTTGAGCTGGCCTGGTCGTTCTTTTGACGACTTGAATCTGGTTGTTTTTTACCAGAATTTGTTGGAGAGATAGAACCAGACTGAGATCCACTGTTACCTGTTGTGCCACTACTATTGCCATATTTCTTATTTGGCCTACTAAACTGACCCTTGTTTTGAGTCTGACCCACTTTACTGAATTTATGGGTAAGTGCATACTGATCAGCCAAATTTGCAACTTCACTCAACTTGTCAGCCTTATTTTCCTCAAGGTGAGTCTTAATGTCTTCATTCACACACCGTTTGAATTCCTCGACCAGCATCAGTTGTCTTAACGTGTCAAATGTGGAGACCTTTTTGGAAGCACACCATCTATCGAAATGCCTTTCTTTTGATAAGCAAACTCTACGTATGTTTGTGTATCCGCCTTACGATACTTTCTAAATTTTTGGCGATAAGCTTCGGGCACCAATTCATAGGCTTGTAATATGGCCTTTTTAACCTTATCATAATCCATACTGTCCTCTATTGACAGAGCGGAATACACTTCTTGAGCCTTGCCTGTGAAATTACTCTGGATGAGTATGGACCATTTATCTCTTGGCCACTTTAGTTGCTCACCCAGCTTTTCGAAATGGTTGAAGAATTTCTCCACATTATCCTCCTGAAATTTGGGGACAAATTTTACGTGCTTAGAAACATCGAATCCCCCAGTATCCAAGCCTATTTTTAGGGTCTGAGGCTTTTATGACCCCTAACTCTAGTTTGCTTCAACCTAAATTCATGTTCTCTTGCCTCTTTTTCCCTTTGCATTTGCATTTGCATTTCTCTTTCCTCTTTTTCCTTTTGCATTTGCATTTCTCTTTCCTCTTTTTCCTTTTGCATTTGCATTTCTCTTTCCTCTTTTTCCTTTTGCATTTGCATTTCTCTTTCCTTTCTTTCCCTTTCTCTTTCCTCTCTTTCCCTTTCTCTTTCCATTTCTTTTAATCTAATCTCCTTATTCATTTCTATTTCAAGCCTTTTCAATTCAAATGTGTTGTCAGTTGGCACAGTGATAGCTGTTTCCAATACTGTACTAGGCAGGACACCTTCATCCACAAGATATTCTAGAACATATCTTTTAATCTCGTCTTTCCGCATTAAAGGCTGAAATTCAATGCCATAATGTTTTGCGACCTTTACAATCTCAGACTTCTTTAATGAATCTAGTTCCTCGACTGAGGGACTAGCCACGAATTTATCTAAGTTGAATGGCATTTTGAAGTTGTTTTACGATTTACAACAGAATTTCTCGAATTTTCTAGTACTTTTCATTCCCGGATGTTAGGCCACCAATTCTGTTACGGCTTGTGGTCGCGAGTCAAACCAATAACAGCGAAAGATCACAGAAGAACGAGATTAAAATTCAACAACTTAATGATTATTTACAATCTCCTTATCTCACTTAAATTTACAATAATTAATTAGACTTACTCACAATCCTTTAATTAATATTTGCCTGGTCTGGTCCAAGGGCTGGTAGTGCATGCACGTTGACGATGGCACAGTGGTAGACCTGCAGCGTGCTGTAGCGTAGGAACTGGTTCCACGAGCGAATAATGACAAGGCTAGGTAGGCGATGGATGATAACAACCTCAACACAGTGTAGAAACGGCGTAAGGCAATTTATCAGAAGTGTTCAGTGTCATTGGCTGGCTTATGATATCTCAGTAGTGTGACAGTCTGGTCTCGTTGAAATCTCTCCCCTGTGATAGTTGTTGAACTGCCTTTTATATGCTAGGCTTTTCTTCGAGAACTCTCCAGAATTTAACAGAAACTTCTAGTGTACACAGTCCAGCAATTACGAGAACGTTCCTTAATAGAAACTCCCAGAGCACACAGTCGAGACATTACGAGAACGTTCCTTGTATGCACGGTAGTAAACAATGTAGAAGTGTCGTCAGGCCGCGTAAACAGTTCTCTCTTCTAGACAATTCTAGAAAGGCTGCGTTGAAGTTGAATTCTCTGGAACTTTCCATTCGCTCGTCGATGGATTCAATCCGGTGTTCCTGACGGGTCGTCTTGTAACAATGTACATATATACAACTGGGTAACAGTATATACAGTAGTAGCTTTCTGGCTAAGCCTTACAGCCTTACAGTTTTTAAGATGGTTATGGTCCTTACAGTCCCCCCCCCCCCAACTGGGAAGTACTACTTTGCCAACACCCAGTATCAGGTTAAAGATTTGTGGTATTGTACACCCAGTTTGCTAAGCTGTCAAATCATGGAGCTTTAGCTTCATGCTCAAACAGCGTGAGAATGAAGTTCTAGTATAGTGATGAAACAGAACGTCCTTTCATTGTACAACAATACTGTTGAAGAAAATGTCATAGAGATCTCCATGAATCAACGGATAAACACTGGTGTGCTTTGATGATGAAGTTCATTGATTGAGATGCACTGGTTGCTCATTCAACAAAAGACTGAATTTAAAATTTTATTTCATGTTTTCAATAGTTTTATAATTTGGCACTTTTTTATCTACTTGAACTTATTATTAAATACATCCTTCTACATCGAGGTCTCAGATCAAGCTATGACCACAGACATCTTACCATCCCCATCATTAAACCATCTTTTGGTGAAAAGTCTTTTTCTGCAATAGTTCCAAAGCTGTGGGACGTACTACCTTTTAGTATTCGTGCGGCTTCGAACGTTCGTTGTTTCAAAAAATTGCTGAAAACCCGTCTCTCATAGGCTATACCGTTTGTTATAACGTGTTGACACATTTTTGTTCTGTTTTCTTTTGTACCACATTTTTATTTTTCAAATGCTTTATGTTGCTGTTTTCTGTTTTATTTTATCTGTTTTATTATCGTATTTTGCTTTATGTGTTTGTTTTGTATTATTTGTAGTGTTATTTTAATTTTTGTACAGCTCTTTGGGTTTCGATAAAAAGCGCTTATTAAATGATTGGAATTAATTAATTCAAAGGTTCTTCTGTGTTTCTTTTATTACAAGGGTTTTCCACGGACAAAATTCAGTGACTTCAAAAACTGCAGAAAATTTTCCTTCTGTAGGAAGTGAAAACCGCATCCCAAGAGCTTGTAGGGTTTTGAAGAAACTGATTTTCTAAAAGATGTATTTTGTTTCAGAGACAAAGTGCATTATGGGAAATCTGTGATATCACTTCGCTGCACATTGATTAGACATATAGTATTATATTTCTTTATGGTATAGACACAGCTGTGGTGGAATAATTCGTAACAATTTTTTTTGCTATACCATGTATTCGGTGTAGTGTTATACTAGGTCTACATGGTATTCAAACATTGTGACAGAATGAAATTTCAAGGACAAATAGGACATGCAATTATAAAGTAAACCAAAGGCTTTTAAGTTAATGTGCCCACCTTACGTTTCATTTTGTGACCTTGATGAAAGCTGGCTCTAATTTGTGCAAAAGTACCTAATCTTTAAAACGAGGTATCTTGAGTTCGAAATAGATTATTGCCACAGATTTGGAATATGCCTTTAATGCAGTTTGTCTTTGGGTTTTTATTTGAATCGTAATAATGCCATGGTCACCTATTTGTGTTTGTCAGGCCAAGGGGGTGGCATTAGCTAATGCCACCTCCCTGGTCAGGCAGTGTAAATTATAAAGATTTCGTTGGCAACAGCTTAAGTATGAGGGTATGATTACAATCCACTTACTGCATGTTTCCTTCATGATTTTAGCAGTGATATGTTTCTCAAAAAATATTACATCAGTGAGTATTTTTTGTTCTTTTCACTAATAGGTAGTGTTCATTGTCCTGTTGTTAACAACTTGGACATTTGCTGAGGGTAAGTTTTATATCGTATAAGATGTTATAATGTGTCAGAGGAGGCTTGAAATGCTTTTTAATCAATTTAATCATCGTACGCTGATGTTTGATGGTGTTCGCAAGCTGTTTAAACTGGGATCCACCACGTAGAAGGAACTGAGCGACAGTGTAGACAAACTAGTGCAGACGTAGTGTAAGCCTTAGTCAGGGTAACGCCAGATGATAAGTCAGATCCTCTCGGGGGTCTACACCCTATAAGGGAAAATGTGAACTTTGCTGGTGAACAAGAATAAAACTAAACATTTATTATTACTCTTGTCACTGTCTTATATCTATTGTAAAAATGCTAAATATAAAGCCTATTCCGTAGTTTGTAGGATTTTTGTTTATTTCGTCCGGGATATTCAATGGACAGGTGGTCGTGAAAAATGGGATCACCAACAACGCTGGTTGAGCAGCCTGAGACGGCTTTTTACTGTTTTCCGTTAAAAAAAAAACAGATTGTTCAATACGACTGCTAAAATTTTCTGCGTATTTCGCAGTGCTTCTATCACGGTTTAATTACCCCTGACCAAGTGGCATAAAGAGATACAAATACCTACACTTTTCTACAAGAAGGTAATTTTATCTTCAATCGCATGGTTCTTTTTTGTATTTGTCGCCTCAAGGAAACTTTCGGAAGAGAAACTGGTGGAGGTACAATGAATGGTAACCTAAGCCTGTTGCAAGGTGGCGGTTTATTCCTTTACTGTAGGGAAATTATCCCCTTTAAGCCTTTGTGGGTGCGATAAAGCAAGGAGGTGTTAAGCTTGCATAAAGTATATATAATAAGATAAAAATTAGAGCAAAACCTATGGTTTTTGGCGATCATGAGAAGCAAACTACAGTAATGACAATTTGAACATGTTCTGAGTAAGAAACGGGGACCAGCAGTTTGTCAGTTTTGGGAACGATGATACTTAATGGGAACTATAAATGAGCCATCCTGTAAAGGAAGACGTTAACTGTGCAGTAAGTCAGTAACAGGTACATACAGAGTGAGTGCAAGAGCGAACGCTGAGAGGGGATGTTTGAGCTGGCGATGAACCAGTGGCAAAGACACGTTTTCGATCTTGGAAAATTTACCTTCATCTTTAGAACTATCGTAATCATTAAATTAGAAATATTGCAAACGGCAGTTTCTCATTCATCTAATCCATTGAAGCCTTAATATGGTAAACATATAGTTCATCAAATTAGCGTTACATGCGTCATATATTTTCAATATTTAGGAAACGTTATAAAAATTATTCAACAATATTAAAAGTATTGAGAAGTTTTCGTTTTAATTCCCGATAGATTCTTATGCATCGTGCGAATTCGAATGCTTTGCGACGGTTATTGAAGGAAAACCATGTCAGTGTGATCCTGAATGCACGTCCAATGGCGATTGTTGTGAAGACTACGAGAAGTTTTGTGGTATGTAACTACAAATATTTAATGTAACTACGTTTATTCGATTATGTATTAGCGATACTAGGAAGCTATAATGTTTTCTGTAGTCCAAGTTTTACAGATCCCGGTAAGGTGCTACTCTACATTTTAGGATAGAGGCAATTTTTCTTAGGTACCGTAACTGTTTTAGAAACCCAATGGCAAATTTTACAGCGTGGTTAGTGTTCAGAAACCACGTATACATAGTAATTAGCAAAAGGTACATTGACCAAATCTCTCTTCACCCGTAGACAGTAACAAACTCACATGTTATACACATTTAGTTGGATTTTTACTTAAATCTATCTAATTTTGATTAGGTAGACCTAACTCTTTATCTTACTTTTGGAAGGGGATCGTACTTTTCGTCTTATCAGTAAAGGATATTTGGTATGAAGTTAGTTAGATGAGGTTTAACGTCCCAGTTTCCAACCAATTGGTTCAAGTCGAGACGACCACGGCCTTTTTTCCAGTTGTGGCTCACTGGCTTGTTTTCCCTACTCCATTGCTCATGCTGAGCACCAAACACAAAGGCAGTAGGTTCCATTTTTAAAGTCTTTGGTATGACCCGGCCAGGATTTGAACCCTAGAACTTCCGGCTGCAAGTCGGATGCTCTAACCACTTGGCCACTGCAGTCGGTCGATATTTGGTATGAAAGTCACAATTGTATTTCAGGAACTCCAAGATGATGTGTCGCCCCTAAAATATTCTATGAAGGGTTCTGCGTGACGTGACGTCAATTGATAGTCTGTCCTTTGAAAAATGTATGATAATAGGGTGTTTACAATTTGCACGTAAGAACACCATGTTTACGTTTCTATTAGTTTAACACATCGACTCTTTATCAAACTTCATAAAAGAAAACTTGTGACATGACAAAACAAATCCGGTGTAAAAACCTTTACCAGTTGGAGAGACCATATGATGGCAACTAACATTAACTGAGTACATCTGAACATAGTTTGTTTAGCTCGATTGAAAAATATGTAAAATATTTTGGACCGTAATGGCTTTTTCTGCAGTACGGAATATGTATCAAAGAGTTTACCAGCGGTCCCATCCACCTGGTAGAGAAATGAAAGAAAAAGAGAAAGTTTGGCGCAAGTGTTAATGTACGAACGTTATATCTGTTGAAATGATATGTAGTAGAGCTGTCTACCTAAATTGCGGTGCAAGCTATTAGTGGGATGATTAACGTAGGAAGATGTAATGATATTAATAATTATTAATGTGACAGAGCTTTACTTAACAAGCATTAGGAGGATAACTGCAAAATGATATATCTCTAATATATAGCTTGAATTATTCAATGAAACAAGCACACATTAATGACTATAACTGGAAATTATACAAACGGTTTATCGACCCTGAATGCCATGACTGTTAGAAAAGTGTATATAACAGCAGCAGAGAGGTGTGGGATTTGATGTCTGGCGGGGTCCAGGGGGCAAGCCCCCGGAGGGTTATTTAGGAAATTGTAGGCATTAAAATGATGCATTTTAGCTTCAACCTCAAATGACACAAGGCAGACACTTAACAGACCACAAAAATCACAATTTGACTTTTTGCAATTACATTCCTACTCCAATGACTAATAGTCGGTCGGGATCGACAATTCAGAGGGCTTGAAGAAGGAGGGAAAATGGATTATTTTGAGGGTTTCCCGAGGTAGTGGAACAATAATTCTTAGAATGGGAGACACAGTATCTAGAGTGGGTGCGTGCCATGCGGGTAGAGAAAGTAATAGAAAAGCTAACTAAAGGAAGGTATCCGCAAGGAAAGGGCTTTTGTCTCCACTCCTCCCCATTCGCTAAGCGTCTTCCCCTTGTTACATCTGCATAGGTCGGTCATGTAAAAAAATTGCTTTGAACATTTCTGTTTCCCCCTCCGCTGCGTACGACCATGTGTGCATCCACTAGTGGTTTTAAGGATAATAAAAGAGTTTGTACGAAGCTATGACAAGCAAGATGTTCTACCGGAAGTAACCCGAAATTCCGAAACAATCTTTAAAACGGGTGCGCGCGAAGGAGTCAGTGTTGAGACAGCGTGTGAGACATTTAACTTAAGGCTATTGTTTTTCTTTAGTTTTAAATGCAATATTTTTCATTGCATAAAAAAAAATTACTACTTTCCCCAGACTATGTGATACTTAAAAAGTCAATTAAATGTATTATGGGTAGTTTTCACATGGACAGGGCCAGACGTATAGCGAGGGTTTTGAAAATAGTAATCTTCTTCAGCTGTCCGACAGGAAGTAAAAACGAGACAATTCCACTATAGTTTTCCTACGCACAGCATCACAGCAGTGCAGCAGAACTTATGAGACATCGATTAGGCATCGATTAGACATCGATTTACATAAGGCCCATTTTTGCGAGAATTGCGATTCCCTATACATGGGTAGGGTTTTGGACTTTGTTTGAAAGGACCATGGTGCATTTAATGTAGTACAGTAGTGCTTTGAGTAACCCTTATTTCAGAGCTCCAAGTTACAAAAGTGTGGCGGGTAGGGAGAACAGAAATTTTACTGTGCCAGACAAAAGTTTATTACTCAGTTTTCTCTTGGGGTGCCCGCGAAGCCCGTCCAGAAAAATCTTCTTAGCATTTTTATGGTGTTTGATATTAATGCTTTCTTTATTTTGCTTTCTTTATTTTGCATTGCAAAGTTAAATCATTATAGGCTATTGAAATTCTCTTATAATTTTCCTGGTGTCGCTTCTTTTCGCTCATTTTTTATTTACTTTCATATTTTAAGCTCTAGAAAAAGTGGGGGCAGGTGCCCACGCTGCCCCCCGTAATCCCGCCTATGACAGCAGATAAAAGCAATTAAACATGGGAAGGAAATTTGATTCAAAGTTTTCTAAACCATCTAGTAGTCTGGACTATAATGTTTATCTATAATAAAAACACCGAAAATAGCTTCAAAAAATAAAAATGAAAATTTCAGTTTTAGTCATAATGCTAAAGAAGCATTCTGATACAGTGAGTTCTACCGGCAGGAAACCTTAGTTCAATGTAACATTGCCACTTTATTCAAGCCCCCAAATAGACCTCTGCTAATCATTTAGCTGTCCCAGTGGTAAGCTTTTAGACTAACAAATTGTTATACTTCAGTGATCTCCATCTTACACCAATGGTTCCATTCTGGACTAGAATGGAGATAGGCAATAAGATGTAAAGCATTCTCCTTAAAAATATAACATAACGAACCTGGTGGAAATAAAACCAACAAACTTCACATTACCTGTCCGAAGCAAGCAGCCAGGTATAAGCGTTAATCTTATACTGCGGAACAGTCAATGCACTTAGAACTATAAGCAGTAGCATGCACGAAGTAACTATGGTAGGATATGGATTCACAAGCCATTGAAAATTGGAGGGTGACAAATTGATCACTTCATGAAATAGTGAAGCTAACCAATGGATAGTTCAAATTTTCAAGGCATCCATACAGAGCTTCTGTTAATATACACCGTTTAAATGTGTGTAAATTTTTCAGAATGTTTATATTCTGTTATGTTGTCTGTTTTTGTCCTGATGGACAACGCGTGTTGTCACATATCCAGGGTTTATTGTTTGAAAACTTCTTTTACGTAAAGATTCAGTGTTCTAGGAGAAAATTACATTTTACTAAAGCATGCCTCATTATTAATTGGAATTGTTTCAACAGAACCATTAGCAATATAAATTATAGTTCTGTTACTAAAATGACTTTCGTCACTGTTTTTACACCAGATATTAATGGTATTTTAGAAATAACACAAGGAGATCGGAAGCAAACGAGATAGCGCGCAGCTTTCCATGTTAGGTGTAGGCCAGTCAACTGGAATGTCTTGACTTAAAACAACGCTTGTAAAACGTTTTTATTGTTTGAACTGTCAAAGAAACTAGAGCGTCGTATTTTAGAAAAGATATGTTTTGGTTATCTTATATAGCACCAGTCTCATATATTAATGTACTCTTACAATAAATAAGATAACGTTTCTGACGACATTGGCCAATGTATGAATTTCTTTCGTCATAATATCCTAGCGTTTTATTTTAAATCACTAAAAGGTGAGTAAATAGAGAGCACTTTCAGGGTATTGATGTCGAATCAGCACTTAAAGTGTTGTTATAACATTTGCGTACTTCTAAGTGCACACCAATCTTACGTGCTGGCAGCTTAATAAGGAAGTACGAACATAAGCCCACAGTGAAGTGTTATAAGCTCAGTTTTTTCGATAGTCTGTTTTTAGTTATTGCTACTTGTATACATAGTTTATTTGGTGGAAAAAAGAAATAATAGACTGAGTACTCATGAGTGTTTGATAATAATACCATTTTGATACGTAATTCGTTTGTGCGTTTGATTTTACAAGGTATCATGAGCTCATTGCTTAGCTTGCTGGACAATATTTGAAACTGATAAAGTGGTATATTTGTTACAGCATTTATTCATAAAAATAATTTGATTATACATAATTTGAAAGGTCACTCTATAAAGACTTAAAAAAATTCAAGTGCTATACTATAAAGCACTTTAAGGTTTTAAAAAATAAGGCTTGAAATATTTTCACATGTTCTTTCAAGTAAAGTAAAATTGCAATATCATTATGTTTACTGCATTTGTTTATGCTCATTTTTCAGGGAAGAAAAGCAATAGCTGTAAAATGAGATGTGGAGATGACTATGATATGAACATGGATTGTCAATGTGATGCCGGATGTTCATATAACAAAGACTGCTGTGAGGATGTTTCTACTTACTGCGGTAAGACAGAGTACCAAACAGATGGTTGTTTAAGCATCCAGGCGCGGATCCAAAAGGGGGGTTTCCGGCTCCAGGCTCCCTCCCCATTCGGCACAACTTACTTTTTTAAGACTATCCCACGGGTGAACAACATAGTTTATGTAAACTTGTTTTGATTGCCAAAATGGCAGGAAATGCCATAAAAAGTGTTAAATTCAATTTTTCAGAATCCCATCCCCAACCCCATCGAGGTTTCGTAGATTTTATACTTTGGTTCGAACAATGCCCTTACAGAGTTATACCCTACCAAGCGCCCTGTTGTAAAATCCTGGATCTCCCCCTGGTATTAGAAGTAGTATCAGTCATAAAAGTGGAGGCGAAGTAGCAGTGGTACTGAGTAGACCTAGTGGTAACGGTAGTAGTAGCAGTAGCAGGATTAGTAGCAGCAGCAGCAGTAGCAGTGGCTTAGATATTAATTCAATTTTCCAAAGGATGCAGTAACGATTAGTTCCTGAGTTCGTTTTTGTTAACATTTCATCTTTAATTCAAACTGATATCCCTTCTTTTGTATGTGAGTGTAATTTAACTCGACACAGTAACAAAACCAAACAACAAACAACATCGTTACAACAATCTATTTCACGTATAACTTTCTTGTTTCTTTTTGTGCCCATCTTCAAAATATGTGCACTTGGTTTTTATCACATTTTGTCATTGCAGGAAAATCCCGCCGTCAAAATCGTGGTCTTCCCCGTCTCAGGTACCAATGATTATTCCGGGCACGCGGGGGCCACAAGGCACCTTGACCATACGTGAAATTGAAATGCATGCTTAAATTTTACATTACTGTGAACTGCATTTAAATCTAATTTTAGAAGACAACAGTGCTCTTAATATTCACAACAACGTGGATTGCCCTCGATGTTTCACTTACGAATTAGAAGAGTTGATCGCTAATTTGAAAACTTGGAAGGCCTGAAAAATGCATTCTCTTCATTTCTCCCTTTCTAATTCTTAAAAAGTTTGACTGCGGTTAAAAATGGTTGATGGTTCATAAGCATAACTGTTAAATAAATTACAAGAAATTTAATAAAGTAGATCAGAGCACAAATCGGTTGTATCTTTTATTTTGGAGTACATTTGTTATCTGAAATGTTGAAGTTTAATAATTTTACAGCCATTTCATTCAATATTATCATCACTAAATTTTGATGATAAATGTGACAATATCATCTTATTCTTTGTAGCGGCCCGTTTCTGATGCAATATGAGTTAATCGATAGCTTGACTGCGGAAGGCTCAAATGGCATAGAACAGCAAAGATTTTAACTCTCTGAACATTTGACCTTCAAGTTGACACATTTGAAATAACATCTATCACTCTTTTTGTCGTTGCCAGTCGGAGACACATGGCCAGCTTCTACAGTTTCATCATGACGCAAAGGTCACTTTAATCTCATTTATTTATGAGAACGTGATAGATATGGAGTGATATTAACATTGGCGGTAGTATGTGACCTTCTCAAATAAGCTGCTACTAAGCTTTAGCACCCTGTTTCTCAACAGTTTTTCTTACCCCAAATAAAAAGATGGTCAAATTCGTCACTTGAAGGGAGCGTCAGCATCAGTTTCCTACCAAGAAATTACATGCTAAATATAAGCCCCCTTGAAAATCGTCGAAAGTGACACTTCCCAGGTTCTGTAAATTGCATCTGAAGGTTGCGTTATTTTGAAATATCATGCATTAAAAATTCAAATAGTTAGCGTACTACAAAGCCCATATAAAAGGACATGAGTTTTTTCATCATCTTTGCATAAGTTATCACTCAAATAAAGAATGAGATATTCTTCTTCAGTTTGAGACCTTTATTAAAACATGCGTCGAATTATTAAAGAAAAATCAGCTGTGTATTCATTACCAGTAAAAGACAAAGATTTGAACACCTACATCTTTTAATCGATGATAATCCAGACGTGGCAGTAAGTTGAAGTTCCTATGTCGAGCAAATTTATTACCAAACTATTCTCTTCATATTCCGCTTCGAACGTTTATTCCGCTCTGTTGTATTTTATTGTCCTTCGCTTGAGCGTTTACAAACCTATTGGGCCTCCCGTCCTACCCGGAGCCCTCGAAAAACTCAGTTTTAAAAGTACTGCCAGTCCAACTATTAATGTCGGCTGACCATGTCGTGGAAAGTTTCAACCAGCAAATGATCCCATCGCGTGACAAACTGGTGGTAAGAAACTTAAGGTAAATCAAGAGGTCATACACTCTAAAAAAAGTCTGATCAAATCTCAACCGAATCTGATCAGAGGGGGCACCGAACAAAAATCTGATCAGTTATTTGACTAGATTTAGTTCAGAAAAGATAAGAATTGGATTATTTTTTAACCGGATCTAGTCAAATTTTTGACCAGATTACTGTTCGGTGTCTATCTGATCAGACCTTTTTAGAGTATACCTATATGTTAGTATACCTATATGTTATACGATACAGTCCCCGTCTTCTACAATACAGTCTTTTCTTGTCTGATTTATGGATGCACTAACGTAATACTTCGTAAAAATCAGGCAAAACTTATGGTCCTTTTAATCATAAACGATTATTTATTGAAACCTCTAAACTCAGTATCACGGTTCTTTCAAATAAACTCAAGAACACACAAAAATTAAAACAAGCATCGAAAAATAAAATGAAAACAAAGAAATTTGAAATGAACACAAAAAGGAATAATAATGAAGTGAATACAATAAAATGGGCTGAGCCTTCAATCTTTGACAGCACAGACGCCTGAGAAGACATTTCAAAAGAAATTATGGATTCTTTACCTGAGAACAAATTGTACCAAGTCAAATCAACGGTCGGGACTGTGGGTAATGCAGCCCCCAGAAAACGGAGACATGATTTGGTACTGACTAGGGCTCGCATAGGTCACACTTACCTAACCCATGCGTATTTGCTCCACGGGGATGAGAGACCATAATGTATCCCCTGTGATTGTGCTGTCACCGTCAGTCACATTCTAGTTGACTGCTATGAATACTCCCATATCCGTCAGAAGTATTACACTGTGCCAAACCTGAAGACGTTGATTGTGCACACACATCCTTCTCTCATTTTGGACTTTCTCAAAGAAAGTAACCTTTACAGGAATTTTTGAAATGACTCCCTCATTTGCTTTTGTATAGACATTTTAGTAAAATTTTGCCCAATCTTTTTCCCCTTTAGGTGATTTCACCTTACCATTACCCTTCTCTATCTAGCTGACACTATATAACACATTCGTGTTGGTGTGTCGTTAAACCCTCATCTCACTAACTAATTTCAAAAGGAATTGAGATTTTGAGTTTTGCCTTTCTAAGCTTGTTCACCCTGACACAAGACAATTCGATTAGTACTTCCGCATGATGATGGGTCATTTTGATCTTAACTTTTCCTCAAATGGTGATCACCGCCATTGTCACTTAAAATGTTCTGTTTATACACACTGGAATTAGGTCAAAATATTACATGCATGGCGTGCTCCAGCTTAGAGGTCCATGTCTATTACATAAGGTCCTAGAAGCTGTGTGATCAACTTTTGAGGCTTCGTCATAGTCCACTAACCTATTACTGATTACTATTAACTATGTCAAAATATTATAACAGTTGCTCAAAGATGTGACTTGACAAATAGACGATACACTGTAGGAAGTCTATCTAGTTGTGCTTTTTCTTACAGTGGATCGATTTCTAACTTGAAAATGAAAGATTGGTCATATTTAGTACAAGAAAAATAGTTCGAATTTTTTTCAGTAACATCTTTCATCACTAAAATTTCGATGGCAAGTAAATTTGTAATAGATTCATTGTACTTGGGGTACAGTGAAGTTGGTGGAGAGGAGTCGAGTGGAGAAGAGTACAGCTGTAGAACATTTAAATCTGGTAAAAGAATAAAATTAATAAACTTCTGTGGTTACAGGAGTGAAGAGTACACTTGTAATGTACAAGAACAGTAGGCCTAGTGAGAAAATACGTAGAATAATAAAATCAAAGAGATATCAATATAGCATCTAATCTAAGAGTAAAACGAACGAGAAAAGATATAGGATATTAAAGTAGAAGAAAACCAAGGATCGACATTATTCAGTAAAAACAATAAGAAGCACTGAAAGGGTGATATTCAGGACACTTGAAAACGTTTGAATGAAACACATCGTTGTGTACTATAAAGCCACTAAACAAAACTCCACATTATGAGTGTTAATAGTTGTTTCTAAGATTGCTAGATACTCCTGTGCATCACCACGAACGTCAGGCTACCACTACGACTGGTCACGCACTATAGAAAACCTCAACCTACAGTACAACACTTAACTGTGCAGGCTCTATGGACTCAAGGTTAGGTCCCTGGTGGAAAAAAGAATCATTAATGAACTGCTGTTGAAACATATATTACTTCGAAACTTTAAGAAACAGGAGAATTGCTCTTCGGGAGTTTCTGATCAAGGCCTGCAATTTGCTTAATTACATCATTTTGAAAACATAAATTTTCATATATTCAAGGAATAGACAGAGCTACAACCATGATCCCAAAAACATCGAACGTAAAAATCTCGACCAGAATACCTTTGGTCGTGTCTTATCACCCATCCGTACGTCCCATTGTTCAGTCCATTTATAGGAACGTAGAAATCCTCCAACAAGATCCTTCTACCCGTGAATATTTCCCTGAACCACCTATCACGGCATTTAGAAATGAGAAAAATATTTCTAATCACTTAGTTCGGGCCTCTCATCCCCAACCATTAAAGCCCGACACTCCGGGAACATATCCTTGTAATCGCGTCAGGTGTAATACTTGCCAAGTAGTTAGTCATGACAGGTTTCTCTCTGTTGTGGGTCCTAACAACAACCACTTTAATATTAACCAGCATTTTACTTGTACATCCACTAACGTAGTGTACATTTTAACTTGTAGGCGTTGTACCATTTTGTATGTGGGTGAAACGAAACGTCGCCTGGCTGATCGAGTTACGGAACACTTAAGATCCATCAAGCAAAACTTTCCTGGCTTTCCAGTAGGTAATCATTTCAACCCCCCGTCAGTTTGCTCGATACAGGACCTGATGGTCACGGCAGCAATATCATGCCGAGGTTCCGACCGCGATCGTTTAATTGCAGAAAACCGGTTAATTATGAAGCTCGGGACCCTCACCCCTAATGGACTGAATGTTAAACTTGAACTTTGGAACTGTTTTATTGCAGGTTTGGCCGTGACCATTCCAAACGCTTTTAATTTTCTTGCCAAACGCGTGCTCTTTTTGTTTTCTTTTACATGACCGTCTTTTGTCAATCGTTTTAGATCGCGTCATGACAGCTTTAAGTTATTTCACGCAGTTGCGCAGTTTTTTTTTTTATTTCACGCAGTTTCGTAGCTTTGCTGTATTTAACGGAGTTGCATTGTTTCACTGCGTTGCTTTATTGTGTACATACACACTCTGTGAGCGCGTCAATCGTTTTAGGTTGCGTCATTACAGCTTTTAGTTATTTAACGCAGTTGCGCAGTTTTTTGTATTTCACGCAGTTGCGTAGCTGCACTGTATTTAACGCAGTTGCATTGTTTTACTGCGTTGCTTTATTGTGTACATACACACTCTGTAAGCGCGTCAATCGTTTTAGGTTGCGTCATTACAGCTTTTAGTTATTTAACGCAGTTGCGCAGTTTTTTTGTATTTCACGCAGTTGCGTAGCTTTACTGTAGCTAACGCAGTTGCATTGTTTTACTGCGTTGTTTCACTTTATACATACACACTATGTGAGCGCGGCCAACGCACGTGCGTCGGTCGAGTTTTGTAGGCACGCGTTTGTTTGTTTCATTTGAATCGCGTTTTACTGATCAGTTGATATTTTGCCGCCTGATGAAGGGTATGTACCCGAAACGTTGCGGAGTTTTCTCCTAAACTTAAAGAACTTTTTACTACTTTCATTGACCTATACATTTCACAAGTGCTTCGCAGTAATCGACCATATATATATATATATATATATATATATATATATATATATATATATATATATATATATATATATATATATATATATATATATATATATATATACATACATCTTTAAAATTGGTGGGAAATGCATCGAAATACACCGCAGTTTACCTAGAATCCAAAATATTCCTGACTACATACCTCGCCAAGCGTCACCAAGATCGCCGCTTGTAATGGATGCCACGCCTTCGCTCCTTTTGGAAGCTGTTGACACCCAACACATTTTAAACGTCACGATTTTACATCGCACAAAGTCAATATTTTCAGAAACTGGTTTTTATTTTTTCTTACCTCATTTTGATGTCACTCTTGTAATCTTTGTTCCATTTGATTTTGTGTTTACTGTTGAAATGTTTTTTTTTTTTTGTTCCTACATTAGCGAGTACGTTCTTTCTTCCATTTGCTTAATTCAGACATTTTAGAAGTGTATTTTGAAAGTAATTCCTTTTCAAATATATTTCACAAAAAAAAAGTCAGTAACAAGAAGATTATGATTCACATACACCGCAATGTATTTATAATAGCCATTTAATATCTATGATTCCAAATTTTCACAAACATACAAGTAGTATCAAGCTCCCTGAATCATATTTTTAAAAACATGTAAATAATGGAAAATTGTAAATGGATTGGCAGAATAGCCATTCTGACTCTAATAATATACAGCGTCACGCTAACAAAAACGAATAAGGCTCTGAATTTCATTTTACCTTTTATGTTTTGAAGTGCTGATGAATTACCCCTACAGAATTTGTTTCCCAGAAGGTTGTCCATTATTAACTCTCCTTCAAATAAAGAGTTTGCCCATCGCGCGATGTGGAATCGCCATGTTTCAGGTCCTTGTATATTCCTATACCACTAGTACAAGTCCGCATCCTTACTACGTAACCTTTTAGCAGTCTACAGAAATCTTTTCAAACATGTGTAAGTTTGGCATTGACAATCGTAATTGTTTTCTTTTATTTGTTCTACGGTACGGGCTGTTAGTAAGCAACTAGAAGCCGATTTCTGTTTACCATTTCATAACGCAAACGAGATGGGCCTGATTAAATGCACACTTGTCAAACCAGACATAGTATAGCCGCCTCGAAAATCAATCCGTTTTAAAAACAGATGTTTACCTAACCAAAAACAATATTACAAAAATATGGCATTCAGATTAGTTGAATCAGATATTCCTAAAACAATGCACAGGCACTCCACCGGGTACGTTAAAATGTATATCCTACGTACAACTTTATAATGTGCAAAATATGCTCTATTTTGATACATACTGCATAGAGAGTTTCTGCTATCCTTCTCTTCCACCCAGAAGCGACCTTTTCTTGTAACCACCATCTCCCCTCAGTGTCGTGGCTTTCGCTTTCTCGCACCCCTCTTTGAGTTTGTACATAAACGTGATATTTTAAATGTAGAAAAACGAGACCACTTAGTACATATTGAGATAAGGCAAGCCAGATCTCCTTGTATATGATTCGAACACCAGAATATAGTCTACAATTTAAATGTTGTAAGTTAGTTGTGGAGAAAACAGTTAATATTCAAGCAATCATAACTTGCATTAATTTGTAAAAACTCTTTGCATTTGCATTTTCATTAAAGCTTTCTGGAAAGTGTACTTCGAGGTTGTACTTCCATGCTTGACCACAACTTAGTTTTCCCTTTGCTCCACTGCTTGCTGAGCAATGCAAACACACCCAAGAAACTTTGAAGATAACATTTCATTACACCACCAACAACATTTAATCACTTTTGAAGAGACAAATTTGGTTTTTAAGGGATAAAACTTATAATAATCATTATCAAAATATCATTAAAAATAGTAGAAACATCCGGTACAGAATGTTAGCCCGCTGTCACGTAGCTTACAGTTAACTTTAAGTACGAGACGTGTAACACTGTGATTAATCTGGTAGGAATTTGTTAGTTACCAAAGACTTGATCATGTACATTCACAAAAAGGGGAAAAACGTACATTTACTGAGTATAGTTTGACACCAATAGCCTATCCTGAAAAAAGCCAACGGTTACTTTCTCTTTAAAAGGAATGCAAAGACGTCATAGATTAAGACAAATATTTCACTTATTGTAATAACTGAGAAACCAATATATAAACCTAGCAGGCCTCCTGTTGTTCCAAGCACTGATTCGATCTAGGAGAAGATGAAGAAAAGTAACATACAGAAGTACATTGAATAGAGAAATGTCTTGAAAATGGCTGGGAAAATTTACTTCAAACAGGAGATTTATTAAACATTAACAACGTGAGTAAATTTGATTTCTCTTAATCAAAATGTTTGAATTATCAAGAGGCAAGTACGATATGTATTTATGGGAAACTTCGAAGCGTCCGGTTAGAAGAATAGATGCCACTAATAGTGATTGTAGATGTGACTGAGAGACGGTCGTCATGAAAATATTTATAACACCACTTGCTTTGGAAGGTGGTAACTTAATCATAATAAGACTCAATGTAACTCTTTGGAGTTATGGATACTTTTGGCAAGTCTGACAAATTCCCTTTTGGTAGCAAGATTAACCTGATTTTCGAGTAAGTTGAAGTCAAGGCAAAATATCTTAGCACAGTATTTCAGTAAACTCTTAATACTTTTCTTGTCTTTTATGTGAATGAAATTGTACCAAACTGCTGGGACCGCATAAATAATATGAGGTACTATAGAGGCATCAAATACCTTCATACGCGTTTTATTGAAAAAATGACGGGCAATATACATTAACGAGGAAACAACGTAATACACTTTGGATAAAGTCTTTGAAATATGGTAAGTAAAAGTCAGCTTATCATCGATGCAGACCCCCAGGTACATTGTGTAAGGAACACGCTCGACACACGAACCATGAATCACAGTTTTCTCCGCTTTTGTGTCAATTATGTCTTTACGTTTAATACTGATATTTCCAAACACCATTTCTTTATTTTTTCTGAGGAGAATAAATTGCACATAAAGCTAATTTAAAGTAAGTTGAAGCTTAAAGAAGAAATGTATATTCCAGCCAGTAAGATTGTGAAAGAATCTGTGCTCATGCAATATGTTCGTAATCTTTTCACAGATTATAGGAAACTAACCGTGTTGGCAGGAACTTGTTCCACAAGTTCATAGTTGAGTTCTTGAAAGTAAATCTTCAGGCGCACAAGGTTCTCTCTGCGATTCAGCATTAAAAGAAAACACAATACTTTGTTTATATACTTAATACACCAAAGCCCTATCTGTTCAATTCAATGGTGACGCAACTTTCAAACAATGCTATCTTAAGCAAGTTTATACTACTATTTGAAGAAGAAGTCCCTTATTTTTCAATTAGTGCGATCGATTCGAGAAGTGAAATCTATTTTGGAACTGACACCCGCATTTCAGGATGCCACTGGTGTGTCATCTTGGTAAAAGTAGAATGTTTGTTGAACCTTGTAAATAGCACCCAGGCGTGAAAAGAGCAGAAATATTAGTCCAAGAGAACAATAAGTGTCAGGGCGGTCATTCGGGCATTTGGGTCAAAGGTCACGTTGAAGATGAAAACAAACCTGGCCGGGTTACATTGATGTGTTTATAAGAGCAGTACTTCTTTTTCGGTGTTACCACATTGTAACGTCATAGGCTGCCCCACTCAGTGAATGTATATCTGAGAACACTTAACAACCTCATGTAGAACGTGACAACAAAATACAAAACATGCAAAGAAAAAAGACATTTCGAAAGAATTGAAAGGGGGAGGGGTAGGCGATTTACTATCTTACGTTACCAAGTCCGTGAACTGTTTGATTTTTTAGGAAAAATACCCGATCATGTTATAAATGATATGAGCAAAAGCTTTAGAAAAATTCCACTCTTTTGGAGGAATGTGAGTTGTTCTTAAGTTGACAATTAAGAGGGGTTTTTTTTCAAAGCCAACTAGACCGGTCTCTGTTCTTCGGGCTTTAGGCAGAACTCATCAGTAGTAGCCTTTGTGTACCAAGGCAGGGTTTGTCAATATTTGCAATGTAGCTATGAGCGCATCAAGCAAGATATCGTCATAACTTCCTTCTGTTTCGTTCGACTAATGGTCTGGGGAAACCTTGATTTTACAAGTAAATCTTTAAGATTTGGTGCCGATTTATAGGCTATAATAGAACGGTCGGGAAACAGACGGGACAGTTGCTGGTTACCTGCAATTATATTCCAGTTCTTTATCGAAGCTTGTTTTAGGCGCCTAGATTTAATGTGTGGAGTATAGGTTGTTTTGAAAACGAGTGGTGGCGCTGTTGGCGTATTTTTAGCCATTAAGAAATTTATTCTTTGTTTATAATCAATGCCGTTAGTGGCCGAGCAGGGAGTTGTAAGGCTGAGGCTATCTCAGTCTTCGGGTTAATAGTTTCTTGTAAGAAGTTTCTCTGTAAAGGAGTATCTTTTCTCTAGAAAATCGTTCTCGTTACTGCATTTCCTAGCTTAGCTGACTATTTTACCCTTTAAGAAGCCTTTTCAAGTGGCTGGTGGGTGTGCAGAATTTTGATCGAGGTATTGAAAGGTTCTAGTAGGCTTGGTGTAGACTTTCGTGTCAAGAATACCACTTGACTGAAATTTAGTACCTTTAAAGATGTTTAGATCTAGGTAGGTAACCTCGTTGTCAGAGACTTCTATGGTGAATTTCAGAGAAGAATGAATTTCATTTATTTTTGCCTCCAAACTTGAGAGTTCAAGTGTCGTTCCCTTATAAAGCAGTAGAATGTCATCCCTGTAACAAAGCCATTTTAGTATGCTGGAATTTGTCGGTATGATTTTATTTTCAAGTCTATGCAGTCTAAGTCTATGCGAACGAAACAGAAGAAAGTTATGACCATATCTTGCTTGATGCGCTCATAGCTGTATTGTAAGAATTGACAAACCTGCCTGTGTACATACAAAGGCTACTACTGATGACGTTCTACCTACAGCGCGAAGAACAGAAACCGGTCTAGTTGGCTTTGAAAAAACCTCTTAATTGACAACTTCAGAACAACTCACATTCCTCCAAAAGGGTGGAATTTTTCTAAAGCTTTTGCTTATACCATTTATAACATGATCGGGTATTTTTCCTAAAAATATAACAGTTCACGTACTTGGTAACGGCAGATAGTGAACCGCCTAACCTTCAATGAGATGCCTACGAACTTACATTTAACTACGTATATTTTGACCTTTTAAATTATTTGCTGTATTATTTGTACAAGTATAAAATATATTATATAATTTGTACCTATTTTAGCGGATTAATACGGAGTTGTTTCTATAATATGTAAGAGACAATAAGCTAAATCAAATTCTGTGGTCTAAGCTGTGAATTTTCGAACCAGGCTTTTTTGGAGTAAGTCTTCCTGTGTTAAGGAACTAGAAATAGCTAGGCAATAAAAATAATGTTGACGATACTGATGGCGATGAACACAATGCACAAGAACAGCTTGCATCATTTGACTTGTTTGGCGGCGCTGTACAAAGTAAGACTAGATGTGGAGGGTTTTGGTTCACATTTGAAAATAGAAAAACGGTAAAATTTTTGATTTTTGTTCTGTGTTGAGGTAAATATGTTTTTACCTAAGCCCTTGAAAATTGTGATAACAATATACAACTAATACATATATTAACACATCTGATGGCCAACGTGATTTAGGACATAGAGTAGAAGTTGCTGTATCTACCACCAATCTGTAAATGGTTTTAAATTTATAATGACTAGTCTTTTAAATTTGAAACATACATTTTACCTATTCAAACAAGTTCAAAAGGTTGACGTTTTCATTGACACAGTAAAGGTGGTCACCCTGGGCATCCCCGTGCACTATCTCATTGATAACAGCAAATAAATCTGATGTGTTTCCAGCAAAATTCCATAAAAAAGTCTCAATAGGTTTCAAATGGTTTTCGACAAGTAAAAGGGTTTTTGAAAAAGGAAACCTGTGCAATCCAGACGGTTTTTCTAAAGAGTTCCCTTTGAAATCAAAGGATTTTCAATCAAAGGGTCTCAAAGGGAATTTTCATCTGGGTTACTGCAAATGTAACATTTTTAATACTTCATGAGCAATCTATGGTTTCTTTTAATACTTTCAGTTACCTTGATTTTATGACATCCTCCAAAATTTCAGATGAATTCGTCCCTTGCCTTCTTAATTTCTCTACCAGCTGTGCCTGCAGAGATAAATCTTACAAATTAGAGGCTATGGAAATTGTTTTTACCTTGTTTTGACAATTGATAATAATAAAGACAAAGTTGAATGCTGCAGGAGTACATCATGCATTCATTCTCATTTCCTCAAACAGTATTGCGAAGAACCAGACCGGTAGCTAAACAAAGTACTGAAGGGGCGATATGGCTTCCGGCATGGGCGGCTCTAAGAAATTTTGTTTGGGGGACAAACTCAAGTCCGTATTCAGGGAGATTCTGAAGACCCCCCCCCCGCAATATTAATGGTCAGCTCCGGATAGTACAATAAGAGTATGGTTATTATTATGTATTACAGCGATGCCCCATGTAGTTTTCAAAAGCTCTTCAAAAACCATTTCAGGCAGTCAGTCATGAGCTGACTACTTTAAAAATAAAAATACGACCATATCAGCCGATCGCTACTCCATAGGGTGGGGAGGGGAGTAAGAGGCAGGTGAAATGGGCAAAGCGGCTTGATCCATTTGTATAGAATGAACCTCAAATTAAAGAGGGATTTGCATCATCCCAAGAATGACTTTCACTTGGTGGTAAGCCCCGCCCATAATTGTCTTTACTGTTTCTCCGTGTGCAGAAACAAACATAGTTGACTGCTCAAGGCCACATCCTGGTGAGCATAAAAGGCCCCATGTGCAATCAAAACATTCACTGTGCGTGCTGTGTAATATGAGCTGCTCTGCAACTTTTGAATTTTGTAACTCTAATGTCAATCAAAGAGTAGTCACCAACTGAGACATTTGCTTACCCCCAACTAAAAGTCATACTTGGGGTGATGCAAATCTCTCTTTAAATATTTTGTTGTTTCTTTCATTGTGTCACAATATGTTTCAGCTTTGCCAAGAAGCCATAAAATGTTGGTTTTCTGGATTATTTTCTTAAACTAACGAAAATTTCGAGCACTGAAGACACTTGAAAACGATGAAATGATAGCACTATTTTGGATCTCAGAACCGTTTCGAAACAAAATGTTTTAAAGGGGGAGGGGAATTTCCCCCGACGTCTCATCCTATTTTCAAATAGCTAGGCCAAAAAGTCTCACTACACTGAGCTTAGATTGACTGTTTGGTGTGTTATTTTAAATCAACTGAAACGGTATACTTTAGCACAGAGGTGGAGAAGAACTGTTTGCTTATAACATGCCATTTGACAGTCATGAGACCGCTCGTGGGTCAACGGCGCTGTCAATTTGGACAAGGGAAGGGAAACCTCTCCTTCTATGGGAATCAGTACGTTTAGGCTTACATGCATGCCCGTTACAACTTTTTGTAGACCGATACCTATGCTAATCTGGTCAGGTGACACCCGGGCAAAACTGCTTTTAGTCGTGGATGATAATCAACACGGCTAATGGGTTGTGCATCTAATCAGGGAGCCTAACAGCTCCCTGATCTAATGAACCCGAAAGCTCTGAAGTGTCTGCAAAATTGGGCATTTTAACTCCAGCATTACCGTTACCCCTGTAAATGACATTATGATGCCTAAGCTAAACAGATTACAAATATCACAGCGTGATCATTTGTTTTGATTACCTTAGCTCGCACTAATGGTGGGTCCATTTGTGATGTCTGAGGTACATATAGTAGCAAACAAGCCACTAAGAAAACGCGCGCGAAGCACGCGTTTTGTTAGTGGCCGTGTTGAAAGCACATATTTAACCTTTGCATAGCATTGGAAAGTTATTCACTTCTTTAATTTTAAACCAAGTCAAGGAAATGGGAGGGCCTAAACCATCTCGAATTACATGTTTTACTTATTTATTATCATTTTTCTGGAAAATTGAAGACCATGCTTTGCAAACTTTGGGGGGGGGGGGCAAGTGCCCCCCGTGCCCCTATGGCGAGCCGCTAATGGCTTCCGGGGGCGAAACATTGCGCGTGTGTGTTTGGGGTGGCGGGGTAAACTAGAAAACATGAAGGCATATTTGATAATCTTGCACTCACTTAAATTGTGGTTATCCTGTTTCAACAAATGATTACAATAGTGCTAACAAAATTGAAAGGTAGCATGTAGTTGTTATCATTCTCTTAGAGGTATGTGCGTAGAAACAGACACTTAGCCAGATAAGATACGGGAGGTGGCGAGATAGCTTCGTATTTTCCAGGGAAGGACAAAATATTTTGTAAGGGGAGAGCTACTTAAATGTGTTTTTGGCATTGGTATTTTTTAAAAATGGATTAAAAGTTTCTAGAGAGGGCACCGCCCTGGGTCCCATACGGAAACTTCATTCGACAGTTTAATATAGGTTACCCTGTGAAAGATAACTCTCTGAATGCACAGTGTTGGCATATTTTGTGATGTTAATATCGATCGGGTAGATAACTGTTTCTTCCAAAATAAGACCTATTCGTAATATCAACATTCGCATCTGTACTTGAAAGGAAGGATAACATATAAAAAGGACCTTTAATTTACTCCTCTTGCATTAAAGAATTGACTTCCTTTTAACTATTTATCCTATATCTGTTGGTGTAAATTTGACTTTCTTTTTGTAAAATTTAACTTTTATCGATTCACTTAACTGCTTAAGGATCACGGCTATTTACATCGATTCCTATGGTTTTTCCGTTAAAAACTAATCGTGCCATTTTATGTCATCAGATTTACGAATTGTCTTCTTTATTAGCTTTTTGTTAAGATCAAATACGATCGAATAATCATAATCTCCTAGCAGTTCACTTTACTTTTAACACAAGATTGGATCGATTTCTTTCATTTGTATAATAGCCACTTTGCACATCTACATCTCCCTAAAACAGTCACGTAAGTTCATCCAAAACAGGAACAAACATAAGGCAAGAATCAAATTTAAACCACGCTATCGCTCCGTTCCTCATATCGTTTAATGAATTCCTTTCTAAATTTTGCATTGTTTCATACCATAAAAAAGTTACAGAGTTCTATGACATAAATTAGCAACATAATCACACGAAAGAGCAATCGATTCTTAGTTATTCATACATAAATCAGAATACCTAGACGTATACTTATCATGTTGCAATAGCAGGTATTCACTGAGGTCTTTATGACCTTTCTTGCGTTTTAAAGGAACCGACAAGACGCAGTCAATAAGGGCATAGAATGCAGGTAACAATGGCATATGAAAACTAAGGTACATCGTGCAGTTGATGCGCACTGTCTCGTAAGGTATTTTTGGATTGGCTGAAGGTATAGTATTGTATCGATTGTATCCTTTGTTGAGGTTAGGGATTAGTTAGGGATTAGGGTTAGCGTTAGCCAGCCATAAAAATTCTCCTTAGACAGTGCGCATCGGCCCAGATCGTGTCTAGAGGCACAACCTTCCGTTTTCCCCAAACTGTGCCTGCTAATATTCCTATTAATACCATCAACAAGATTTCTATAAGAGTTACATATGTAGCCTATGAAACATTTTTAAAAGCTGAAAGTTGTCTTACGTGGTATTGTTTGGAAGGCCAAATGGACGACGTTGTCTGCATGTTATAAATGTATTCGCTGCCAAGACAAAAAGTAAAAAATAAATGAAGAAAAGCGGACGGAAAGCTAGTTTAAAGTAAATGACTGGAGCAACGTATCAAAGCTTCTCAATAAAAAGTAATTTAATGACTCCTGTGATAAATATCTCATATCATAAAGTACCATCAGAATGTGTTTCTTCCAATCACTTTTAAATCAAGCAGCGGCCAAAACGATAAGTATGATAAAGGAGAGGTAGGGAACCGATTGTCAAATTTCTCGCATTTCAAAATGATGCAATATGTTGATACAGCCTGTTTCATGTTTCTAATTGTTATCGTACTACCACTATTTTCATGCCCTACACCGGGATAAAACGATGATTGAAATTGTCCTCGAATTAATTTCAAAAGGTAAAGCTGTCTTATCATAGTATATTATAGTAATTAATAGTAATACAAACTGTCATTTAAAAAACAACGTATTTAAGTAATTATTAATATTACATACTGACACTGAGCTGGGCAATCACAACCTAGTTCATTCGTATAGAACAGCTTTTCCACTGATTGACGACATCTTCCTGTTAAGAAAAAATATATGTCCTATTTGAAGATAGTATGTTATTACTTGTAACCATACCTCTAAGCTCTCTAAGCAGACGGTAAAAAGTTTACTCCTAGCCCCCAACCCCCATTTAACTGTAGACCCCCGGGACAAAGCAACAGTAACCTACAATAAGTGAAAATTGCCCAACGCCATATACTGAAAATCAACTGCATAAGTGTGACCTTAATTGGGAACAACTGACACCACAAGTCATCGTTGACAACCAGAGTGAAGCTATATTGTTTTAAAAGAATATCAATTAAAGTGCAGTCGCCAACTGCATTTAGAACTCAGGGGCTATCCCCAAATATGATTTGGAAAGATGCCACATTCCCTTTAAGTATGCAATTGAAAGTACTAGTGTTTGCTATGCTCTGAGACTGCATGTTGTGCACATGCGCTTTTAGAAGCATCCCTTTTTCCTAATTTGAACGTAAGTTCATTTAATCAAAGTTACGGCACTGACTCCTCAAGTTACTTTCAAATCTTAGCCCCAAAAAGGACACTAATGTAATACCTTTTCGTTTCTTTTTTCGTTTAATAAAAATCACATAAATTGCTGTAATAGAAGCCTAGTGATAAAAAATTGGCCTACATCTTGTTACACTTCAGTTTGTTTTCCAAGAAACAAGGAACATACTTCAAAATGAAACAAACTCGCTTAAGGTAAAACGACAAAGGTCATACTTCCGAGAAATCGCATTAGTTCTATCATTCCGTCAAGTGATGAAAATAGTAGACAATGTGATAAAAATTTAAACGTCAACCCTCTCTCAGAATAATACAGAATAATCTTCGTTTATTCGGGGGGTTGCCCAAATTAGGTCTCCCTTGCCTGGCTTTATCCAACCAAAGCCAGGCGCGTAGCCAGGAATTTTCCTAAGAGGGGGAGAACCCTTTAGGCAAACTATTTACACGTAGCGAAGCAAACAAGATAATCTTGGCCGAAAATGCCTCCCAGATCGCTGAAAATGACACTTTCCAGGCCTTGAAGTTGGATCCAAACGATTTTTTTTTTATTTTAAGTTACTACCAATATCATAAATTCATTAACAAATACATACAATATGCTCAAAAGGGGGCGGCTGCCTCCTTCGAACACCCCCCCCCCCTTGGCTACGCGCCTGACCAAAGCACTGTAATTTCCCTGAAGATGTCATACTTAAGAGGAACAGTGTGGTGTAAATGTAACAGGACTTTATCACAAATAACACGTTACGCCGTAACGTAAGGTAATCTGATACTGACTTTGTATTTTTCCTGCACAGAAAGGGACACCGGAGTAGTCATCGTAGATATTTGTCGTACAGTTGCAAGTGGAAACCATCTTATCTAAAAGACACTTTTTCTGGCATGAGATGATGCTGTATGAATAGGTGTGATTTTGCAAATATTCATGACCTTTACCATCAGTACAGTCACCGTGGGGGGCATCAAGTCGACGAATTTCGACCTGGAAGTATACAAGACATATCGCGAAAGTAAATTATATTCACATAAAATGTAAGATTAACATTTTGCTGTACATCTAAGAGTTAGCGTACTCCTGGGAGTACTATTGTCATGATTAAAGACAACTCTACCATCAGTTTTTCGGTTTTGTATTATCATAAGTGGTCAACGAAAATATCACAAAAAACCACCTTGTAACAGAATTATGTTTTATATCGAGGAAATTAATAAAGTTTAAGAAAATACATTGCAAAGTCATCATGGAGACCATGACATCTAAAGGTAATTTTTGCTGGACGCTTGGCCAACACCCTACCTCGTATTGACTATGATATGTAACGGTTTCGAAAACTTTTCTAAAGTACCCCTTTCATATTTCTCTATCCATCTCTTTACTGTGACAGCCCTTAAGTCATTTGCCAATGAAATGTTATGTTATTGACATTTACGGTAGATTAGAGTCTTATGGAAATATCCAATTTTATAAAAAGCGGAAAATCTATAGCCGACTTGCTTTGTAATCTTTAAAAGATGTTTATGTGCATCACCACAAATCAAGTATCAGCCCTAACTTAGACTCCTGACAAGTAACAAGCTCTTTTAGCACTTCGAAGTAGCCTAAGATGTCGACGCTCGTTCTATGCCAATACGGTGAGAGCCTTGGATCGATTCTAAGCTACTTTTCAAACAAATCTAATGGGCGGTATATAAAATGCTTAATAAGCGGAAAGACAAGCCGCGTTCTTCTTTTTGTAGGATTGATAATGTCATCATATAAGTTATTACGTAGAAAGATTGCCCAAAAAGTCATCATTAAGAGAGACGAAAGTGGTGAGCGTATATTTTCTCTTTAGACCAATGGTTAAAAGATTTATACTTGACACGCTACATTAAAATTGCTATTTAGTTCTATTAAATGGGTAAAATGTACTCTTTTCAAGCACTGAGATGGTGTAAATTGATAACATCGATCTTCACATAAAAGGTATAGGTTGCGTGCGCAGCAGACTTATTCTACAAGGGACTTTCTTCATTAAATAATATAGACCCAGACAGATCATATTCTTATTTCAGTTAAACTTTCCGGATATCAGCTCAAGGTTTCGTATTGAATGATACTGATGTAAAGTGAAAGGTCGATATTGGAAATTTGGAGAAGAGGATACCTGACGAATGCCAATGTTTGTAGATAAACCTGGGGAAACAGACAAACCAACATCCTCCGGATGGGGAAGAATGTCTGCTGGATGAACCATTACACGTATCCCAGTGCCTTCCGTGATGGAGCCCAAGTATTCATTCTCTTCAATATTCAGTGTTAGATGTAACCCTAAGCCAAAAGTAAAATTAAAAAGGTTTTTGAATGGAAATATAAGTTAGCAGCTAATGCTTAACCTTGCTATAGAAGGTGCCTGACATGCCAGTGGTAGTATGGGCCTTATCCATATGACGTCACAGAGCAGAAAGTGGGCCCTCTGAAGGGGTAAGCGCCTATCGTTGCAATTTATACCAACATATGCAGACAGCTGATTTGTACGGAAGCCGAGAACATCGCGGTGGTATGAAATCTGACATGCCAGTTTTCCCACCCCTTTCTTTGGTAAACGTGGGAAGGAGAAATCAAGATACGATTTCTCTTTATCATTATCCACCGATAATGGGGAGTGGCGAAAACCAAAGTTAGTGAGGGGGTACTTCAAGAAAGGACAATTACACAGTGTCTATTTTCGAACACCCTTTTCATAAATGGACGAGCTCGCACATGACACGGATCCTCTTTTCAATTTAAGTAACATAGCTAGCTCGCTCGTCGACGATTTCTCCGTACCACGGTGGGATCATCCCACGTTGGTAATAATATAACCAAATTTAAATAGCGTCAATCCGTGTCATGTGCGGGCGCGTCCATTTATGGACACTGTGTAATGGTCCTTGCTTGAAGTCCCCCCCCCCCCTCACTAACTTTGGTTTTCTCCACTACCCATTATCGGTGGATAATGGTAAGGAGAAATCGTATCTTGATTTCTCCTTCCCATGTTTACAGAAGAAAGGGGTGGGAAAACTGGCATGTCAGATTTCATACCACCGCGATGTTCTCGGCTTCCGTAGATTTGTGTATCGGATACGCGTGTAAGTCTACTACGTACGTACGATTGCGAGTGTGCTTCATCGTTATCCAACGTGATGTTCAAGCATAAGGTCTATACTCACTGAATGACCTGAGAGGGGGAATTAATGCCAACTTCTAGGGCCACTCATTGAAATTATAGGTGTTCATAAACATTTTCTTTGATTGACCTTTTATTGACACCAACGCGGTTTCATTGTCGATTAATATTACACTCTTAAAACACAGGGGTTAAATTTAACCAGGATCGGTGTTCTATTTACTCCAACCCAATCCTGGTTAAATATTCAATGAATTTCCAGTTAAACTAACTCAAATCCTTGTTGGTTTAATCAGAATTTGCGTTAGTTTAACTAGGATTCTGAAAAATTTAACCAGAATTGTGTTGGAGTAAATAGAACACCGATCCTGGCTAAATTCAACCCCGGCGTTCTAAGAGTGTACATTAATGTGTAAATATTGTTTGAGAAACAGTCTGCAAAGCTAAATTTTGAAAAGCAAATCACATGATAAACACTGTATAACCAGGTTAAAATTCAGATTTATACATCTTTGGCAAATATTATGTTCTTCATTGCCCAGAAAAAAAGCAAACAAGAAAACTACACTATCTTAATTTTTCAATGTGCATACATCATACGAAATAATATTTTTCCAGAAGAAGCAACGTTAGTGAATATCTTTACTGGCATTTCTCCAAATTGCCTGAGAGTTCGCCCTGACGGTAAAATGAGTTCAAATCAAGATCATAAGCCTCACCAAAGTTTGAACCAATCTTCGTCACGCGTGGAGATTTTTTACCAGGATTTCCATTAAAGGTGAAACAATTGCCATATTCCATGTTCTGTAGGGTGTAGAAATATCTGCAAATTAAAACACAGATTAACATTTTAACAGTTTTCAGAGAAAGGATGAAAATTTTATTGCCTTTAGTTACTTAATTTGTTGTCTTTACGAAATAACGCAAAAATAGGCCGACAAACATCCCACCGTCATCTCTCACGAATAAGCAAAATTATGCTTGTTGTCAGTCAGTCGCGCCTTCAACTTTTTGTGATTTGATGCTATCCGTAAAACGTTAAAGACAGTCTAAATGCATTGACAATAGTCTCCGTGACCCGCTTTCAGATATATTGTAACGAATACTACCCTTCATTGCAAGATTGGTTGACTGAAATACAAGAACTAAAGGTAGGAGAAAACAGTAGCGATGTAACTGCGTCGTACTTAAATAAACTTAGGGAAAATATATCAACTCTGAGCCTAGGAATAATACGTGCTTATACCTGTTATACATGTTTGAACAGGTCTGAACACTTGAAACGGGTTCTTTGGAGACGAGTTTTAATAATTACTTTCAGTATTTATATCAACACGACCCAATTTCATATAGTAGTTATCCGTTGTTGCTGGTTGCAGTGGCGTAGCCAGTTTTCTATGGGAGGGGAGCTGGAGAGGTGCTGGATCTCCAAATGGGAGGGCTGGTAGAGGGAGAGTGGATTTGATGTCATATTTTTTCACCATGTCTCTGATCACTAATGGGGCTGCTGAGGGCTGTGAGATTTCGTGGGAGGGCTGGAACCCCCAAGTCCCCCTCCCGTAGCTACACCACTGACCGGTTGACGTTGTTTACTCTAACTGGTAAATATTTAATACACCCTTTTCCATTTAGCAATTGTGGAATAGAATTTTGGTATTGGACGTGTTTCTCAATGGCATTTTACTGTGGCCAAAAACAATCCACACCAAAAATATCCTACATTCTATGTGTTTGTGTGTTACTTACGTGCAAAAATACCCATAAAGTTCATTATTTCCATGTATCCTGTAAAGTAGTGTATGCATAAGGAATTAAGTCATCTACAAGGTAGTAGAAAAGTCAGCTCGTCCACACGGTGGTACAATTAACTTAGTCTGCCTTTGACTCATTTTTTTTTCATCAGATCATTTCTTTTCGAGACATCCGTTATGTATTTGTGTTTGAACCCGGTAAAACGTGTGCCTGTAAGTTCACGTTTACCAAGTGTGGTGCTGAAATACTTCTTTGCATGTCTGAATAAATCTTTCTTTCAAACAAAAGGACAAAGTCTCTCACAGTATCTTTTTGCTCTTTTTTTTTGTAATGATAGTCTGTGAAGTTAGACCGGTAACTCACGTGTGGTTGCAGGTTATTTTGTTGAAGGTACACTGCAGAATAAAGTCTTTTGATTGATGTCCAAAGGTTTTAAGATCCTCTCTTGTAGGAGTCTGTGAAGCTGAAGGGGCGGACTCAGCCAGCAAATCATCAAAAGCCACGTAGATCTCAGCTCGTCTCTCGTCAATATTTTCCAGACTGCTGTCATAATACCAGTACGCGTAGTTTTCATCTTCCCCCTCTTCTGCTCCTAAAGAAGTTATAATATAGTCCAATTATAGGACGAAGTGAGACAAACATCGAAATTCGTGCTTTTTAACCATTATCTTTCGTACAGTTAACAAATTGTATTTTCGAGGCTTTGGTAGTCTTCGTAGACTTGGAATTGTCTGACTGAGATGTTAAGACTAGGTAATACTAAGTACAACATGCATATACACGTTTAACCCATTGACTTTACCCTTTGTTTCCTTCAAATCCCCCAGCCTGTACCAAGTCAGTCCTGTGCTTGCAACTTTAAAAAGACAAATTTCAGGAATATTGAGGCTCTCCGTTGGGATCCCTCTACTCGTTAGTGTTTCTCCTGGACCTCAGTCTTGGTATGAGGAATTAAAAAATGTCGGAAGCTACTCTCTCCCTACATCTCATCCACAGACGTATTTGTCGTACGTAGTCCTCACGGACTTATTCTTGCGAGCGCAGGAGATGCAACACTTACAGATTATTTGGTCTGAGCAGTCGTACCTCAGTTGTGGGTCCAAACATCAACAAGTTTAACCTAGACCAGAGCTTATATGTTCTTCTATCAATGATGTCTGCAACATACTGTACAAAGACGACACCAAAGTAATTGTGATAATTCTCGGGACAATTTTACAAATTCCTCTTCTATCGGGTTGCTGTCCCCATTCACAATAAAATCCTCCTATCTACGGTAAAAATCCGGTCGGGTCTAGTTTCTGTTCTTCTCTTCGGAGGCGGAACCCTCATCTTTCATAACCTTCCCACGGGATATAATCACTACCAATTATTTTTGAACAAAAATCTCAGATTTTATTATAAATTCGGATTTTTCGTAAGCAAGCTTGCGAAAACTATTCAAGAGACATACGATACAGTTGTAAAACCGTGACCTTTTGGATCCTGTACATTTTAAAAAAAAGTTGACGACTATTCTTAAACTGTTTGTAGTATATCACTTAAATAAACCAGAATATGGTTATCAGAAAGGTCAAAGGTTTCGGGTCGATTTTCACCAGAAGTTTTACAGCTTGGATACAGTAAATGTGTGTTTCACTTTCAGAGTAATCATAGAATATTTTACCTTGGTCCTGAAGTGGTGAAAATGTGAAGCATCTTTACAATTATCTAGCTAAAATTATGGGTTGCTCCCGGCTCGGGTCAGGAGGCCACCCCGTCTAGCCGGGGAAGGCTCCCCTCCCCCTCGAAGAAAGTTCCAGTTTCTTAGGGGAAACTTAGTGGGTATGATCAGAAGCGCAATCCTCCGCTAGTCGTGATTACTTATTTTTGTCTAAACGAGGGAAGCCCTTATATAATATACCATTAAAATCCGGAATTTTCGATTTATCTCGACACCCTTGACAGTTACAAGTGTTCGTTAATGAAAATACCACATTCTTGCCCCGGGAGCCTAAAATGTAAGTTCAACAGTCCTTTCAGCAACCCTGTCGCCGTTGTCGGGGCGTCTGGCTGCTAACCCCCCCCCCTTCCTTCGTCGGACAAATCCTGGTGTCACTACTATCTTGAGTTGAACCAGTTTGCCTCATTACAAATTCTCTCTTCATGTTATTAAATGTGCCATATGCATGTTTTACCACCAGTAGAAAATTATAGTGTATTTCTTCATAAAGCAGAAGTAAAATTGTTTTATGTTCTTATTTTATTTTGCAAAATAATTATCTTTTGCACAGAATTGGTCTGCCAAATCGTGATCTTCGAAGCCGCTTCCATTGGCCCCACCACTCACAACCACTCTTTCTCTGATGGTTTAACGTAGCATAAGCAACGAGCTAACACAAAAGTTTCTTCAGCTCCCAGTCCTAGTCAAATTTAGAATATCGTCTATGATTAGCGCAAAGTTGGCTGTTCAGTAGTATTTGCCATGAGTGTTTTTAAGTCATCATATTTAAATTGTAAACAATTGAAATGCCCCTTTTGAAGCATTTGTCTATAGGTTAAGTCTTATATGACATTAAATGAAAACAAACCTTTGTTTAAATTAAAGCTGGGCCTGGTAGACACATGTCAATCTATGACCGGACAGGAGCGAAGGTATTGTCTCAGATGTTTGCTCAGTAGGTGAACTTTCCCTATCTCTCGAACGGGTTATTCTCAATGTTGGATCTGTTTTAAGGCCTTTTTATACATCCAAAATTTCACGCGCTCTAAAGCTATAAGAAGCACTTATAGGCCTCCCTTTTACGGCCGGTACATTCTCCAGAATAGCGGTATAAAGCAATGAAATTGAACACTAATCTGAGCTATAATCCATGATTGGCCAGGGAGAGCAAGGGCAGACCATACATGTTTTTTATAGGATTTTAGCTCGTGGAAATTTGGAAGTACGAACCGACCTTTACACTTCCGGCCCAATCACGGACATATTCAGAGTTTAACCGCGCTCAATTTTCATAGCTTTATAGCTCTATATATACTGAAGTAGGAATCGGTCTTAAAGATATCTATTTGTTGATTTCTCTTTCTTTCCCTCTATCCATTCCGTCATCTCTCAGTCAGTGCATCTTGCTTATTGGTCACTAAATCTTCTGGCAAATTCTCTTACACACTGACAAACGGTACTTTGTTAGAGTCGGTCCATTCTCCTTTCAAAAGACAGACTTATGATGCAATCAGTCCCATTTGTATTTACACACAAATGTGTTTAGAAATTTACATTGTTACCACTTTGTAGAAATGTGTTGACACGAAATTTCTCTGATTGCCGCGAAATTCTGGTGTTCTTGGTAGACGTCACAACAATTCAAAATGGCTTCATCTAGTACCAACGAACTTTGACAAACTCCTCCGCCTTCCTATAAGCAACTGTGCTTTTTCTGATTGGCTACAAGGTACATATCACAAACTGAATTTAACATCATTTCTCCACTCATCATTAGGGCCCGTAGGAAGACAGGCTGGGGAACTTGGGAAACAGAGCTTTCAAAGGGGCAAACTTAGTTTCCCCATTTGTTGGGATGTAGTAAAACAATGGAAACTTTTTCTCAAAAATTTTTACTAGGTTGAAACTCTTTGAAGGAGTCCTATCTCCTGCCTCCGTAACAACATTCCTGCATCCACCGAACGTACAGTGTAACTTTCTTTGGATTAGTTGTAGCACATGATCCCACTAAGGTTTAATCTTAGCCTAGTTTAGATTAGACTCTCAGTGCCAAGTCAGTCAAGCTAAGACGAAGTATTCGCCAGCAGTGTTAAATAAATATCTTTAAAATTAACATTATCTAACCAGTTCATTTTTGTATTTTATCTGAAAGAGGGCATATTCTAAAAAAAACCCAAATTTTAAAATATATAAACTTTGCAGATTTTCTTCAATAAAATCCATAATATCATATTCTGTTAATTAAAAAGTCGGTGTAGTTGTCGGGGGCCTCCGGATGACACCTCCTTCCCCTCTCCCTTGTCGGAAAGCTTTCTCTTTTCGGGCAAATGCTGTTGCCCCACTACCCTTACATCCTAATAAGTGTAACAAAGCAATATACAAACTATTTCAATATTTGTTGTCATGCTTAAAGAATAATCAGTGGGAACGGTTCCTCAACTGAAAACCTATGTAACCTCTAATTCCTTGAATATCCCTTGCTTTTGATCGTGAGTCGACAAGAGACGTGAAACGCATGCGCTAAACACCCTTTTATGCCAGTCTATTCAAAGTAACTGTTTCCTAAAACAAACGTCTAGCTATGCTAGGTGTGGCTCCCATGTGTGATAGTACTGCTCAAGTGGGTCATTGAAAACAGTTTATACAGCTTTAACGAAAATGTAAGCAAAGGGACATGAAATTCCCAAAATCTCCACTGCCTCTTCTACAACTCTTCTTTAACTCATCTAAAGTATGTCTTGTGTAAGACGGATAATATCAACTCTTTCTTTAAATTTCTTTTTTCTTCCCTTGTTTTCAATATGGAATCAGCTCTTGCAGACTATTGTGTGAAATGTTCATGTCCAAACTTGAAAATCGATCTAAGAATTATTTGTTGTCTTTGCTATCGAGGATGACAAGTTTAAGGGTTTTCCAATTGAATCTTATTAGAACTTTCTTTCCCATGGGAACAAAATAAATAACATTCATGCAGCCATTATATTAACACCATTGAAACCTTCTATTGAAGCAATATCTCTAGACCTTTCATCTTTTCAAGCTAAACATTATGCAAACGTAGTCTCAACAGTGAGGGCTATACACAATACCAATAGAGACCTTCGCAACATCAATATCTTGATAGAATCACTGTCCACCCAACTGAGAACTTTTAAAGCCTTTAAGAGGTAGCTGGTCGTTATAGATTTGCAAGGCGAATTTATAAAAAAAAAAGTTAAATTTGGAAGTTGAGCATCTATTGCATGAAAAACATTGTGATGTGCTGCTGCATGTATAGCCAATAAGTAGATGAATACTGAGATAATTCGAATCATAACCACCCTAAAATGTTCTCTACTTAAATGACAGCCAGTCTCCTCTAATATCAAAGGAGAAGTTTTTCAAACAACGGGGACTATTTAGTTTTATAGAAGGGATGCTTTCAAAGAGAAACGTAGTTGCTTAACTGCAAAGAAATCGAATTAAGTGTAAAAAACGATCACATCTCATAAAGCCCAGAGAAGGCTACTTCATAGGCACATTCAACTTATGTTTTAAAAGAACGCGGGCAAAAGCAAGAAGATCAAGAAACATAGGTAAGATAGTCGCCATTTCAACATCACCTTTGTACATTTTTTTCTTAGTCCAAGTTTTAGCCTACAGTGTAGAGCACCTAATCAGTCCCGTAGCCAGACACAGTGGAGCAGGGGCGAGAAAGGGGGAGGGGTAGGCCGAGTATTGTTTACGGGTCATATATAGAACTGCATGAAGCAATAGCTACGTATAATTTTCTAAGGGTGGAAATTTTACGATTCCCCGGGCCCCCTTAGCCGCTAACTTGCAACCAGTTTATGTATTTAAAACTTAGTATCCGAAGTTCTGTGAAGGAAAAGTCTTAAAGGCTGAGCTAGTAAAAACTATGCCTACTAAGTTTACTTCTAGCGCCTGCTCCAATTTAAACAAAATACCTGCCTAGCACACCTCCGAGGCAGAGCCACGGTAGCCTGGACTGATTTTAAATTACTCAAGGTCCTATGGACACAGCAGTTTGTGCGCAATTTTGGAGAATCTGTCGGCCTGGGGGTTTGGGGTTTAGTAAGTAATTAAGGGGTGGGGGTGTCCCCTCCCCTTGTGGAAATTTTTTGTAGGTGTAAATACTCTTAGATTCAAAACGGTGGCATATTTAAGGAATATGTAATCAATCTTTTTTAAACAGGCAAAATTACAAATTTTTTAGGCTGTATTTTAAAAAATTTGGATGATTGGTAGGCCTAGGCCTATGTCTGCTGAATGTAGCCTATGCAAAAATCAACACACCCCATCACAGTGATAAGTCTAAGGTTTTGTTAGTCTATAATGCATGCAACTTGAACTTTGAACTAGTTCCCGGCAGTGCTGATTACATCCCTTTTTGCATTATAAGTGCACAAAATAAAACTTTCAGATCATGTTACTTGTTACTGTTAGGCTGGGCAGGCTAGGCTGCATGGTAATGTTAGTCATGTTACACACTTAGCCTAACACAAACTTCGTTTAGGCCTTGGCCTATATGAACGATTCTTGGCGGGGTTTATGCAATGTAGGCCTATTCAGAAAAAAATCATATAAAAAATTCCCACCTATTTCATAATCTCCGCGACTTTCGTAGTTCAAAAGTTAGACCTCAACGTAACCGTTAAGTTCAGGCCTAGCCTAGGCCTAGGCTAGACTGCACACGTGTGCTATTTGGCTATGCCGCACTTTCGCTACGTTACCGTTAGTATGATACGGCGAACTACGGTACCGAAAAACGCCTGCAGGCTCGCAGCTTACTGTCCCAAAGTTTAATACTCAAAAGCTTCGTTGCTGGTCTTCCGTTCAAAATTGAACACTGTGATAAGTACTTTGTTCAATCTTCAAATATTCTTTTTCATCCTTCTTAATCTCAAACAACAGCATTGCAATTAGTCCCACTGGTTATCAAACAAACATGCACTATGTATTGCGTATGTACCGTATACGTACGTACCACCGCAGGTGCCACACGGACTTCGCGGCCGGTCCGTAGGCGCAGCTGTGGTGCTTTGTAAAGCATTAACTACAACGATCGTTACGGATATGTACTGTCAGTGTGCACATATCCTGAGACATTTTAGCGCGCACGCCGGATGTTGCATACATAATGCTGAAGTCTTGGTCATAGTGTTTACATATATGTACACGTAAAGCCCATGCAAGTTCGATCCACGACTCATTAATGGTGAGCGTGACATGCGTTTTAAATAATTATGTTGCAAGGATATTTCTTGTACTATTTTGGGGTGGGTGCTAGAAATCGGAACGTTCCGATTTTTTGCTATGTACGGACTCAAAAATCGGAACGGTTCCGATTAAATCGGAACGGTTGGCAGGTCTGAATTATTGAAAGAAACTTTCCTTTATTTTTGGTTTTAGGGTTCCCCCTTGGTACCAACAATCCAGTGAACATGATGACAGTCAAGATGAGTACCCACGTAGCAACTGTTTGGAAACTGTACCTGCCTTTCATAGCAATGCAACAAGCAGTGGAACAAGTTCCATCCCCAGATCACCACCTTTGGCACCGACCAGTAATACAGGTATATGTTCCTCTTTCTTCTCCCTTGGTCAGTCAGCAGGCCCATACACACAAGGTGTTCAATGGTTTTATTGGAAACCACCTTGAGATACAAACCATCTCTGTGAAATAAGGGTTCCATTTCTGGCCACTAGTTCTAGTATCAGATTAGTAGTCTGATTATATTTTCTCTAGAAATCCCATTGGGAAGGGATCACATCTACGTTGATACTACTGTAAGCTATAGTAAATCAGGAAATAATATATGTACACAATAAACAGTCATACATATCTAGCTTAACACTTTGATGCATGGCATACAAAGCATAACAATCGAACAGGTGGAATTCAATGACAAATTCTCAATTGTGCGGAAGGAACACAATGATAGCCTACTTTCCATCCAGGTGGTAACTAGCCATTGCAGTCTATAGCTGTAGTGCATGTTTGTCAAGAATTTTAAGTCATTGTGACATTAATTATCCCCCAAGGATTATAGAAAGTATTCGAAAGACTCACCAAAATGCTGTTCCAAGATTGCAACTTGAGTTAGAAGAAACAAGACTGCAAGAGGGTAGGCAAGGTGGATTTTGCGAAGCATTCAAGTTCTCTGCAGGTCAGAATTTTGTTCGGGAGCTTTTCTCTGACCTTACCGATGGGGAAGAGGGGGGTCCATGAAAAAGCACCCTGATTCAAAATAACAGACCATCTTTTTGATGGCAAGTTCTGGGTATTTAGATGGTTGCAATAATGGCAAAGTGAATACGTAGATATGGAAGTAGAAGTAACAAACAAATATTTAAAACTGGTGCCTGTGAAGGGCATTGTAGAAAAGGGAATTTACAAAAAATATGTTGCTTATTGTTTTTATTTATAAAGGAAAGTATATTGAAAATTACAATCACAGTACAAGGGTGGGTTTCTGAATTGTGTATACAAGAATCATTATGTAGGTAATGATGCACAATCATAAGTATACTGCCACTGAGTGAGGCTTTTTTTAGGACTTGACTCAAAATATGCTAAGGTGTTACAAAAATGTAACAAAAGGGGCAATTTGTTGACTGTTATTTTTCTGTAAAAGTCCCTTCAAATAGAAGTTCAAAGGCTTGTGCACTATGACATAGAAAGTAAAACATAAGTAAATCAACTTGAACTTTGTAAATTTAATTTTCAGTAAACCATTTCAGCCATTGCATGCGTTAGTTTTGACGGACAATTTTGAGACAAATTTTTGCAATTTTTGTTGAATTTTTCATGAATATCCCCTTTGATGGACTAATTGAGGTGATTCACATAATAAGCTAAACAGTGAACAGCAGAGTAATTTCAGCTGAATGCAGATGGATTAGTGAAAGGCTTTAAGAAGTGATCCAGCTTTGATAGTGATTTAATGATGGTCAAGAATCAAACTAAGATTTAACTTTGGTACATTCATTTGTTGTCAAAGAATTTGGATGTTCTTGTTCGAAGAGTCGAGGTTATTATAACATATTTACAGAGGTTACTCTTAAGAGCAGTGGCAAAAATATCATTTCCCTTAGGTGTGGTAGTTTTCTTGCGTGCGTTATCTTGACAGACACTTGATTAAAAAAGTAAGTAAAAAATGTCTCTACCAAGCAGCAAGTGAGTTTTAACTTAAAAGACAAAATAATCAAATGTGAAATCTAGGTAAGGTGTGGGCAAAACCTGAAAGCTTTTGGAAATTTCCCCAAAAGCAACACAGTGAATAACGCATCATGTCCGTCAACACAAACGCACAACAAAGTCCGTCAAATCTAACGCACCCAATTACTAATGCAAACTTTGCAAAATGTTATCATGCCCTTCCCCCAATACTGATTTTTTTTTGTTTTGCCCATCCTATCTGTCATGGTGTCCTTCACCTTTCTTACCTACCGATGGCATTTTTGCTGTTGACCTTTTTGAAGCTTAAGTCAAGCCTTGATCATGCAGTTATTGATATACTCTGAACTTGTTTATAATTTTATTATAAAGCAAAATATTTTACTTAATTCAGCTTTTGCTGTCTTTTTTTCTTTTTTTTTTTATTATTAGGCTTCCAAGTAACAGTTATTAAACTTCTAACAGAGATGGCTCTGGAGGTAAAGGAAAAGTCTTTAATGGCAGAGCTCTTAATTAATAGAGAACCATACAAATAGCACAAAGCTATCCTTTTTATACCTTGAGCGTGGAAAGTAGAAATATTGACAGAACATCAGTTTTGATAATTAAGATTCTCTTTCGATTTTCCAGAACCAATGGTCAAGAACAAGTTCAATATTCTTAGGTGTGGGACTAAAATCTTGTAAACAATATTTATTGTACCTTTAAATATTTTTTAAGATTAAATGTGCAAAACTTAACAATTTTTCGTGGTAAAAGGTCAGGATGTGCTTTAAGTGCATTAAAGTTGGCAGCGTTTGCTGTCGGAATTGTAAGTTGTGGGTGATACATCATCAGTCAGGTAATATTTTGAATTTTGAGGCTTGCGAGAGCGACCTTACACCACCAGTCACCTCAATTCACTGTGAGGAGTGTGATTTTTAGCACACTTAGATGAAGATGGAAACTCAGATCAATGTATTAATGTTTTATATTACAGCTCACCTTTAACACTTCCTGAGGAGTGTGATTTGTAGCACACCTGGAAATTCTAAAATTCATGGCCTGCAAAAGCCATTATCATTTTACCTCCTTAAGAACAGAGACCATTCTTGTAACTTTGATTACAAAATTCTTTTCACATTTTCTTTGCAGTTACTAAAGCTCAGTGTACTGGGAGGGAAAGATGTGCAGAGCACCGTAAAGAATTTAATGCCCAACCTCCTGGCTTCATCCGTTGCTCAACAGTACAACTTTACTGGGGCTAAAGGCAAGAAGGAGTTTCGCCAGTTGGAGATGGCGGGTGTGATTCTACGTAAGTAGATATTCAGTGCCTACTTGAGAGATGTAGTGAAAGTCCTATTTTATCGAATCAATTTTTAGCACCTGTGAACTATCTTACCCCTCCTACAGTTGTTTTTGCTGATGCAGGTGTCTGTGCAGAACATGAGGAATTGGCCACGTTAAAAATGTTCACTTCAGTTTCTTCCTTGCCCAGTTACACAATTTGATGATAGGCAGACAATAACATCCCATACACAGGCATTTAATCCAGCTCAAGAAACCCTAGCCACAACATGGAGAGAATGCAGAGGGAGTTTTGTTCACAATGCAATGTACCATGTGGAATAAAATCTCAATAAAGTGATGATAATACACCTCTTGTGGTTGGATTGGAAATTTGATAACCTTATTAAGACAATAAAAAGTGAGGTTCGAAAACTAAAATTTTTAACAGGATCAATTCAGCATGAAGTAATATTGCATATACTTTGCGTGGCTAATACGACTTGACCATGAGTTATGCATTCTCATTGAAAGAGTGTGAAAACATGGAGGGAAAAACAATAATTTCTCTCTAGGTACAATTTTCTACCTGGTTTTGGTTTTTCATACAGTTTTAAACCAATGCAAGGGGAAACTTAGGCAAACATATTGGTGTGTTCCTCCAAGAAAAAGATCATCCACATGGTATGTCTTTGCCTTGTAAGCAGAACTGTGGACCGTGATTCTCTGTATCAGCTTGCACTCTGTGTTTTCAGCAAGTTGTGTTGTTATTTAAAATGCAGAGTTAACCAATATTAGAACTTGAAAATGTTTAATGATGTGGTTGCAGAGCTGTAGGTGTATGTTTTTCATAAGTCAGTTAAGATGGTGGAAATTATTATAAAATGATAATTAACACAATAGTTTACCACCACACTAGGCACTCATCTACTTCCCTCTTAGGACTTTTGCCCTCACGAAACAAAGTCAAGCCATGCTGGGAACACTGATTTGTAATTAATCTTGCTCAATGATTTTTCAGTTTTTGCACATTCAAGTTGATTCAAGAAATGTGACTTGCCTCACCCCCTCGATTTAAATAGTATAATTTTTCACTTAATGTTTTATTGACAGGGGCAGTGCGTATGAACCCAAGAACGCAAAATGCACAGAAGGATGATGTCAAGCAGGCGCTGGTGTCATATTTGTTTAACGCAAGAGATTTGATGGGTGGGAGGAGAAAAAGGACGGCAAATGGGCAGGTACTTCCAGCCACAGAGGAGTAGCCTAATGTTTCGGCCATACCATTTTTGGTTTCGATAAGCGAAACCTATGCATCCATGATGGCGGGTTTAGATTGTGCGTTTGTGATGCTTTGCTTGTTAAAATGATATCGCAAAAACAAATGTCTGACAGTTGTCAAACTTGGTACATAGATGTTGAATATTGTGAGGGAGAAGGCTACTGTTTTTGACCGAGGTCAAAGGTCATGTGAGTTCACTTAGGGTCATGCTCTGAAAAGCTTGTTAACATGCATCTCAAGGCAGGAATCTTGGATAGATTTCACACTTTATATGTAGATGCATTTTGGGATGAATTGTTTTGGTTTAGTGGAGGTTAAAGGTCATTTGGGGTCGACAGAGGCCTGAAGGGAAACTTCAAGAATTCCCAAGATTACATATCAACACAGACCTGTATTTTTCTGACACTACAGCTTTTCACTGAATGACATGGGGCATTATCTGAAAAAAAAAAAAAAACAAAAAAAAAAAAAAAAACAAAAAAAAAACAAAAAAAAAACAAAAAAAAAAAAAACGTATCATCGAAACCAAAAATGCATTTTTGTATTGTGGTTCTTTATTGGAAGCTTTTTCTGCGATTCATTTAATAATATGCAAATATAGTTATTACATCAGCAATGGTTGAGCCAGAAGGTTGCATTTCACTTAATGTTCATATGCATTTTCTAGTTAATGTTCAGGATGAGTGTATTTTTGACTGTGTTAAACAATTAAGAACTCTTGTTAAACATTTTACGATATTTAGGACAAATAGACCTTCACCCAACAATGACACTTTCGACCTTCACTCATGGTAACCAAAGAATCGTGGTGTATTTACTGCCTACTGTAATTCACCAGGCATTGCAAAATTGTGACTGAGTGTGTTGGAAATTCCTAAAATGCTCATCTGTGTTGGTGGACTAAGATACAGGTCTCTGACCTTTGAAAATTTGGATTTTGTATTCTTGTAGTTGCTAGTTTAATGTCAAAGGTCAATGCTGATGGAAGATCGAATGGGCCTAAATTTTGTGAAATTTTGGGTTGCAAAAGCAGGTACAGAACACCTTGCATTTATAACTATAGATAACACATGATAATTGACAATCATAAATGTCATATGTATTACTGTAACTTGCAGTTATGAAGATTTAATTTCTCCTTTTCAAAATTACATCAATGAATAGTTAGTTAGATGGGACTTAACGACACATCAACACTAGTGTGTTATGCAGTGTCATCTAGATAAAAACGGTAAAACTAAAAAGTAAAAACGTTGGGGAAATCCTAAAATGTCTAGACAAAAGCAAATGCGGGAGTCATGTCAAAACTTTCTGTAAAGGCTACTTTCTTTGAGAAATTCCAAAACGAGAGAGGGGTCTACGTGCTCAAACAATGTCTTCAGGTCTGCACAGTGTAATACTTCTGACGAATATGGGAGTATTCATAGCAGTCGACGAGAATGTGACTGACGGTGACATCGCAATCACAGGGGGTACAATATGGTCTCTCTTCCCCGTGGAGCAAATAAGCATGGGTGAGGTAAGTGTGACCGATTCGTGCCCTAGTCAGTACCAAATCATCTCTTCGTTTTCTGGGGGTTGCATTACCCCCAGTCCTGACCGTTGGTTTGACCTGGTAAAGTTTGTTCTCTGGGGAAACAATCCCACAGTTCCTGCCATTTTGATGTTATATAGCCGTTGATGTTAGGGCGATAATCAGTGTGGGGTACTTGGAGGTTGGTAATGTCCATCTGTAGGGCCTCCTTAGCTAGCGTGTCTGCCTTTCATTTCCGTGTATGCCCACGTGACTCGGAACCCACGCGAGCACAACTGACTTCTGCAGTCTCACCAAATTGGAGTAAATTTCACGGAGAGACATCACGCAAGGGTACTTTTCCTCATGGCCTTGAAGAGCTAAAAGGCTGGATAGTGAGTCTGTGAAGACAATGAACTGGCGGTCGTGCGAGGTTTCGATCAGCTCGAGTGCCATCTTAAGTGCCTGGATCTCGGCGGTAAATATCGATGCATCATCGGGCAATCTGACTTGCAGGAATGCATCTCGGCCTGCTGCTGCAGCTACCACCTTTTTCGCGGCTTTGGAACCATCGGTATAGATTGCATGATAACGACGGTACCTATTTCTAAGTTCATTAAAGGTGGCACGGTACACCAGTTCATTGGTTGAGTTGGTTGGATGTAATTCATCAATTTTAATGAATTTTTTTTATCAAAATGTCAATTGCTGGAAGTAGGCCTGTTTATAATCAAAATTAAGTGGTAGGATACATGCACTTGGTTGTGTATAAAACAAATAATGAATGTTTCCATTTGTGCAATAGTATGAAAAATTTCAGTCGCCTCGCTGAAAAGAAGGTTCAGTCTTGAAGTAATCTTGAAAGTATTCAATACTGTTGCTCTCATAAACATTCATTTGTACACTTTGTAATTGACTAACACTTCCTCAATTTCAGTGGTTAAAATGTAGTCCTTTTTTGATGTTTTCCAAAGTCTTACGCATCTATCTGTTATTAGTGATGGCCAGTTTGTGTGGGTATATGAGTGTTTGTGAACTTACCTTGTTAGCTCTGTATCTCAAGAAGGAAATATCAGATTGGAGTACCGACCGTCGTACGTAATAATTTTTACATAAGTATGTCATGTGTAGAAACACTATTGTTTGGTGGAGATTAGAGCTAGGTCTTGAGATTGCCAGACGTCAGATACTTAAAAAAAGTCAGTAACATGGTATCTCAAGAAAGGAGACCCAAACAGGTCTGCTAGTTAGCATGTGAATGTGCTACACGAAGAACCTTGCTTTTGGTTGAGGTCAAAGGTCTCCGAGCTCATCATAGAGCTAATACTGAAAACCTTGCTGACAACAGTGAAACTCACAGAGGCCTCATACTTTGTATGTGGCTGTACCATAAAAGGTGATCCTTATCATTTTAGTGGAAATTAAAGGTCACATGAGTTAATATTAACAAAATATTCAAGGAGGAAAAGTTTGCAGTAATTCAAATCCTTGACCTGTAAGTGCCTCACATTGAGAAAATGAACCTTATCCTTTTTGTGAAGGTCCAGTTCTGTGGGGTCGCAAGTCATTTGTGGCATGTAGGATCCCAGCATTGGATGGAATCTCATCTTTTTGTTGGAATGTCAGAATGTCATATAAGGTCACCTGGCTATAAACTGAAAAAAAAAAAAAAACTTTTAATCAGGGGTTTTTAAGAAGGGATCGAAAAGCAGGTGGTATGTCATACTTTTTCATATAGGCAAACCTTTTAATAACAAGAGATCTCAAGGATAACAAAATTAATGATTCCTTGTGACCGTGAAGATGAAGACTTACTTAAAGGAACTCTAAAAATTATTGTTTTCATTTTCAAAATGTTTTTCATATCAGTTGTTGGTGATATTCAACATGAAATAGCCACACATGCAAAATAGTATGATATATGAAGTCCTTTCTTTATGTTGTGTGTCAATAAGCTAGTTCGGTAATTCGTTTTGCGGGCTATGTACATGGGTATATCCTTCAAATCGTCGAGATAAACAAACCGTTCCCGCACCTGCAACACGTCTTCCAAAATTTGAGTTCACTTGAAAATTTTGTCGAATCATGGTATTTTAATCCATCCATAATATAAGGAGGGGTGTTAAGTGTAGTTTTGTGCAGTGGATTGTATATAAATTGCCTTTTTGACGTCAAAGTTTGCATTTTAGTCTGCCATAAAGTAGGGCTGATACCCCTATTTACGTTCGGTTGGGCTGGACACTGAGATATGTGCTGATTGTTATACGCACCTACTGCACGAAAACAAGGGAACGCAGTACATAATGTGCTGAGCTCAGTTTGTATATCCCGCGTTGTGCGGTGCCCCATAATTCCATGCGACAACGAATTACCGAACTCGCTCATTTCTTGTCCACAGAGATTAAGTGAATGGAGCTTGGGCAGCTTAAGTCAGCTGAGTGAACTCAACATGCAGGCCCAGATTCAACATGATCAGATGGCTGCTTTCTTGTGAACATCATTGAACATGATAGGCCTACTGGTGATTCATTCAGGCAACATATATGTATAGCCTGTACAGGCCGTATATGTAACCCTTCTCAAATACTTTGTGGCTAGACTGTGTGTGATAACCTCAAAATGCATAAATATTGCCAGGTTGGAGTTCCATATTTTTGCAAGTATGCATATAGTCCCAATATAATTCCTAAGGCACTCAAATTCAAGGGAATCTTCATGCTCAACTGACACACTGCTATTTTGATTTTAATATGGGCTCTGCATGATGCATGTATAGGCCTGATATTGGATGGTTCACAAACCTGAGAAGCATGTATACTGATTAGTTGGAAAAAATACCCATAATACAGCAGGGAAGCCCTGATTAGCCATTTACATGCTGCTTCCTCAGTTTAATGTCACATGATCCCCATGTATGAAATGGCCCACATTACTGGGCAGTGGGAAACACGCCCAATATAGGAATGCCCTCAGAAACCAATATAAACTGGTGTTTCACATGGGGCCCATATGGTATCAGAAGAGATTTCCTTATGGGGTTTCTCACACTGTATGTTACAATTCATTCAGATAACAATGACCCAAATAGGCCCCCAAACTGTCCCATATGGGCTCCTTATAAATGTTTGGTACATCATGAAATGGGGCCCATATGAGACCCTTATGTTGGTCCATATGGTAGCCCTAAGGATCTCATATATGTCCCATATTTTCCTATGGGATTTGCATGTGGGATATGTGGCACTTTACCCATACTTTTCCCAGATATCAGTTGCCCACATGGGCCCCAGAACTATCCCATATGGGCCCTTAATGAATCTTGGGTACATCATGAAATGGGGCCCGTATGTTAGTCCATATGGTTCCCTTTAGGACCCCATATATACCCCATGGGATTCCCATGTGGGATACTATGCACTTAAACCATGTTTTGCCCAGATTTCCGTTGCTCACATGGGCCCCAGGACTATCCCACATGGGTCATATGGGGGCCCCTTATGAATCTTGGGTGCAAAATTTAATGGGCCCCATATGGGTGAACCCATGTGGGACCCATATGCTGTCCCATATTGTGCCCTTAAGGGTCCCTTATGTGAATGTTACCTGGGTGGAGGTTGGCTTACATGAAGCTTATACCCCAAAGCTACTAACGTAACGTTATGTGCCATATAGGCTATAATCTTGGCCTAACGTTAGGCCTACCTCACTTCTAAAGTTAACGTTATGCCAAGGCTTAGCCTAAACTAAATTAGTTAATGTTCGGGCAATGTTTAGGCTATTATCATTCAATCAGCGTATAAAGAAGAAGTCGTCTAGGCTATCACTTGGGTCGGTCAGGCTAAGCTAAAAAGGACACTTCATGTCGAGTTATTTTCTTGCACAGATTATACTCACAATGACTTTTTAAGTCCTGCTGTTCTGTCGTCCTACATGTGCACGTGCTGTTCGTAACAACAACATACACCATCGTAGCAGGTGGTGTTGTATCTTTGACGATTGTTAACATAGTGATGCTTGTGCAGCTAAACGAAAAACGCTACGATGGGTACATACTGACCCGCCCTCTGTACGCACTGTATAGTACATGTACCGAATTTCGCGCAGTGCCAAATTTCGCGCACCCCTAAAAATTATTCCCTATTACCGTAGCAACGCACCGGCCTAAGCTGTAGCAAGGTCTACTGAATCGAACACGTTGTTTTTGTCTACAATGAAGCCAAAAAAGGTTAGTACCTGCTCATCTTTACTTAAATTAGTTGCACTTTATACCTTTGTTGTACCCAATCTTCATTCATGAATTATAGCCAGTCGTGGACACCTCGTTTGCTCAATTAATCTCAGTGCGAGTGCACCAGCTCACTGTAGTTTAGTATACTATGTGATGTGCGCATGTGTTGACATATATAAACATTCCCTTAAGCTGTTTGGTCACTGCACTTTGTATATTTCCGGTTGAACTTTGTCCTATTCCTACTGAATATTAAGTATATTAAAGGAGGGGGCGTTCGTTTCAGTTAAAATTGTAGTGAAAGTAAATTGTTTCTATTCGTGCTTCGTTGCTTCATAAGACATTTGTTCCGTGTCGTAGATGTTATTTAATGCTTTGTTAACCTTTTTATAGTAAAAAGGGATCATACATTTTCCCTCTTAGGCCTTATGTTGTTAAATCAGTGACAACTTAATAAAAAACTTGGTGATGAACAAGAAGTAAGTTCTCCCCGAGATGGAGGGCAGACGGCGGACGGATTAAACAAGCCTTTAATGATTAATGAATGTTTTGTTTTATTTTCTAAATCACAGAGTCACTATTACAGCTATCGTTTGTATAACGAAGCTGATCTAGAAAGGGCGGTCCATCTCATAAAAACAAAGAAATATCCTATCAGAAAAGCCGCAAGACTCTGCGGAATTCCGGAATCAACTCTCCGAGGTCAGCTAAAGCATGACACACCTGGTAGCTTTAATCCTCTAGGCTGTCCAGCCTTAATCCCAATGAAAGATAAGGAATTGCTGAAAGATCATATAATACGCCTTGCCGAGTTAGGCTATCCTCTATCTAGAGCAGAGGTCCTCAAGTTAGCCAAAAATACGGCTGCTTTTCTTGGACTGAAAACCAAAGAAAAACTTCTTTCCAACAAGTGGTTCAATGGCTTTATAAGGTGGTGGCCCGAGTTGTTAAACCCCAGAAACTCCGCATGAGGAGAGCAAAAGCAACAACAAAAGATAGTGTTCAAGCATTTTCATGAATTAGAGAAGATCATGGTCAAATATGATCTCAAACATAAGCCACATCTCATTTTTAATGTTGACGAAACGGGCATTCAAGTGGAGCATTCGCCACCTAGAGTTGTTGCACCACGTGGGATGAAAGTAAATTCCATTACCATAGAAAGGGGAGCCATAACAACGGTGGTGGCAGCTGGAAGTGCAATAGGGCACATGGTCCCCCCGTTCTTTGTTTTCAAGGGACAGAGGATGTGTGAAGAACTTAAAGCTGGTGCTTATCCAGGAAGTGGGTTCTGCATGACAGGCTTAAAGCTGTCATGCAGATGGGTTAATAGTCATGCGGTTGGGTTAATAGCAAAGTATTTATGAAGTATCTCGACGAGCATTTGGCAAAGTATCTCCCAGCACGGAACCCTGAGGAGCACATATTGCTTATGTATGATGGTCACAGTTCCCATATTTCCATGTCCCTCATTGGATATGCCCTATAAAAAAGAACATCATACTTTTCGTCTTACCACCGCACACTAGTCATATTCTCCAGCCACTAGATGTCGCTGTGTTTAAACCTCTAAAGAGCTTTTACCACCCAGAGTGTCAACTTCATATGAGTGCAAACCCAGGACTAAGGATCACCAGGTATGACGTCTGCAAGTTGGCATCCAAGGCCTACTTAAAGGCTTTCACACCCTCTAATTTGATTTCCGCTTTCAGGAAAACAGGCATTTATCCCCTTGACAGAGGAGAAATAAACAATACCCATTTCATGCCAGGAGAAATGCTCCGTTCTACAGCCAAGGAATCATCACAAGAAAGAGCAAACAACTTGGAAGACTTTCTTAATGAACAAGTTCCACATCCAGCAGAGCCCAAAGGAAACTTTCAAAAACGGAAATACTCCTACAGGCCAGGTGGAGTGGCAATAACTGAGGAGAAAATCATCCTTAAGATCAAAAGGGTGATAATGGAATCAAAGAAAAGAAAAACCTACACCAGGTCCAGTCCTAGACCCATCATCAATTGCAGGTCCTTCCACATCATCCTCATCACCAGTCGCAGGTCTTACCACAACATCCTCTCATCATGAGGTGACTGGCCAGGGTGAGGATGTCTGCTGTGTTTGCCGACGATTTTCACCCCCAACACTAAGGGAATTTCTGAGGACTCAGGTGAAATTTGTCAACTGGGGAGAATGCAACTGTGGCCATTGGGTTCACTTAGAGTTTTGTTTTCCTGAGAGGAAAGAAGACCTTTGCGATAAAGAGCAATTCCTTTGTCCTAACTGCAAAGGGGAGGAATAGGAACAGCGATCCCACCTTGTGTTGTCCGTCTAAATGAAAAGTAAGGTAAGTCTTGTTCTTCTTATCAAAATGACGCTTCACAATTCAGAAATGCTTAAAAAAGTATCATTAAAACGTGTAACCCCTTTAACCATTACGGCAATGCTCAAAAATTGACGTAAATGTTAAGAAACATAGCGCCATCATTCCCAGTACCGTCGCTAACATCACTTTGACGAGGTGCGCGAAATTTGGCACTTTTACAACGTAGCAGCAAGGTTGCTAGTGTCGGCATCACATCACGGATTTAAGGTAAAATTCCCACGTGATTTGATTTATGTTTCAACAAGTTGGAGTTAAGACATCCTCGAATCAGCATATCCATCTTCAATTGACATTTCATGGTCGATTTCAAAATATTTCCAGTTTTCAGTGCGAAATTCCATCCATCCATGCTACAAGCAGTTCATTGTGAATGCGCAATGATTGTTTCGTGTACGTCATGATATACGTCACCATATTGTTTGTCATGCATTATCATGTATTTTTGTATGCTCTCAGGCATTGCATGCCAAGCCTGTTTTAATGTCTTACAGCACTGAAATTTTGAATGGATTGGTGAACTTCCCACCGTGATGAACCTTGTGCATATTGAAACAGCCGTTACATTTAAGGTCACGATTTGTTTAAAACAACCTTTCACTTTCGTAAATGCCTTTTTTCTTCAACAAATCATTTCCTCTGGTTATGTTTGGGTTTAAGTAATCTTAAAGTACCACTCGTTTCTCTTATCCAGATTTGTATACAAAGTCGTATTGGGACTTGATTACTCTCGGCTCATTTTCAGGGCAATTTAATATAAATATGACATACTGACAAGCCAGGATAATGGCCACATAATTGCAATTGTTAATGCTTTACCATCACTTGAAAATAAACACGGAACCTCTTTTTAAAGTAACGTAAAAATCAAATTTGGAAATTCCTGTACCTTTGTATAGGCATCAGACGATACCCGACAAAAGGATCCACTAGGTGGAGGCAAACTGTGGCGTACTTCTTCACAGAAGGAAAAGATGCTACTGTGTTTATGAATTTAATAATAAACTAAAGAAAAGTAGAATCAACTGTTTTGAAGGTTGCGGCAGTTACTTCAGATATGGGCTTTGCAAATAGAGCCATGTGGCGAGCCTTTGGTATAATTGTTTCACTTTATTATCGCAAAGATTGTTCAATTTTACATCGAGATGGCCCTGAACGTCAGTAGTTTTTTATCCCTGATCTTCCACATGTATTTTGGAATATATGCAATTTTCTGTCCAGTGGACAGAAACTTTTACCAAACTCACTTGAAGATAAATTTGAACTTCCATCTAGCATTGTTAGTATTGAGCTATTTAAATTTTCATATATTCCTGAAAAGAACTGTGATGTGAAAATGACGGTAAAACTTAATGGCAACGTTCTTCGGCCCGGTCAGTTTGATAAAATAAAAGTTGGGTTTGCTATGAGCTTATTTGACTTTTAAGTTGAGGGTGGCATCCGGTACATGGTAGAGCAGAAAGGATGGGCAAAAGAAAACCTGTCAAGAGCACGGTTCCTTGGTGTCATGAGAAAATGGTTTGATCTTGTTACATCTAGAAACGCAACTATGCCTCTGAGTCACTTTTATGAAGGAGTCAATCACTCAGCAATACAATTTTGAAAGATGCAGTTAAAATAGTTTATGAAGGGAAAGTCTCGGAAACCTATTCAAACAAAAGTCATTCTTTGCACATGTTCTCAAATATCAGGATTTCTACCTTAATCAAGGCACACTTGTTTTGTTAACAGCACACTTTTAGCAGGATTGTTTCGAGAATCGTTTTTCTTGTGTAAGGTTAAAATATCCAATAACTTTAGTCCTTCAATATAAGCAAAATCAAAAACTCATCAAAGTGTCTCGGTATCTTAAACCGTCATATCCTTAAAGCTATGACGCAGATGATAGCATTTATCTTGCTGAGTTTTTAGAACCAAGATCAAATACTGAAGAACCTTCAGAACTCACATTTGTACAGAGATGTATCTTCTTTTGACATACCGGACGGTGAAAAGGCACCACTCTATTATATTGTAGCAGGTTCCTGCACTTCAAAATTTACTGATGTCACTGATTGTACAGCTAGCAGAGAGTCTGTTCGAAATAGCCAAGAAAATACTCCGCACACTTCACTTGTAGATCACAAATCTTACAAAAATTATTTTTTGGTCAAGGTGACTGCAGCAGTGTATGAGCTTGCGTTGTCTGCTGAAAAGTGTTTCAAGCAGAACAAAGAACGATTACGTGAGAATACTCAGGAGTGAGAGAACGACTGGCTATGTTTATGAGAAAAGTCCTGCCACAGAAAAATTTTCATCTTGTCATGACTTAGTTAGATAATATTTAACGACACACCAACACGAATGTGGTATATAGTGTCAACTAGATAAATTCGTTTCAAGTCCTCCCCTTTAGTCGCCTCTTACGACAGGCGGGGAATACCGTGGGCACATTCTAAAACCCCCAGCCCACAGGGGGCTAACCATGGGGGGGGGGTTGCTCGGTTTTGTGGCGCCGACAACCCGCCAGTCATGAGATGAGTAATAACGGTATCATGTGCGCGTTTTATAGGCGAGAGTTGGGGTTAGTTAGATAAAATTCAACGACACACCAACACAAATGTGTTATACAGTGTCAAGCAAAGTTTAAATACAGTGCAAGTCTTTCCCTTTAGTCGCCTCTTACGAAAGGCGAGAAATACAGTGGGCATATTCTACAACCCCCAGCCCACAGGGGGCCAAACAACTCGCCACGCACTACTTCCTCACCCCACCTGGATGCAGTTTAACGTCATACCCAGGACATAATCATCTTGTCATGACATCTGTAAACGTTACTTAATTTTTTTGCAATGTAAGATGTCATTGCTCAGCAAAAATGGTTACAGCACCGAGTGTTGCAATGAGAGCACTTGCAGAAAAACAGTGATAGTGATAACTATTACTGATGGGTCCCATTGATCAGTCAGTTCATATTTAATTTCATTTGTTGAGCAATGTCTTTAAAAATGGAACTGAATTGCAAAAGTATCTGAATAACTAAAGAAGTTCTAAAACTGAAGCATCCATCATATCACACTTGAAGAAAGTTCTAGCATAACTAAGTTTCTACATTAGTGATTGCATCAGAATTGTCTTGTAAGACACAAAGATACGTATTGTGGAGTTAAATGATGTTTAGTTAAAGTCCGTGTTCATCTAGTGCCTAACGTTTTTACATACTATTTTTTAAGTTTGTTGACTGTGTAGAGAGAAAATAAATTATCCAAAACAGTTTGTTATTAATAGCAAATACATAAAAAATGTAATATATTCTACCCTTAAGTATGGCAAATTTAAGCAAGATTAACACGTCCATTACTAAACCTACATTTTCTCACAGCTGTTCATGCAAGCATGCAGCAGTTTTACAAGAAATAGCTACGCTAGATTAAACCCCTCCCCCCCCCCAGCAAAATATGACTGAGATGATTTGACATTAACTGTAGCCAAATGTTTGGTCTGGTATTAATATTATTTATCATGGCTGTAGTATCCATTACATTATTTTTTACTCTATTTAAAACACCTGATTCGTTTCTTGCTCAAATGAGCTGTTGGTATCATTTCATAAGGACATGTGACACCACTAATAGTGTGTTAAAAGGATAAATGACTACTAAAAATTGAAACACGCATTTTTTCATATGTTCAGCGGAGTAGTTCTCTCAGCAACTTTTCATTCCCACTGACTTTGCAACGTGTTGTGCACGTAAAAAGGTACTTTGGAAGCAGATGGTTGTGACTTGTAAATTTGAAATATAGAAGAAAATTGAGGGATCCCTCTATGACCATTAGCCTTGTTTTCATAGCCTGAAACTTACAACTTCTAAGTTTTATTTGCTCTAACTATTGTGTTACCATAAAGCTGGACTCATTGCAAGAAGAAATGGACTGAGAATTACTGATTTCAGCAGAGGGGTGGAGATCTCCAAATAACCAGTAATATGCATGGCAGGGGGTTCATTTTCCTTACCCCATTGTAAATTGTGGTGTCAACAGATTGAAGCGAAAGACCTATTTAAGGTTGTAAACACTTTTAAGCATCATCTAGAGTTCACCTTTAGTTAAGGGCATGAAAGAAACGCAGAAAAATGTTACTGTTGTATTGAAGAGTGTTTCCGACATGCAATTAGATCTGCAAAGGTCGCAAACACAACGCTAGCATTCCTTCGATCGTGTTGATACAGGAGTGTTTAAGCTTGGTAACTCTATTCAACCCGCCCTACTTGCAATATTTAAAATTTTCAACCACAAGGTATCCGTCGGCGAATCACAGGATAGAGCACTTGCCTGAGTCTCTGAGACTGCCTTGTTTGCTACAGAATGTGGCCAGTGGCGCCACAGACCTCTATGAAGTACACATGTAACTTGTAAATTAGTTTTTCTTTTACCTTTTCTGGTTGGTATCATGGTTATATCTTGATTGGTCTTTGTGCTCTGATCGTTGAAAGAAGGCCTAAATCAAGTAAGTCAAGGCGAATAGATTACATCTAATTTGCAGCATTTTAGAATTTATGGACCATACGTAATTCTTTGTGAGCTACTTACTCCTCAAAGCTCTTCTCAGAAGACGACCAGCTTCTCATAATTTTACACTAGCTTAACATATTTTTTTGGAAGTTGAGGGCCTCAGTTCTGAAAACCAACTTTATTTACCAATTTTTGGAAAATATGACCATGCACACGCAAGCATGTCAGCTCCGTGTGATCATACTGTAATTGCTTTTTGTTTTCACTCTTGTTTTTGTATTAATTCAAATGTCTTCCTTAGTTTACAATCCTTGGTATCAATTCTGAATGCCTTCTTTGATGGATCTATCAACTGAATTTGGCTTTAATATATATATATATATATATATATATATATATATATATATATATATATTATATATATATATATATACATATATATATATATATATATATATATATATATATATATATATATATATATATATATATATATATATATATATATATATATATATATATATATATATAATCCCATACAAGTTTTGAGGGTCAGGATGAGTTGCTCAGGTTTGTGATTTTTCGACAGCTACCAAACGTATAATTGTCCTTCTGCGAAAAACATCACATCTCACTAAAATCGTCTCTGACGCTCTTTATGAAATCCAAGGAATTGACAGAGCGAAAGCGTTGAGTAAAAAGACCAATACGGCTACCAATTTACGCATTCCTTTGGTTATTTCATATCTCTTGGGGCTGAGTTATCATGGGGCCGAGTTGGCTTGGGGCCGATTTGGTTGGAACCCATCATGACCATCTGACTTCGATTTCAAAATTATTTTCGGGAATGAAATCCTGTAAAAGTGAAAGGCAATTTGGAACTTCTTTTTGGCATATTGACCTTCCTGTCTGTACACTCTTTCTAAGTTAACAGACGTTTCACCCAATGACAAGTTTGCTATGGCCTAGCCCACCATCTTCATATCTGTTAGCCTAGTCGATATAGTATACAGTATACAGCATGGGCCTACAAAGGCGTAACGTTAGCCTTAACTGCTCTAACTTGTCAGTGAGTCCCATTTAGAGGTGGCGGTTATGAATACAAAACGCCGGGAAATGGGAAACGAAAAATACCTTCAAAACATGCAATAAGCTCATCGAGACCTCATATGCTAAGCATTTCTCTCCACGTCGGTTCATGCATTTCGGCTATGTAAAGAAGTTTTTCGGCAATTTTAGGCCAAATCACTTCGTGAGCACTTTGGTCGTCTAAGTTGGCCACGCTACCTCCTCCATTGCTTGCAAAGTGCTTATGTTGATTTACTCCGTTAATTGGTAAAATGGTCCGTTTTTTGGTAAAAATAACTTGGAATATGTAAACAACATCTTTTAAGCAAAACGAAGGACTTAACAATCTTTACTAACCACTTTGGTAACACTTGGGTAGCTCGTAACAGACGCATTTACTTCAGCCGTGTAATTTTTTTTACTTATTTCCAGTTACGTAACTTCTTTTAATTTCATTGTGTGCGTGTAGAGTATCAACCTGACCATTGGTATTCTTTCTTGAAATTCAGTAGACCTACCTCACAAATATAAGTTAATTAAAATCTACGTTAGATTAAGGTCTTAAAGTCTTAAAAAGAAATTCCACCGCTGTTTATCAAAATTCGGTACGAGTATTCACATGAGTAAGGAATGAGAGATACTTCAATGTACTGTTTTCTTTTTATTTCATGACACTGAAACTAGGAGTTGTATAATTTGATGCTTTATTTTGTTTTGCTTATATACACTACAAGGTAAGTTGTAAGTTCTGTAGGCGTAATATTCGACGGAGAGGATTTCGGGTTAAATCATAAGTTTTCACATCCAGTGCGGATATAATGGAAGGGACTTCCAGTAGAAATAGCCCTGGGTGCGGTGACCAAGTGGCATGTCCATGGTCTTATGTGTCACTAGATTTTCACATTCCCATATTCAGTGGAAAGACGCAATCCCCAAATGACCTCTCTCTTACTGAATGGAAGGCATAGATTCAGACTGCATTTAAAATGTGGCGCAAGCCAGATCACAAAGTATCACCCCTAATAAGATATTTGGGGAGAAAATTCTATTTACTACTCTCCTTACAAAGTTCTATGTCCGAATCCAACTAAAATGTATGGGAATACGCAACTATACTTTGCCCTTAACGGAACTGGTCTACAGAATAAAGCAAGCAGCCCCAGATAGTATACCATCGTTATCAGGGAAAAGTTTATTGAGGAATGCAAAGCGCACATAGTAAGTGTGAAATCAAGCGGACAATCAGAATTAGTCCGGTTGACCTTTGACAAGGCCATGATGGAGGCTGTTACCCTAGAGGGAGAGAGAGAGAGAGCAGAGTATGATTCCATGGGAGAAGATCCCATGAAACAACTTCAGCGAATAGACAAAAAATGCCCTCAAAAAGACAGATTTGAAAAAGCTGAGAGACCAACATACAGGATCTCCACCAGACAATAACCACCTTGGAAATTAAGCTTCAAAAAACTCCACAAAGTCAAATACCCCTCACGGAGTCCAAGACCACAATCAAGGTTCGCACATGATAACACACACATCTGCTGGAAATGAAACGGGGCTGGGCATATTGGCAGAAACTGCAGAGGTTATTTTCAGATTGGCTGAACCGCCAATCTTCAACATGTTGACAAACTCAGCCGGCTGAACCACCAATCTTCAGTATGCTGTACCGTCTGCCTTCAGACACTGGTTCTGACACTCGGGAAACGCTTCCAGGGAATGATATCTCTCTGTACGAGGAAAGGGGGAGGCAGAAACCAGAAGCTGGTGCCGCTTCTCGTAGAATATCCCTAAATAATCGTCTACGGGGGGGGAGGGGAAACTAGGAGGTTTAATTAACTTCAGCGATTGCGCTAGGCGTACAGGCTTGTAGTCTAAGCTTCACGGTGTCTACGCTAATACTGTCAGCATAACTCTAACAGGAACAAGTTTCCTAGTTTCCCCTCCCCCTTTACCGGATTACTTACGTTACCCGACTCTGAATATAATAGTGTAATTTTGGCTAGAATAAACTGCTAGGATTAAGTGCTGGCCTAGGATGGCCAATCACTGTCCAAGAGAAAGGAATTAGGCTGAGATCTAAGGCTATCGGTGATTCTGATAAGTCCGTAGACTATTATTCAGGGATATTCTACGAGAAGCGTCACCAGCGTCTGGTTTCTGCCTCCCCCTCCCTTTCCTCATACAGAGAGATATTCCCTGGAGGAGTGTCCCGGGTGTCAGAACCCTAAAGGCAGACGGTTCAGCATACTGAAAATTTAAGGTTCAGCCGGCTGAGTTTGTCAGCATACTGAAGATTGGTGGTTCAGCCGACTGAGTTTGTCAGCATACTGAAAATTACAGCGTTCTAAGGTTTAACTTTAGCCGGTTGAGGTTCTCAGCATACTCAAAGGTGCTACCGAAGACGTATGCAGTTAAGGTTCGTGGTGTGAGTGCTGAGCTAGGCCAAACATCCTTACATATTGGTCACATAATCAATTCCATTATCTCATCATAATCGAATTAATCATTTGTACATTTATAAACTTGACATATAATTTCTACAAGAAAGAAACAGATTTACTTTTGTATCAAATTTGCTTGTTTTTCTCTCATTTGTGTATTGTGTCAACTATACTTCCCTTCTCTTAGTTCTGTAAGTGTTCTTTCAGCAGAATGAGCCTATCCCCTTCAACTCGACGTGTGGGCTCGCGTTACAACTGGTGGCAGTGGTGGGATAGGCTTATTACAGGTCAGCCAAGAATACACAAAGATGGAGTCACCAGCAACGGGCTGAATGTTTGCGGAACGTGGAGAATTAAGAAGTCCCAGGGTCGGACAGTCACAATGGTAGGCTACTGATGAGTGGCATTATGACCATATTCAACTGACCCCTCGTCAGTATGCTGAAGATGAAACTGCCTCCTCAATGGACCCCCCCCCCCCCCACGTTCGAGGTGTAGGAACCAGCATTCGCGGCGAAAGTTCTGTGTAAGCTGACCAGAGCAATAACAGAAGCATCTCAATGAGCCATGTGGATAACAGAAAACAGAGGACTGAGCTTTCACCGACCAATCCCTTTCGAAGTGATATTGATTTGGATTGGTCCAAAAGCAGAAAACATGACAGTCAGTTTGGTTATAAAAGAACTGCCCAGGGATTTACGACTTTGGCAGCTCGTGGGAGAGCTACCAAGTCCAGTTTGAAGTAGTTGCAAAACTTCACGGTTGGAACATGGAGGTGATGGCGATGTGCTCGGCAGCCAGTCTGAAGGGAGATGTACGTGCCGTGCTCGATGATGAGACCTGGTACCCTGGAGTTAGTCAGATGGGATTTAACGACACATCAACACAAATATGTTATGTAGTGTCAGCTAGATAAGAAAGGTAAAACTAAAAAAAGAAAAACATTGGGAAAAATCCTAAAAAGTCTAGAAGAAGCTCGGAAAGTTGCTCTGGAGATTGAGGCGTTTTATTTTCCAGGAAAGAGAGTAGTCCGAGCAACAGAGGGTAAAGCCATACAGAGTGAGAGTGAGACAACAGAACTACCTAGGACTGCGACAGATGACATAAAAGCAATGCCAACTGTCAGTGGCTGAGTTGCAATCAGAACTCAAAGCTATGTGGAGTGAACTACAGCAAATGAAGAATGAAAGAAGACAGTACAACAGTCAAGGAAGACAGGGTAAAGGGAACCCTGCCTACACGGAGGACGGGACCCCAATATGTTCAAGTGTAAGAAAAATGTGTAGATGGTGTCACCTATGTACATAAAGGAAATGTTGAAAAGCACATACGTAGCAGTTCTCTGCACAGTTGGGCAAAGTCAAAGTTTTCTCATCACTCCAGAGATGAAAGTAGTAGTGAAGGTTCACAATGTCCAAGTAGTATCACAAATGAAAGCAGTCAGTCTAACGGGAACACAAAACTCATTAAATTTGTTACAGATGGTTTGCACAAAAGCTATACTTACCACTTTAACACTGCCTTGACATTGGCACAGGCAGAAAAGCCTTTCACAGATTTTCCTGTAATGATTGCCTTGCAAACCAGAATGCGAGGCATTCACACTCGCGAATGTAAAACTGAAGGGAAAAAAGAATTCGACGATTCACGCAGCAATGGGGAGCGAACCTCGTACCGCCAGCGTTTGAGTCTTATGCCCTATCCAATGCGCCAACAGGACCAATTGAAATAAAAGATATTTGAATAATATATAAACTCTTTAGAGCACCTTGCGTGAATAAATGCTAACAAATGTGATGGAGTTATGCATCTAGTGGAGGGTTGTCTTTTATGTTATTGTCTTTAATGATGGGAAGTGCTCACTCGAAGGTAGTATGTTTAACTGGGGATCGTTCGACAGTTCAGCAATCACCCTTTGCTGGCGATGAACGACACAGAAGGCCTAAGTACTGTGGATAAATTGAAGTTTATAAAAATGACAATATTGTACAAGAAGTGCAGGGCATAACAAGACAAGAGAAATGTCACCATATTGGACCTAACGACTGTTGCAAGTCCAAAACACGACAGATATACTTCGCTATTCGCTCGCAGTAATAGACTATCATTACTCCAAGTCCACAACTGTATCAAATGTCGGGTCACGTGGGTACCGGCAAAGCAAGCACCTATTGCAAGGGAAATTCAAGTTTCAGAAGAAACTCCTGTGCCAGAAGACAACTACGCAGTTAGTATTGCGCAATTTTTTCATCCGGGACACTTCGTTATCTTATCCGTTCACTGTGTCATAACCTACTGGAAGTCTTCAATTCCAAAGAAAATAAAACGTAACTCTGTAGTTTGTCGTTCTTTTTCCAAGTATGTTTGATCTATTGTAAGAAGAGTCTCAAAGACGTCACGGAAATCTATTGCGTATACGGCGGTACGGTACGGCCGTATACCTATACAACGCAGTGTAGTAGCAGTGCTGTACCTACAAGACTGTATGCATGTACTGATCGTACTACGCCATCGAATCTAACCTGCATACAATGAATCTATCAGTGTTTACGTGATCCCCGACAAAGCAGGTACCTCTTTTCAAAGCAGACACCTCTTTCCAAAGGAAATATAACTTTCAGCTGACCTAATGTGGAAGACAGGTAACTACGCAGTGCTTATTTTTCATCCGGGGACTTGATAAAAAATGCGTTCTCTGAAACCTACTCCTCTCGGAGAAGTCTTCAATTCTGAAGGATATATAACATAACTCTTTGGTTTGTCGTTCTTTTGCCAGTTACAGTTGGGTTATTTTGACGGAGATTTACCCATGTTACACGTCGTTCATTTAATAAATCTGTTTCTACTTCAGTAGATCTCACGCAGGCGTTTTAAAGTATCACAAATGAAGGGTACGAGCTCGACTACAAGCATATTAGTTGACAAAAACCATGAAAAGGAGGCTTAAGAACGTTATACAGTCGTTTAGAAACCATCAAATTTAACTATATCTCAACGACTTGTTCATGAACTATAACAAACCTAAAAACTTACTTGAATTACTAAATTCTGTTTAAAGCTATATCTATTAATCTTTAAGTTACTTTCGTACCCATTTTTATTAACAAGCACATTAAGACGCACAATGAAAACACTGTGACAAGTCTAAAAACCGACTGCTATACTTCGCATTCGCTCGTAAAAAGAAATGGCCTTCGGTTCATAGCAGGCAAGGATGATGCAGACTCATGTTCCATGTTTGTAAAATACTTAGCAGAGGTCGTAAGAGATCGTAATCATCTACTGTATAAACCACCAGCTGGTGGCAGGAAGATGAAACACGTGTTCTGGGTTGCAGATTTAAGTCCAAATTGCATTCTAGGTGAAGATTTCCCAAGACAGCACGACTGCGTCATCTATGTAAGAAGTGGTCAAATTAGACTTGATGACGGCGTGGAGAATATTCTAGAACCTAGTAAAACATGAAAAATCTCAGGTTGACGAATTTTGCAGTTGTACAGTTGCCTCGGAGACAGACGTGTTGCAGACCCAGTCGGAGGCCTCCGCACCTTGGAGGTTTAAAGGTCTTATTCAGAGGCAAAGTGCATTTTCGTTTCATTGGGAGTGAGCAGAAACTGCTGTTTGTCCTGACCCCAACACACCTCGAATTTTTAGAGTACCCCTTGGCACTGCTGAGAAAATACCTTTACCTATTTCAAATGACTGAATGAAAACGGGGGCGTGGCTAAGGTCAAGCCTATGACGTCACTGGCCGGAGTTGTGTTGACATGCATAGGAATAACGATATACAAACGTAGTCATAGGCATATATGAGCATATAGGAGCATACTTTCAGCACAAACCAGTGAAGAATTAACAGACAAATATTTCTTGAAAGAGATACGATGAAGTTTTTAAAGGTTTTGCCTATATCATGAAGGAGATCACATACTACATGATCGGGTTTTCTTCCTTAAAAACAAGTTCATCGTCTAGTTGGTAAACGTCATAGAGTGATTCACCAACTTGACCTTCCCTTCACATTATTTTGCTTCTTTTCTTCTGAAAAGAGACTTAGGTTAGATGGACTGAGATTTTTGGAAGGAATTGCTGACCGATATGGAAAGAAAAAAAATCGTACATCCTTTCACCTCTCCTCCCCCTCCCCAAAACGGATTATAATCACCTAAAAACAGTAAAAAAGAACAAAAATCTAGAACAGATACTGTGTAATAATTACCAAGACATTGTCTATTTGAGATTCAGCCAATCAGCACTTAGAACTGTAGGTATTCTCTTTCACGTCCAAATAGTTGCATATAATTAAAAGTAAACAAGCCACGAGGTCAACTGTTATACTTGCGTACGCGTGTAGTATCGTAACACACAGACTGAATGGATAAATGGATATACATACTACGTATAGGCCTACCTGCTTTACCGAAAGTCACCACACATCTCTGAAGTAGAGAAAGTAACTTGTGGTGATTCTTCTAAAAGAAGAAAATTTCAAGGTCCTACAACTTGCTGTTGATAGCCCAGCAATTATCTTCAAGCCACAACCATTGGCCAGACTTCCGAATTTTCAGAATTGCTTCGAGGAGTTCACTGATCGAGTTTCAACGTTACAACTTTGAGATTCTTTGAGCAAGGGGGTTTGCAAAGTTTGGCGTCAGCCTGAGGAACACATTGAAAAGAATTGATTTCTGAAGGAGGAGAGAGGCCGTTAGACAAACTTCCCATGTCATCACTCATGAACGTGAAGGGTAAAGACAAGTTGAGGCACACCAGAAAGCCCTCTTTCTAGGGCTACTAATTTCTTCCGAAAGAGTGGCTTCTTTCCTCTGCAAACATGCTTAAAATGTAACGTTAAGTTGCTTTTTCTTTTTTTGCAAGTCGACTCGAACCTAATACTAAACCGTAAACGTTAGAGCTAACGAGTAACGTTACTATAGGCCTTGGCCTATAGCTAACCAGCCTGCTCTCCGCCTAGGCTAGTACTAGGCCTAGTAGGACTAGGACGTATTCCAGGCCTACTCTAAAACCTTCCTACCTACGCTGACTAAAAAAAAGTAAATTTGATCATTACAAGAATAAATCTTTACTATTATGCTGTGCAATTTTCGCAATTTCCGATTACCAAGTGTAACTTAGGCTACTAGAGTAGCCCATGTTACTATCCTACTACGACTGACAGTTAGTACTAACTTTACCATATACTATATACTGCTTGCACTACTGTACGGTACATGCTGGCATAGCTGTGTGCGCTCGCGCTAGCACGACCTGACAGCTCGACTCCGGCCGGTGACGTCATAGTTTGACCTTTCGAAGAAATCACGTGATGTTATCGTTTCAGAATGGGCCAAAACAAAAAAGTTTTCAGAAAATGATTAAAAATAGATAACGCGAATTTTTTGCTTTGTTTTTCCTGTAGAAAAATAATATAAAATTCTAGTTTACCTAAAATTATGCTTCTGAGTCGATTGCATGACCCTTATTTGCCTCTGAATAAGACCTTTAAGGACTTGCAGGAGGCTGCGCAGAGGAAGAAGGGAGGATGAATCTGTCGAGTTCACTTTTCGGGAAGAAGAGTGTGGTGGTAGCTCGCTGTGAAGATGTGGGACAAATGGCTGTCCCTGTAAGGCTGGTCAATCTGGGTGACAATCCTGTGACAGTGTACCGGGATACAACTGTTGGTGTGTGTGAAGAAGTGGAAGAGGTTCTTCCAGAAATGGTGCGGATGATGCCACCAAGGATCTTCGTAAGGGGACGGGACTGTTCGCAGGACACCAGGAAAAGTTGTTTGGTGCATGCGCAGAGGAGTCAGGTGATACTCAGAGGAATGAGCTGAGGAAGGTGTTGCACAGGTGGTAGGATGGATTTGCCAAGAGTGCAAGGGACGTCGAAAGGACAAACCTCGACAAGCAGCAAACCGACGGTCATCTCGAGTTAATTGCAAAGCCCCAAGAGACACCTATGAAAGAGGACACAGTTGTGGTGGGTTCAAATGTGAAACTTCACAGAGCAGGCTTGGTAATGAAAAGAATCACTGTGTTATATCGGGTGATTATGGGTTCCCAGAAGAAGAGGAAGCTAATCCACTTCGACCAAGTCCCTATGTAGGGAAGAACCAGCTTGGGTGAAATCTCGTCTTGGAAAGAACGCCACTATTGGGCAGAACAACCCAGAACAGATAAGAGGACAGGGTGGAGCAGATTACCTCTCCGTGGACAAAATACTGATGAAACTGGTGCGATCGCCAGCTCTGAGGACTCTAAGAGAATTGAGAGGAAACTGTGAAAATGAAGGAAAGCGAGGAGCAACCTTCGATAAGGCCGAAAAGAGTACGAAAGAAACCACAGATGTATGGTTTTAGTTAAATTTTAAATGTCACCTATAAATATTTAAATAAAAGATGTCACTCACAAGTACGGATGACGTTTTTTTTGTGTTTCAATTCGTTATATGAGACACGGTGGCTCTTAATGTTTTCATTCAACGTGAAGTTGGTAAATGTTTTCACTGAAAGCTGCATTTCTTTCTTCTTTTGCAGGAAGATGAGTTAGCACAGGCCCTTCTTTTGAGCTGGAGTATAAGTGTGCGGAATGCTCTCGCCGGTTACAGAATCTACAACGCATGAGGGACCATGCAGAATCCGAACATTGACACACGATGTATCGGTGCCAGCTATGCAGGGACTTTAGCAGTCCAAGAAAGGCTTACACCATTAAGGCATGAAAAACATTGCGAGGGACAAAGAAGTGAAAAGGATCGGGGACAAAGAGGAGCCACGAAACGTCGCGATGAAGGTTAAGTCAGTTCGGTAGTGGTGATGCCAATCAAAAGAAATGAAAGGACCGAGAAACCCAGAAAGAGTTTGGACGACCGCAAACGAAAGGGTAACCGAAGCACGGGCTGGCGAAAGGAGGCAAAGGTTGAGGGCCTCGCCACCAAAGCAGGAAAGTGGACCACCCATCCAAGGAATCAGAGGCAGAAATATCAATTAGGGAAAGATCAAAGAAGGTTAGGTTATATGAGGTTTAACGTCCCAGTTTCCAACCAATTGGTTCAAGTCGAGACAACCACGGCCTTTTTTTCCAGTTGTGGTTCACTGGCTTGTTTTTTCTACACCATTGTTTATGCTGAGCACCAAGCACAAAGGCAGTAGGTTCCATTTTTAAAGTCTTTGGTATGACCAAAGAAGGAACCTGTGAGAGGTGAACAAGGTCATGGGGAGAAACCCACAAATGTGGAACCATCTGAAAACGGTAATGGTGGACAAACGCCTCCCACGGCAGTCATCCATCCAGCTCTAGGACCCAGAGGCACTTTAAATGACCTGCCCTTCAACAGCTTCTAGATCTTGGTTTCCCGTTGGAAGAGCGTTCAGCGACAGCAGAGATGGAGATCAAGAAGTCAGAAAAGGATGAAGTGGAGTTATCTGGCACCAGAAGATCCCTCCGAAGTAATTCACATGAAATCTCAGGTGCCTTGAGCCTCACCACAACCACAAAACGATTTTTACCCCTATGGCAGAGTATTTGAAGTCGAAGAAAAGAAGCCGACTCTTATCCATGAGTAATCATGTCAGACTTGTGTGGACTTGGTAATAGACTGTGGTGAAAGAAACCATTTGCCGTTTGTAACAAGTGGAAATAAAGAAGCCTTACCTGTACAGATCGTTTTGGGGTTTTTTCTTAGTATCAGAAATTGTGCGGGACGCATAAGCTAAGGAGGGAGTAGCGTAACGCATCTGTGATTAATTTCAAGACCGGAGAGATGGCGCCCTGCTGATATAAGAAAGTAGAACAGTTCTCCCGCTCTTCCACGGGCCACGTGTCATCCGTCCTACAGGTAACAGGTGTGTACGTGCTTTGCTCGGGACACTCCTTGGTTGGAACCGAAAGCAGGATGACGCGCAACTGCATGGTGTGATTAAGCTAAAAGGGACTGTTCGGAAACGAGTGCGACTAAAGGAAATTTGGGTGAGAAATTCGAGCTACAAGACCGTTATAAGTAACGACAGGGAATCTTGATCAGGATTTATTAAGGGCAAATTCGTAAAAGCTGTAAATATCAAGTTGTTCCTGATATTTACAGCTTTTACGAATTACCCTTAATAAATCCTGATCAAGATTCCCTGTCGTTACTTATAACGGTTTTGTAGCACGAATTTCTCACCCAAATTTCCTTTAGTCGCACTCGTTTCCGAACAGTCCCTTTTAGCTTAATCACGCCATGCAGTTGTGCGTCATCCTGCTTTCGGTTCCAACCAGCTCGGGAGAGCTGTTCTACCTTTTTATATCGGCAGGTCGCAATCTCTCACGTCTTGAAATTAATCATTGATACGTTACAAGTGGATTATCGAAAGCTAAATGCTATAATACGTAGAGACACACATCCACTTCCACGGATTGTGGACTCACTTGAAGCACCTGGAAGTGCTACATATTTCTCCACACTGGATCCTGCCAGTGGATATTGGCAAATTCTAATTGATCCTCACTATAAAGAGAGGACTGCTTTCACCACACCAGTGGGACTTTAAGAATTCACAAGACTTCCCTTTGGCCTTATGAGTATACCGGCCACATTCCAAAGGTATATGAGGACTTGTCTAGGTGGTTTGCACTGACGACATTACATATTCTAAAGATTGAGAGTCACTTGGAGAGACTAAAACTGTATTTAACACAAAGTGAAACATGGACTTAAGTAAAAGCCATCTAAATGTCATCTCTTTCAAAAGCAAAAAACGCTATCTAGGTCACATTGTCTCAGCAAAAGAAGTAGCCACTGATCCAGACAAGTGTAAGACAGTCATAGATTGGAGAGTGCATAGTAGTGTTACAGAATTGAGAGGTTTTCTGGGTTTGGCAGGATATTATAGATTTGTTTAAGACTTCTCTAAGATTGCATCCCCACTTTGTGAGTTGATGGGTACCGCCAATGTTCCTAAGAAAGGAAAGATGTCTGTTCAGCAAGACAATAATCCAAAAAAGGATTCATACGGAGAGAGTAGCATCAACAGGCATTTAATGCAATTGAGGTTGCCCTCACGTCACCCCTCGTACTGGCTTTTCCAGACTGTTCAAACCCTTTCATAGTGTACATCGACTCCAGTAGTAATGATTTAGGGGCAGTACTGTCACAGGTGCAAGATGGACATGAACGTGTCATAGCATACGCTAGCAGAACACTTCGACCAACTGCAGAGAATGATGGCAATTACTCATCCTTCAAGGCTGAGCTCCAGGCCTTTACATGTGTTATAGCAGAGAAATTTAAAGGTTATCTTTCTGGATCGAAATTCACAGCGTACACAAACCACAACCCGTTTGTGCATCTGTCAACAGCAGTTAAATGAAGCCTTGTCCATTTCTTTACAGACCTAATGGATGTTAGAAAGAAAAAGTAAACCACCAAGAACTTTGTCAACCCCATAATCAGGTATACAGACCAACTCCTAAGGGTATGCGACTATATGTAACCTATAATAAATATCATGGAAGAGTTAGGAGGTTTACCATGTCAAATAAAGGAGTACTACCAGAACGTTATGATTACTAAACATAGGCCTATGAGGCAGTTTATACTGTGCCAAACATTCTACCTTTATTCATCTGCAGTATTGCTGTTACTTTTACTCAAGTCAGAAGACCAGCTTATTTCAATTCATATTTTACAACCGATCTTTTGGAGTTTCTTTAAAAAAGGACATAATACTGAGGAAATATCAACATTTATTCTGTAAATTGTATAAGATTTAGAGAAAGCTTGGGTGTAATTCTAAAAGTTAAGAAATTTCTGTTTTTCCGTTCAGCGTTACAAAGTTGGTATTCAATCTGTCATTTTCAATTCTTGAACGAGTGAAACTTCCTCAAATTTTTCTAAGTTGTTGAAAGTTAATTCATGTTCTTATTGTGCTAATTATATACTTATTATCTCTATCCGTTACTTTAAATTACAATTTATAACTTTAGTAGGTTAGAGCAGCATAGAGAGTGTATTAGATTCGGCTATGTATTCATCACAGCTACCGAGCAGACCAGTTAAGCTGTTCCTTGGACGCTGCATGAAAGGTTGCTGCCAACAGTTTATCTACCAGAAAAAAGAACTGTCTCAGAAAGCAGATTTATGAACTTTGATTTTGAAGTAACATTGACAAGATGAAGACTCATACTTTGAAATAAATTTATGCTTACTTCAGATTTTGGAAAATTTACCGAAAAGGACAGATCCTGGCAAAAATTCCTAGTAAACTAACCAAGCGCCTCCAACTATTATGTCAATTGAGACAAACAGAACTTTGCCTTTAATATTTTTTGGAGAGCAGGAGGGTAACAAATAGACTACTGAGACAATCAGCCATGAAAGTTGCAGAAAAAAGAGAAATGCTGGTAAGATTATGGAACTACTTTACCTGTACCCAGTGTCGTGTCCTATACCAACTGTTATAAGCAACTAAATTTTTCATGTGTATTTGCTTTGATTTGTGACAAAATGCCTAAAACACAGTCATGTAAATTGGAAGGGCATTTGATTATTCAAAGGACAGTTTTGTCTAGGCCTAAGTTGAAACAGCTTGCTGTTGAAGAGAAGAATGGCTGGTGGGTGGGTTTCTTGACAGTATGTATGTATGTATGTATGTATGTATGTATGTATGTATGTATGTATGTATGTATGTATGTATGTATGTATGTATGTATGTATGTATATATATATATATAACATGGTTATACAGGTGGACGTATACCGTGTGTTGGAAGCTGAGTTACAAAGGAATAGCAGCAAGAGATAACACTGAAATGAAATCCAACAAGTATTAGTAGCACGTAGGTGTATTAACGTTTCGATCTCCCTGAGATCTTCGTCAGAAATGATAAATGAACTTACAGAGTAGAAGGGACTAGCTTATTGAGAGAGTAGTGGGATGGGAAAGCCAAGTCTTTGTTGAGACCTGTTGTATTAGAATTAAGCTTTAAAATTAACTGTTGTTCGTATAGCTTTCTGCTATCTGTGTTTGGGAACTTGTCTTTGACGATAATGCAACGGAGATCTCTAGGAGAGTGATTGTGGGCATTGAAGTGAGAAGCGACTGGAAAGCCGGGAGGGTTGTTTCTGATGCTATGTTTATGGTTGTTGAATGGGGTTCTGAACCGATTGGCGTTCTCACCGACGTAAATGGCCTCTGGGCATTTCGAGCAATACAGAACATACACAATATTGGGAGTGTTGCAACCAGCTTTGACCGGAAAAAGTTTGACATTGTTCAGGAATTCCACTGATGGATTTATGTTGAAATGGTCACAAATTTGACACCTGGGTCTCCGACAGGGAATATTACCTGGGGGCGATCTTGGTTGGGTACAGACAAGCAACCGATGTAAGCTGGGTGGTTGTTTCTTGGCCAGAACAGGGGGTGAGAAAAAGGTGGGGGTAGGGATGGGCTGTTCTTTAGGGTCTTCCAATCGCATTTCACTTTTTGCAGGAAGGGGGTAGTAGAGGGGCTGAAACGGGTTACAAAAGGAATGCGTTGGGGCTGTGCAGTTATATCATTTCTTTTCTGGCTTAATACCGAGTCACGGGAGAGGTGGGAAGCTCGATTAATTTCTTTAGAAATAAGCTTGTAAGGGTACCCGCACTCCAGTAGGGACTGAACCAAATGCCTAACGGCTTTCTCGTAATCGGCATGGTCCGAGCATATACATTTAAATCTGAGCAGTTGACTGAAAATAATCGATCTTTTAATGTGGGATGGGTGGAAGTTGCTGTAATTAAGGTAGGTAGGCCTATCTGTGGGTTTCCTGTAAAGGGAGGTTTTGAGGCCTGATTTGGTTAGGCTTACCATGACATCCAGGAATGGAACGTTTTCAGCTGATATTTCAACTATGAATTTGATGGAAGGATGGGCGGAGTTTGCTTCATGTATGAAATCGTCGAGAGAGGGGCGGCCATGGGTCCAGACTAAAAATTTGTCATCGATGAAACGGGCATAAAACAGAGGTTCAAAGCTGCTCTTGTCGATGAACTGCGTTTCAATTAACGCCATGAAGAGGTTGGCAAAACAAGGAGCCATACGGGTTCCCATGGCCGTCCCGCTCACTTGTACGTAACACTTATCATTAAAAACAAAATTATTATGAGTCAATATGAACGAAATTAAGGAACATATCACTTCCGTGGGGATGTGGGTCACAGGGAAAGAGTCCAAGAATTTGCCGCAGGCCCTCACTCCTTCGTCATGTGGGATGTTGGTGTATAATAAGGTCACGTCCATGGTTACCAACAGACTGTTGTCAGGGACGGTTTCGATGGTTGCTAGTTTGTTGAGGAAGTCCGTAGTATCCTGAATGTAACTGGGAATGTGCGGCATGAGACGTTGAAGTATGGAGTCAATAAATCCTGAAATGTATTCTGTGAGAGTTTCCTTCCCCGATATGATTGGTCTGCCGGGTGGTACTATGGAGAGTGCTTTGGCAGCAGACTCTAAGTCGTTGTCTTTGAGGGAGGCCAGTTGTTGTTCGTGGCTTTCGCGGTATTTAGAGATTATCCCCTCTAATTTATGGAGTTTGGGGATGGTATAAAAGGTGCCCGCCTGGGGGAGATGAGAGACAGGACGAGTTCCTGGGTTTCAGCAGTGTTAAAAGTCTTAACTAAAGATATCAGTTCCCTGTGATAGGTTTCGTAGGGTCGCTGTCTACCTGTATGTAAAAGTCCTTGTTGCTTAGTTGCGTACTCGCTTCCCTTACATAGGCGTCCCGATCGAGAAGGGTGATTGCACCTCCTTTGTCCGCCTGTCGTATGAAAATGTCGTTGTTTTTTCTGGTAATGGAGGGCTTTACGCTCGTGTAAGAAAAGGTTGTCAGGGGCTGGACGTTGGGTTTGACTGAAGGAAATTTTCAAGATGGCCCCTCACTTGATTGACGAAAGAATCAATGTGGAGGTTACGTCCAACGGGTGGGGTCCACTGTGATGGTTTTGGAGGCATGTAATCGGGGCGGTCAGTGATGGAATCACTGTCTTTAAAATATTCAGCTAAACGTACCTTGCGTAGAAAGTTTTCCGTGTTCTGGCACAATTCCAAGGTGTCCAATTTGGCTGTGGGACAAAAGGAGAGTCCACGTGAAAGCAATGATTTCTCTGCCTTCAGTTAGAGTGTCTTGTGACAGACTAACGACATTTGATGAGTTCTTTGTGGTGACCTCAGTGTTGCTAGTGGTCCCAGTTCTGGTGTTTCCCGGTAAATGCACCATGTCTGGAGTTAGATATTTTGACTTTCTCACCAGTTCCCGTAACTTTTTGTTTTTCCGTTGGAGGACAGAGGTCAGTTCGCACTGGTATGAGTTCTGAAGGTCCGACATTACTATGCCTGTGTCTTCCTCGATCAGTAACGGGGATTCGAGTCGCTCGCTTTCAAGTTCCACTTGATCGACAAGATATTGTTGTCTGGCATATCCCAATTTCAGGGCATAATTTCTAAGAAGTTCCGATGCCCGTTTACATATTTTCTCCGCTTGGGGTCCACCGGAGTTGAGCATTGGGTTTTTGAGTGAGAGTTCTCTTGGGATCAGATTAAACTTCTTGCATTTCGATAAAAAAGCAATATCCTATCTAGTTCTTGCAAGTTTGATCATCAACGATTCCGTTATCGTCGAGCACGGAGAGGGGCCGTGTTGAGCCTCATTTGAAATAACATGGTTACAGGTGGAGGTATACCGTGTGTTGGAAGCTGAGTTACAAAGGAATAGCAGCAAGAGATAACACTGAAATCCAACAAGTATTAGTAGCACGTAGGTGTATTAACGTTTCGATCTCCCTGAGTTAGTTAGTTAGATAGGGTTTAACGACACACCAACACGAATGTGTTATATAGTGTCAGCAAGTAAAAAAAAAGTAAAAGTAAAATTTGGGAGAAAGTTAGCTAAAAAGGATGGGGCAAAATCTCTTCGTCAGAAATGATGAATGAACTTACAGAGTAGAAGGGACTAGCTTATTGAGAGAGTAGTGGGATAGGAAAGCCAAGTCTTTGTTGAGACCTGTTGTATTAGAATTAAGCTTTAAAATTAACTGTTGTTCGTATAGCTTTCTGCTATCTGTGTTTGGGAACTTGTCTTTGACGATAATGCAACGGAGATCTCTAGGAGAGTGATTGTGGGCATTGAAGTGAGAAGCGACTGGAAGGCCGGGAGGGTTGTTTCTGATGCTATGTTTATGGTTGTTGGATGGGGTTCTGAACCGATTGGCGGTCTCACTGACGTAAATGGCCTCCGGGCATTTCGAGCAATACAGAACATACATAATATTGGGAGTGTTGCAACCAGCTTTGACCGGAAAAAGTTTGACATTGTTCAGGAATTCCACTGATGGATTTATGTTGAAATGGTCACAAATTTGACACCTGGGTCTCCGACAGGAAATATTACCTGGGGGAGGTCTTGGTTGGGTACAGACAAGCAACCGATGTAAGCTGGGTGGTTGTTTCTTTGCCAGAACAGGAGGTGAGAAAAAGGTGGGGGTATATGCTCGGACCATGCCGATTACGAGAAAGCCGTTAGGCATTTGGTTCAGTCCCTACTGAGTGCGGGTACCCTTACAAGCTTATTTCTGAAGAAATTAATCGAGCTTCCCACCTCTCCCGTGACTCGGTATTAAGCCAGAAAAGAAGTGATATAACGGCACAGCCCCAACGCATTCCTTTTGTAACCCGTTTCAGCCCCTCCACTACCCCCTTCCTGCAAAAAGTGAAATGCGATTGGAAGACCCTAAAGAACAACCCATCCCTACCCCCACCTTTTTCTCACTTATATATATGTATGTATATACGTAAATCGTATACCCTTCATACACACCTCCAATGATACAATGACCAGCTAGGACCTTTCCTAAAACATGAACACATGAAAAGGGAATGGGCCATTCTCTGCAGGGACAGTGATATGCAGGAGCTATTCCCCCCCCCCCCCCCCCGTTATTGCCAGACGACAACCCTCTAACTTGCGTCAATTTCTGGTCAGGAGTAGACTTTATTCCAAATCTACCCCAACTCAGGGCAATATACGGTGTGGTAAGTCACGCTGTAAGATTTGCGACCACATGACCACCGACACTGAAGTTATTCTCCCCCCTTCCGGCTGCAAACTTAGACCAGGTTCCTGCGGTACCTGTAACGTAGTCTATCTTATCACATGGTCCCTTTGCCCCACTATTCAGTACATTGGTCAAACTTCCACATCACTTCGCTTACGATTCAACAACCACAAAAGCAGCATACGACTCAATAGAACAGGCCTTCCAGTCACTGAACACTTTAACCTCCCTGACCATAGCCGAAATAACCTAAAGTTTGCGATTCTCCACGGCAACTTGACCGATCCAAGTAAAAGGACCAACGTTGAAACACAATTGATTCACAGAATCGGCACGTGTGCACGGATTAAATAAGGATTTGAGCTTTCTCTCTGGTTTCAACTTTTACAAATAGTAAAGATATTAGCTAGTAAACTTTTCATTCTCTGTTGCACCTGAGGAAGGAACAGGGGTCCGAAAATTTTGGCAGAATTGTGTATTCATTAAAGATTATGTTGGAATCAAAGGCATTACCCGTTTTTCTTTTCATATTTCTTGTAACATTCCAACACGCGAAACTATTAACTATGGGTGTATATATATATGTATGTATGTATGTATGTATGTATGTATGTATGTATGTATGTATGTATGTATGTATGTATGTATGTATGTATGTATGTATGTATATATATATATATATATATAGTAGCATTAAAAGCATCACACCAGATAACAAAAATGAGAAAATCATAGAAGATCCAGTGAAACATAATCAAGATATAAAGTTTATTAGCTTTCAAGCTCTCCGAGCTCTTCATCAGATAACGAAAACTCAAGTGTAAATGAACAACCACTAAAGACTAGCCAAAACGAAAAAGAGGCAATCAAGCAGAACAACAGAACAATAATATACCGAAAATGTACACAGGACCAACCAAAAGAGATAACTGAAGTGAGTTAAAGGGAACAATAGACAAAAGAAAGCGAAAAGCAGCACTGAGAAAATTTTGATTCCCAAATAGAAAATGGTTACACGTGTCTTGTACGACGGTTCTTAGTTTGACAGTTAAAACCGTCATTAATATTTAGCCCCTTTGGAACCAGAGTTTCAAGCTTCCAGATCCATTTCTTCTCCCTTAAGTCTAACTCCTGCTCTAAAAGTTTGGTACCATTCTCCCTTGACAAGAAGTATGTATATATGTACATATATATATATATATATCTATATATATATATATATATATATATATATATATATATAGATATATATATATATAGTCAAAGTACTGCGTAGCATATATGAAGCAGGTAGGTAAAAAAAAGTAGTAAATAGTACCGGCTAGGGAAACAGACAGTGTTAAGTGGTTACCACAGGTTAAAATAATGCAGGAGTTGCTGAGTTATAACACTTTAAGTCTAACGTGGGGAGAGGGTTCCAAATTTCATTAGACGGTTTTCGGCAGCTAGGCGGTCATGATCGGAACCTCGACACGAGATGGCCGTCGAAACTATCATGTCACGGATCGAGCATGTTGACGGGGGATTGAAGTGTATGGCTAGAGGGAACCCAAGGATGTTCTATTTGATTGACCTCAGGTCCTCAGTAACAGCGTTTACATACGAGAACGTAAAGAACATTGGCTGAAGTACAGGTAAAATGCTGATGAATGTTAAACCGGTTGTTGTTGGGACCTACAATGGAAATGATTTTCTCATAACTGACCTCGGGCAAGTATTGCATCTTCCACGGTTGCATGGAAAAGTTCCTGGGGTGATAGGCACTACTGCTTGAGGTTGAGAGGCACTGACCAAGTGCTTAGATATGTTCTTTTCAATTCTGAATGCTGTGATGGGGGGGGGGGGGTTGAGGGAAATGGTCACGGGTGGAAGGGTCATGACGGAGGGCCTCTACATTTCTGTATATGGCACGCACAATAAGGGTTACAGATGGGTGAAAGGATAGGACCAACGGGATACGTCTGGTGGGTGTTTGGTCAGTTTTGGGGGCAAGGACAGCGGCTCTATCAATTCCTTGTATGCGTTTCAGAGCATTAGAGAGCACTCTTTTTGTGGATACTGGCGTTGTTCAAAGAAAAAAAATTTTGGGGGAACTTAAGCGAAATCCTGGTCGTCGGAACAAATCCGTCTGGCCCGTAAAAGTTGAGAGTAAGGAATCGAATTGGTACAAGATCTGGGGTGGTTGGAAGGGTACATGAGGGAGTTGTGAGAGTCAGTAGGTTTAAAGTGGAGATTTACTTGAATTTACGGTCGGGGATGGATAAATCCGTGTCTAAAAACACTACTGAGGAGTTGGAAATACAGTGAGTGAATTTCAAAAACGGGGAAAACATTTCAGCAAAGTTAATGAACCTTTCCAAATCGTTTTGAGGACTTACTGCGACCCCAACAGTATCGTCAATATACCTTTTATAAAGTATGGGCTTGACCCCGTTGAAACGAGAGAACATCTGCTCCTCAAAGTGGTACATGGTAAGGCAGGCCACAGAAGGTCCCAATTTGGTACCCATAGCTACTCCTTTAAGCTGGCGGAAAATGCCATTGAACTGAAAGCAATTTTGTGTGAGGGGCCAGTTCTGTCAAGCAAAGAAAGGTGGTGGTAGGGATGTTAGGGTCCGGGCGTTGATCAAGGTGATGGCGTATGGCTGCTAAAGCAGCGTGATGGGGGATTGAAGTGTAGAGGCTTGTGATAGCCATGGTGGATAAAGTACGTTCACTGGGATTCTCAGGAAACTCAAAATTTTGAATTAACCTAAGGAAGTGAGGAGTATCCTGGATAAACGAAGGTAGGTGTTGGAACTAATGGGAAAATTACAGAGTCTACGTACTGTGAAATCAGAACCGTAGGGTAGCTGAGGGATAATGCATATTTAATGATATCTGCCTCAAATTTTGAGATGTGATAGTCACAGACGGGACAAATTTTGAAATTAAATATTTTCGTTATTAAATAACAGTAAACTTTTTTGTCGAGTTTGTGTGAGTCTAACTTACTAGAAGATAGAGTAAACTTTAAATGACTGACGGCATATTTAAACACCCAAATTTGAAAACTTTAATATGCATGTTTCTACTTGGGTGTAATTCATATCCTAGACCACAGTTAAGGTGCCAACATTGACACTGAGCTATTAATAAATTCCTTTGGTGCTTTTGCACTATATCACTTGGGATCGACATTTTTCTACATAATTGGGGTTCTTAAAGCCACCTCAGTCCCTCCAACTTCAAATTGCACTAAAAACAAATTGAATCACAGCAGACGCAAAGCAAAAGTATTTTCTGACATCTTAGATTGTCTACTTTACAGGAGGAAAACATTTGGAAGCATTGAATAAACCTTGAAAATTCATGCAAGTGCAACATTTCTATGGAATTAGCCTATGATTTTTTCCTAAGCAGTCGTTACGGTAAAATATCCAAGTTGAATGCCTTCTTAAAACAGAAACAGCTTAAAAAAGCTGAGGTAGATCTGTCCTAATACCATGGAAGGCATGACTAACTTGCTCATTACTATCAAATTCTTATGACATTATCCTTTATGTTGTTATATTTATTGTGGAGTTAAGATCTCCAAGCATTAAAGCACATTGCATATTAGTAGGTAGGAAATATTTCTGTAAAATTTGGTCTGATTCATTGTTTTTCACTTAAATACAGTATCACCAAACTATGCAAGCCAAAAGTCAGTGCTGACCCATCCTAGATACCAGACTAGCCACCAGGCAGTTTTTCCTCTGTAGCCTTTTCCTTATATTGTAAGTTTCAGTAATGCCTCAGCCTTAGAAGTACTCTCCGTCATTTAAATTGGCTGAAGCCTTCTCACTGTTCCTACCGAATAGACCATCCTTTATATGGTTCTTAGTTCCCACCAATCCATGTCAGATTACATTTTTTTTTCATTAAGAATGTTTCCTTTACCAAAAGGTGAATTTCACCATGCATGTTGTAATCTTGTAAATCAAGTTCTAACACTTATGCTGCTGGGTTTAAAATTCAATATTATTACTTCGTACTCCAAAAAGACATCAAAAGTCTTAAAGTCCCAGTACGACTTTGTATACGAATTTGGATAAGAGAAATGAGTGGTGCTTAAGGTTACTTAAACCCAAACATAACCAGAGAAATTATTTGTTGGTGAAAAAAGACATTTACGAAAGTGAAAGGTTGTTTTAAACAAATCGTGGTTGTAAATGTAACGGCTGTTTCAATATGCACAACGTTCATCACGGTGGGAAGTTCTAGATCATTATGAATATTCATTACTCATCTGCTTCGAGATCACATCATGTCGACGACTGTGCAGCACGATGCAGCCAACGGCGAATGCTAGGCTACGATGTGCTTCATGCACAAAAAATGTAGCTATAGGGCCGTAACACACAACTGAGCAGTCAACTTGCGTGACATTAACGGCCGACTGCGGCTGTGCATGTTCGTGCAGCCTGCCAGTATTTTGCCTCGCTGTGCCCACAGGCGTTCGAAACATAACGTACATACACTACACACACTATATACACTATAATAAGACAAGGTTTAGTTGTACTGAGAAGTAGGCCCAGTTGCACTTCAATTGCCAATGCTTCCACACTCTAAATCATTTTTTCTGAAATGGCCGATTTCAGGTAATTTTAGATTCCATTTCAGGAAAAATGAATTTAGAGTGTGGAAGCACTGGGTGGCAGTGCAGCCACGTAATGTTTCGAACGCCTGTGGCTGTGCCAGGCAACGTTATCTTGCTTAGGATTTCAGGTAAGGTTTTGCTCCTTTTTCATGTTAGTTGTGCTGCAATTTTGTTGGCGTGGATAATTATTTCTAACTACAATTCAATTCTAAGCCTACACTAACCTGAGTATAGTCCTAGGCTGTTTGTGTAGTCCATCCGTTCGAATATACAAGCAAATGCTCTGCACTGTTTACGTGCGTACATTTCACTACAGTTGAGCATGTAGGTAAGGCACATATAGTTGTTTATTCATGAATAATCATAAACAGACTTTCATTGGTTCGTACTCCTAACTGATGAGCTCATTACGAGGAGAGAACTCGAATTTGAGTTGGCAAGCCGAATTCAGCATCTGCATTTTGGATAAAGATTACTCCCGAAAGAAGCTTCTAGGTATGTTAGAGCCTCTTAAACTGTTACCAACTTCATATATCTGGCTCTCGTGCTATGACGATTTTTGGCGGTTTAAGTATTTCTTTATACAAAGTCGTACTGGGACTTTAAAAACAGATGAATTCAATGATGAAAACATTTAGAAAAAGTACAATAACTGAAAAACTCCACAAAAAATGTATAAAAACAAAAATATGTTAGAGAAATGCAAAAAGGATTAATATGGGCTATATTACTACACAATCTCAACTTGAAGTTAGTATGGAATAGTCAATCTCAAAGATACTGAATGGTACTGTATGCATGATGTCAACTTTTCAAGATGTTCTACATTCAGTTTGTGCAAGTGAATTTTGATTATTAATGGTTCAATCATACACTACCATTAGATAGGTACTTCCATAGTGGTGTAAGTCACGCCTTGTACTACGAGTAGCCTACGCACGTGTAGTAGAGCTAATCAACCAGCCTTGCGCACGGTAAGCGTCACGTGACTACTGAATTTGTTAGTTAGATAATATTTAACGACACACCAACACGAATGTGTTATATAGTGTCAACTAGATAAATTCGTTTCAAGTCCTCCCCCTTAGTCTCCTCTTACGACAGGCGGGGAATACCGTGGGCATATTCTACAACCCCCAGCCCACAGGGGGCACGTGACTACTGAAAATCAAAATCTCAACAAAGTGCAGTTCGCCGAGTTTCCCAACCAGGGATGTGTATATTAAATATGGTACAACGACACATTCACCGACAAAAGGTAAGCACTACGTCAATGTCTTCGCTATTACTATAAGAACTACAGACCATACTTAAATGATAAAACAAGTCAAAAGCTAGGCTAACATGTCCGGCCATATGCAGTAAGATCGGACACAAAAGTCTACATCTTCACAAACAATCTTGTCTCCCGAAGTCTCATTTTTTTCTTTCATAGGCCTAAGTTATGCTTATCATTTTGTATAGTTAGGGCACACAAGTTCGTTCAGCCCCGAATTTCGTTCATTACCCATAATTGAATGAATAATGGATAAAATGATTCAGAAATTGCACAAACTTTCAAGCATTAACTGATAAACAATCGTAGTAGACCTAAACCAAATTCCAACCACGTTTCTAATTTGCCTAGGTAAATATATTTTTCTGACATTCGAAAATTACCTAGGCTAACAAGCCTAACCTACTTTCCAAACGATCTTATATTTTTGTGATTTCACAAGATGTGACCGCAACACTGTAATGATTTGGTGAGTTAGATGGGATTTTACGACACACCAACACGAGTGCGTTATATAGTGTCACCTAGAAAAGAAAATGGTGTAATACTGGGGTACAATAAGGTACAGAAAAGGCGGGTTCAAATTCCACTAAAATGTCTAGGAAAATGCGGGAGTCATGTTAGAAATTTTTGTACAGTTTACTTTCCTTAAGAAAGCCCAGAAAAAGGGAAGGATCTGTCTGCTCAAATAAAGTTTTCAGGGTCAGCACAGAAGTATTACTTCCGGCTAATTGGATATTCACACAGTCAAACGAAATGTAACTGACCGGTGACAGCACAGTCCAGGTATACAGTATGGGCTCTCATCCCGTGATGTAAATAGCATGGGTAAGGTCAGTGTGGTCGATGCGAGCGCATAGTCAGGATTAAGGACTAATCTCTCTCCGTTTACCTGGTGGCTCATGTCCCCCAGTTCTACATTTGTTTAACTCGGTACAATTTGGTTTCGAAAGGAGATCCCACACTTCTTGCCTACTCGATTTTAACAAAGCTATTGATCTTTAGGGCCGGTAATCAGTGTGAGGCAATGAAGATTGGTGACATCCATCTGAGGGCTTCTTTATCAAGTGCATCGACTTTTTCACATTTCTCTTGTATGTATGCCCACGTGCCTATGACCTTTCCCCCCTAGCACAACTGATTTTTGTTGGCTGAACACATTGAGCAAGGGATTTGTTGGAGTATGATACACAGCCAAATCCGTCAGACAATATGTACTTGAAATGTTTATATTCGTTTCAGGCACGGCTATTGGATTAGACAGGTCTCTTTGTTTTCCTATTTTTAAAGTTTCTTTGACCTAAACCCTTTTAGTGATGATCTCCCCCTTTCTTTCCAGGAGTCCGAAAAAGTCATTGTCTATTCACGTTGACAAAGTGTCCTTGGCGCCATGCATTGTGCGGTATTGCGACTGCACAACTGAGTGTATGCCGCACAGTCAGCATGCCTACATTCATGAAGCTACCATTTTTTGCAAGTCAGTGACAAAGACTGCGTAGCTTACCCCCAGTCCTTTGTACATTGGGCCTCCAACATTAATTCGCCATTAATTGCAATCTGTCCCTCCCTATGTGCAAAATTCCGAATTGTGTAGGAATTTCTCCAGAACTTACAGGGTCTTGGTGTGCGACACCAAATTTGCTTACAGAGTTAGGTGTTATGATATTGGCGAATCATACCGTTATGTACGGACGTTAAGGTGGCCGTCAAAATGTTCCTAACATAAAAGATAAGTTAATTCAACAAAATGATGATTTGTTGCACAACAAATATCTTCACCAATTATTTGCAAACAGATGCATGAATTACTCATTTACCAAAACAAGTCATTCTTGCACATACATTTTACAGAAAACAGTTATGACGACGAATCTTCCAAGTTATTACATCTTATAACAAACGTTCAAAATTTTGCACAGAAAATATAATGACAATTTTTGAAGTATTGAATCTAATTCACAATTCAAAACCCCAAATTTTTTTTTTATATGCAGAAAAATTGGCTAATTGCGAAGTTATTGCACCTTATCATGTCAACGTTTTGCAGAAAAATGATAAATTGTGCAGTTATCAGAAGTAATCAATTCACGCAACACAATTCAAATTTTGCAGAAAAATGATAAATTGTGCGTTTCATCAGATCAGTTAATCTCAATTCACCATTTTGCAGGAAAATGATAAAATGTTCTAGTTATCAGAAATAATCAATTCAACATTTTGCCGAAAATTGACGAAATTCTGTGAAGTTCTATTTGGCAATCTTATCTCAATTCACATATCATTTTTTCAGAACAAATAATGAAATACTAACTTTATGTAACTTAAGCAATAAAGTATTTTCGGCCGAAAAAATGATCAATTGCGCAGGTTGTCAGAACTAATCAATTTAACATTTTGCAGAAAAAATGATAGATTGTGCAGTGTACAAAGCAGGGGATTTTCTCAATTCAAAATTTTGCATCAAAAAAAAAAAATGATAAAGTACTTATTTACCACACGCTAATCAATTCAATATTTTTGCAGAAAAACTGACGAATTAGAACTTGTTGAAAACTATTATTTCCACATTTCGCAGGAAATTATAATAAAATGCGTTTTTCAATGAAAATTCTAATACAATCTAAAACCTGTTTTTCATACCCAAAATTTCTCTGTGTGCGTTTTCAGACTCCGGTCCATACTTCTGATCCTGCTTAAAACTAACACACACGGCGGGGAGGGGGGGGTCGGGGGGGGGAGGACAACACTTGCAGAGCGTCCCTAAAAATTCGAATGTGGTGTTGGGTCAATATGATAGTTTGATGCAGTCGCGTAGCCAGACCATTCGGTCCGAGGCAAAATTAAAATAATCGGTCCGATTTCATGCTTTTAATTCAAACTTTTTGTGGGTACCCCCAGTGCTTTGGGTCCAGGTTAACACCCCGTGGGGGCCGGGCGAACCCCGAATCTCTGAAGTAGTACAAAGTGTGGGCATTAGAATGAAGAATTTAATATAAAAATAGCCTTATCACAGTGCGAACTTTACAAGTCACGAAGATCACAATTTAAGCAGCATTTTATAACAACCTAGACGAAATGACAATTGATTTCATGACGCCGGGGTGGCTTGTCGATGGGGAGGCGGCGGAAGATCCAAGATTACCCAGAGAGGTCCTTGGCCCTTCTTCAAAGGGACCTTGAAGACATTTTCTAAGCGGAGAGCCACCACCAGTTGGCGCGTAGCGTACTAAGAACATTTTTGGCCAAACTACCTTCCAGATTACAGGAAATGATACTTTCAGTGCGTTGTACGTTGCACCTAAAATGACTAAATATTTTTTACTTTAAGATCTTAAGAGGATTGTTGCCACAGGCGGCCACACTACACTTTTTCTCAACTGGGAAGGCATGATATGGGTAGAACTCGTGTGTTTTAGGGCATGAGCTTACCCTAAAACCCAACGAGCCTGAACCAAGGATTTAAAGGTGTGGTGACATGCAAACTTCATAGTTAGATATTTGATGTGAGCATTAAATACCCAGCAAATAGCCGCAATTCTCATCGAAATCCATCAAATATTGACTTTTTTACAGAGTAATGTCTATTTCACCTTAGTATCATGAAAAACATGTGTTTAATATACAAATTTGTGACGTCGAAAGATGAACATACTAAATATATACGGCTAATGTTAGCCTTTGTTTTTTTTAGCCTTCATTTTCAGGGACACTTGTAGCATTGTAGCCCCTGAGGGGTTTATTAACTAAGTTAAAATTGTTTCCTTTGAAAATATTGATATCACTCACCAAACTGTAAACTATCTGATCAGTAATTTCATCTGCAGGATTTTCTCAAGAAATGGTCTAGAATGACGCAAAAGCCCTCAGATTTAAAAAAAAATACTCCGGGAGGACCCTTAGTCTCCAGCTTTCGGCTTCGAGCCTTCGAAGCTTTCAGTTAAAGGCTTCGCCGGCCACAGCTTCCCAAGGTGCAACCTCCAATGAAAATAACTTCCCTGGCACTTAAACTGCCCATGCCCTCAGCCATGTCTATGTATAAACTACAAATAAAACATTTCATTCATGTTTTGAAGTATTATACACTCGTTTTATAACCTTCAAAATCGACACTGCCTCATGTGCTCATTTTTCACACTAATAAAAAATTGAGGGGACTTGTCCCAGACCAGCGACAAAAATGAAATATGAATGAAAGAACCATAGAGCAGCATACAGGTTTCTATATCCTGCTCTACAAGCACCTGGGGAGAGAAAGAAATTTTTTATGTAATGAACAATGCTGTATTTAAAACTAAAGAAAAACAGTAGGCTACAATTAAAAGTCTCAAACGCTGTCTCAAAGCTGTTTTCTTATTCGGGATTTGGGGGGCAGGGGGGATTTGGGGTTACTTCCTGTGGTACATGTAGCTTATCATGGCTTCGTACAAATTCTTCCATTACCATCGAAACCACCAACCCCATGGCTGTGCGCAGCAGGGGTATGTTCCCCATCCCCCAGAGACTTTCAAAGCAAACTTTTTCACCACGTATCTGTGTAAATTTACCAATTGTTTACATACAACTTGTATATAAAGCAAGGAGAGTGCCATTTCCGACACCGTAATATGAGACAGGCCCTTAGTGAAGGGGGGGGGGCAAGAGCCCTCTCCGTCCTTAAGGATACTTCTCTTAGCTTTTCATATAGCTAAAAAGTCTTAAAATGCGATTTTCCAGTGCGCTTCGCGCGTACCCACTAGGAGTTTTACATCTCCCATTCTTAAAATTATTGTTCCAAAGCCCCGGGAAACCCTCTAAATAATCTATTCTCCCCTCCTTCCTTAAGCTCTCTGCAAATAAAAATCCCGGACAACTGTTGGTTGTTGCGGAGTAAGAATATAATTGAAAAAGTCAAATTGTGATTTGTGTGGTATGTTAAGTGCCCACTTTATGTCATTTGAAGTTTAAGCTAAAATGCATCATTTTAGTGCCTACAATTTCGTAAATACCCCAGAGCTTCCAGGGACTTCGTCCCCTGGACCCCACCCGGGCCCTTTTCTTGATACGCTACCCGCCAACTGGTGGTGGCGCTCCGCTTAGAAAATGTCTCGAAGGTCCCTGAGGAAGGGCCATGGACCTCTCTGAGAAAATTCCTGGATCTCCCGCCGCCTCCAGGAGACATTTTGGGTATGACAACAGGTTTAATTGATTAGTTTTCATGAAAACGCAATTTCTTATATTTCCTCAAAATGTGGAAATAATAGTTTTAAACAAGTTCGTAATTCGTCAGTTTTCTGCAAAATATTGAATTGTTAGCTCTGATAAATAAGTAATTTATCATTTTTTGATGCAAAATGTTGAATTGAGAAATTCTGGTAACTGCACAATCTATCATTTTTCTGCAAAATGTTAAATTGATTAGTTTTGACAACTGCGCAATTGATCATTTTTCGGCGAAATACTTTATTGTTAAGTTACATAAAGTTAGTATTTCATTATTTTTCTGAAAAATGTTGAATTGATAAGATGCAATAACTTCACAATTCGTCAATTTTCGGCAAAATGTTGAATTGATTATTTCTGATAACTAGACAATTTATCATTTTCCTGCAAAATGGTGAATTGATTATTTCTGATAACTAGACAATTTATCATTTTTCTGCTAAATGATGAATTGTTAAGTTACGCTATATTCGTAATTCGTCATTTCTCTGTAAAATGGTGAATTGATTACTTCTGATAACTGTACAATTTATCATTTTTCTGCAAAATGTTGAATTTATAAGATGCAATAACTTCAAAAATTGTCATTTCTGTGCAAAATGATGAATTGTTAAGATGTCATAACTTTGAAATTCGTCATTTTTCTGTAAAATGTTGAAATGACTTGTTTTGGTAAATGAGTAATTCATCATCTTTTTGCAAAATGGTGAGATAATGTGTGCAAAAATCATCATTTTGTTGAATTACTCAGCGTTTATGTTAACATTTTGACGGCACCTTAACGTTTCCGTATTTTTCAGAAAATTGTTGAATTGCTCACTTGAGAAAAAGTGAATAAGTTAACATTTTGCAGAAAATTGTTGAATTCCTCATTTGAAAAGAAATGAATAAGTTAACATTTTGCAGAAAAATGTTGAATTGCTCACTTGGGAAGAATTGAATAAGTTAACATTTTGCAGAAAATTGTTGAAATCACGAGATATTGGAAGTAGTCAATTCATCATTTTGACGAAAACTGTTGAAATCACAAGATCTTTTGAAGTATGCAATTCACCATTTTTCTGTTTTTGGTAAAGATATTATCTTGTGATCTGAACATTTTTTTTGAAAAATGTCAACTTGTATGGGAAAAGATCGTGTGATCTTGATGGCACTTTTAAGCTTCCGTAAGCACATGATTTATCATAAGATGTCAGTGAAACAGCATAGTGTCTTCAGTAAAATGTGTATTTCCACATATTTTGTTTACATTTCTCTGCAGCTAGAAATGCATAGTCAACAATGTTTAATTATGATACCCTTTTTCCTTGTCATATCATAGCTCCTAGGTCATAGTGTAGGCCTATGTGCTGCTTGAAAGTGGAAAGTAAAAGTGGAAGCAAATAGTCATGTCCACTCCATATACTTAGTACATACAGTATTATAATGCTCTGATTTAGTGCAAGTTTTGTACACATGTACGTGCGTCCATTGGCACTGCATGTATCTGTACTGTACATGCAAGATGTGCACACTGCAGCATGCTTGCTACTAAATTTATACTACAACGTAACTTGGTGGGCACTGAACAGAACGATCGTCTGCAAAGGTAATCAAAGCTTGTATATTCACAGGGAATGTGCAAAATACTCAACTGCGCCTTTTCCTACATCTTTATAAGGTTTAAGGCTGGTTGCATATTCTGTTCATATATCTGTCACTAACTTAGAGGCACTGCCTTTCCTTCTTACACTATCCTAACATAGGTTAGGCTATGTATGTGCACTGCTATTGAGCCTATCCCATACTCGCACAGGCTAACAGGTCTCTGGGTCTGAGGAAGGCAATCATTCCGGGATTTGGCTTGAAGTTTATAACAAACTGGTACCAATTTTTACCAAAAGAGCTAGGAATTGGTGCCTTAAATTAGGCCTTACCTAACTAGGCCTATAATGTTTGGCCTTTGAAGTTTTGGCCTAGCGGCTAGCCTAGGCAAGGCATGGCTCATTAATGTGCTTTACATTACAGAGCACAGCCAAGGCACTTTCCTTAGCCATATGTTCTGATGTACAAAAGGGCTACTATCTACTAGTTGGTAGGCCCTATACTTAAAGCCTAGGCCAGAGGCCTCTAAAATGTGCTGCAAGTTGAATAGTGTTAAAACTTAATAGTGAGCCACAAAATAATGTTGGACACTGGATCAAAGAAATCAAGAAGCCAGTTGGTATGAACTAGGTTTTGGGAAAGACAAGGTATTAATGTTGACCCAACTTAGTGAACCTTAACACATAGGCTATACAGTATGTTACACTAAGGCCTAGGTTGTTTTTGTAATTTGTTTCATCAAAGTATGATAAACAATAAGCCTAGCGCATTTGGGCCTTATGAAATCTTAAAAATCCAGGAGCTTGTGGGGGCGCTGCCCCCTGAAAGCCCCGCCAGGGCATTGCCCCTGGAACTCACCAGGGGCCCAGGCTAAGGCCGGCCCCTGGACCCCACCCGTAAGAGTTCGCGCTTCGCGCTCAGACTGCCTTCGGCGTCAGTATGCTACATACCCATCCAAAAGTTCAGTGATTTTTGTTGTAGGCCTATGTCAGGCTCATCCCTGATATTACTATATCCAAAAGGTAAAGTAAAAAGTTTTCAGGCCTGTAGATGACAATAGCGTCGAGTTTTATACTCGTCGCCTAATGCTTCTACATTATTAAGCAGTCATTTTAAATCTTAAAGTAGTGCGTGTTAAATTTAAGTAGGCCCATGCCAACAAACAGCAATCTGTAAAAGTATCTTTCTTCCAAAAATGTTGAAGTTAAGTTCTCTCTTTTCTCGTATTTTTCAAATCACTTAGGCAAGTCAAAAAGCGCAAAGTACAATCGAACAAAGTAAGTAAACATGAAGTTTGCTACGATAAAATTTTAACGTTCCCTTCAACTAGACATTGTGTAATTACTTAACTATAACTAACAGCCTACATTTTTATGTGGGTACTTCACCATTTTATATTGTACTGGTAGGCCTATATATTATTTTTCAGTTTCCTTTATATGAATCCACATAAGTTTAAGGATTTAAACTGTTAAAGCTATCTAGTAAAATTTGCAAATGATCAAAGACGTAATTTAGATTTGGCTTGGGGAAATGATTGCAGTTAAATGAGATTTAAAGAGCTTACTAAACACTTAAGTCAATGCAGAATACTTCAATGGAATATTACCAAGAAACTGTGTGAAAAGGTCTACCCAGAAACTACATTTTTAGTAGTTCCTTTGTGTAAAATAATTTCAATTTAATTAAGCTTTATCTATTGCAATAAAGAGCTTAAGGCTACTGGTACACAAGGGTAGGGGAAGAGACAATCATAGTTCATTTGCACACAAGAAAATAATATCATTTGTGTAAAAAGTAAACTATGAATTAAACTTACAGGTTCATCTTATTACTTCTATCAACGACCTGAGTATCCGAGAGATTGCAACGAAATCCAGCAGCAATGTTCAGCTCAGAATTCAAATCGAAGTAATTTTATACAACCAGACGGGCTTATGGAATCATTCTTAGTTTACTGCGAAGGAGAATGGACGGTAATGTCAAAACAGCATTTCCATGCATGTGATCGTAATGTATAAGTATCGCTAAAGGCTAGTTATGTGAACTTTTTCCCGCCAACTATTTATTTCTTACTTTTTCAACAAGATGGAGCGGGGGGAATAAGTTGACTTTAAACAGTGATCACATCGACCCTTCCCCTCAATAACAACCATTCCAAAAATAAATTAATAAACACAAATTTATGCATTAAGTAGCTTTTGCTCTAGACACTACAGACAAATGGAGAGGTAATGTCTACTTTTCTGTAGGAATTCGAAATTTTGATGAAAAGGCTAAAAAGAAATGAACAGTAATTAGTCTTATTTGCCTTACTGTTACTCTTCTTATCCGGGGAAGCATTCGAAGCTCTCTCTGCAAACGTTAGATGATCCTCACAGAGAGGGTAACAGGTCTGAAATACTACGCAAACCGTCCAAAATCGGTCCTTAAGCATTTGGCCCGAGCCAGTATTGCCTTGTATAGACACTCCCCCCTATCGGACAGTTTGTCTCTGTGACATTGACTCAGGGCAATGTCCAGTATACTGTGCCCCCTCATTTTCCCCATGATGGAGTGCATAGTCACGTGGAATGCGATGAAGGAACCCTATTCTCATTTGGCAGGCACATGGCAGGCTAATACTTAGAAAAAGTTACCGTTAGCAAATTTTTCAATTGCTACTTAACAGATAATTCAGCGACGCGTGGATGGTTTCATAAATTTTAATCGAGATTGGACTGATTACAACGACGGATTTGGTTTCTTGAACGCTGACTTTTGGATCGGTAACGAAAAGTTGGCCTACCTGACAAATCAAAAGCAATATGAGTTAATGATTAATTTTGAGACTGAAACGGGAGATTCTTATCATGTGACTTACAGCATGTTCCGTATCGGTGATGCATTTAGCGACTTCAGGCTAATCAGTGTTGGGGAATTTACAGGGATGCTTGGTAAGTTTAATTGTTACCTTAGTATCACCACTTATAATTTTGTAAGATTTGGTTAAGAACTCTAATCGTAAACTAGACAAAAAAGGCTCTGAAACTTTAATACTCCTTGGTTATCCAGTGAATACGTGGATAACATGTAGGCCAGATTTGAAATTTTTTGCATCTGTTTCAGTAGTTGGTAAGTTTTTAAATACTTTTGACGAGAGGTAATCCTTTGAACTGAAATTGTAGAATAATGTTAGAGATGTCGCTTATCATGTACGCGTCTATCGTGTGATTTCTCACCTGCGTGTCGTTTTTGTCAGTTGTAAAAAAAATTGCAGAAACCATTTTTATACTAAATCGTGATTCCAACGTCAATTAAAAATGCGCAGGTTTTGTTGTTGTTGTTGTTGTTGTTGTTGTTGTTGTTGTTGTTGTTGTTGTTGTTGTTGTTGTTGTTGTTGTTGTACACGATCTAATTAATGTCATTTAATTTCTGGTGCACACATCAAGTAAACCACATCTGTTCCTTGAATACTCTTATCCTAACTACTGTGAAAAGTTAAAAGACGTCTGGTGTTTTATATACCAACCAGGTAACCTAGCAACGTCAAGACCACCTATCGACTGCTACGATATACAACTGGAGGGAAGTACCACAAGTGGTGACTACACCGTTAATCCAAACGGTTGGTTTGATGGGCCGTTTACCATCAACTGTAATATGGATATAGACGGAGGTGGCTGGACCGTAAGATATTTAATTCAATTTAGTTTCTCGAATGGTAGTCAGTAGAGTTTTTCGCAATGACCCAACTCACTTATCTAGTGTTTTTGGTTTTCAGTTAGGAAGTCATATTTAGTTTGGGGCCAACATGATTTAGTTGGGGAGACATTTTATAGCACAAATTTAATTTTTATTATGTTGCCAGCTTTCGATTGTGGCCTACAACACTGGTCTCAGTGAAAGTTATTTTTGGTCCAATCATACAGTCAAACAGTATTTTTTTAGTCCTGAAGACAACATTCTGCAGGAAAAACTATACTGTGTCAAAGGGCCACCACCTCGAATGATAACAAAAGTCAGATTGAACTCTCCTCAATCGGCAGCTTTACAAAAAGCCATCACCTGTATATCTGCCCCGACAAACTTATCTGAGCAGATATTACACATGCTGACATCATCACAGCCAACTGATCAATATGAAGAAAAGTCGGTCCAACCATAGTAACCACTTACCTTTAGATAGTTCTCTTTTCTATTTGCACTCACAAAAATCTTTTAATGTGAAAATATATTATATACTGGTCACTCTCTTATCGTGTGAAAGTAATACTGAAATGGATAAAAATGTCACTTTGTTAATGAAGGGTGGGACAATATCACTCAAAGACAGGGAGAAATCACTCCCTCTTCTACGTATACAGAGAATGTGAACAGTAGCACTTTTTTAATATTATTTAAGAATTTCAATTCTCTGGAGAAATTCAGAAAAGAACTTTAATGGCACATCGAAACTGTATGCTTTTATACACGAGAGCATCGGGTACAAAACATTCACATTTTTTCTTCCTTCATTGAGCAGGTTTTTCAACGGAAAAGCGGCGATAATCAACCATTTAATCTTAATTGGGACAGCTACAAGGAAGGATTTGGCACTCTAACGGGGGAATTCTGGATGGGAAACGATAAACTGGCTTTCATAACGAATCAAAAGGAGTATGAAATTCGCATAGACCTTACTAATGATGACGGCTATCAACGCTACGTTCATCATGATTTTTTTCGAATAGCTGACGAAAGTGATAATTATCGAATGGTTGGACTTGGTAATTACAGCGGAACCGCAGGTTAGTGGGACTTCTTTAGAAATTAATGGCTTCTGCTTCGATTAAATTAACCAGTCGAGGTAATCGCCACAATTCACTGCGTGAAGTGGGTCGATTTTCTAAATTTTTGGCTGCGTTTTTTATGGAAATTTGGCGAAGATGAGAAACGTGTTTTGTTGAATTCTGGGCTGATCGGTGCACGTGGAAGTCAGATATCATTTTCAGATTTCATTACAAGGGCCCTTTGGCTCCTACATAGTTTTCCAAATGTGCTCAAAATTTTGCACAGACATCAACAGGTTGTCCATGCACCAAAGTTATTCTGCAGATATCCGGTGTAATTGGGATCTAATCGGTCATTGGGATCAATTGCTATATATGAATGTAAACAAAGCAGGAAAAATTGAGTGAAACACTTGTATTCAACCAATTCTGAAAATTTGATGTCTTATAATTAGACGAAAATGCAGTTTTATTTGGGTCTGTAGACACCTCACATCAAAAATCGTGGTTCATCCCCCCAACACAGTGCTCATGACCCTCTTTAATGTACGTATGTAACCAAAAGGAGAAGGCTCAGACATGCATGCAGGCCTGATGAGAGTACGCACACCCTCTGTTTTTACTGATCAATATACCTGTGTTGAGCAGTTTCTGGGATGTGTGAAGTCACTTCAAGCCGGTTTGTTAGCACCATCCTGGTTCAAATAAGACTTTCTGATGTGTACAACACTTAGTAGTCATCATCCGTTAGACGTCTATGAAAAGCCTTGCTTTTGGTAAGATACCACAAAAGGCGGTAAATGCAGCTTGTACACTTGACATTTCGAGTTATGAAGATTAAAGTTTCCGTTCAACCAGGGAGTTGTTAACACCTTCCTGGTTCAACATTGGTTTGTTAATCAGTGTATTGTGATTGAAATCGCATCCTGCTCGTCGCGATCTCGGGAAGCGCTGAAACAAAAATGGAGGGAGATGGATGGGGCTCGCCTCTGTGAGAAAATCCTACGGACGGAGGGGCTAAAGGCTCTGTGCTAAATCTGACATAGGTTTTAGTAAGTGAAAATAGTTTCCACACTGGTAACGAGTGGAAAGGTTTTCGGTAATTCCTCATAAGATGCATCTTGATCTGGGCGGCAGCCTACTAACTGAAATAAGTGTTTTAGTTAAAATTTGCCGAAAATGTTTTTATTCTGTACAGAAGATATCACTGGACCCCCGGATTCGTAGTCGAAGTTTGCGTCGGTGACGTTTTAGTTGGCAATTCGTCCTTTGCAATAAAAGGTGGCCGAGCTAGTAAGTTTGCCTAAAAACGGTCTGTTTAAAAAGGCCTGCACTCAGCTACATAGAGGGAAAGAAGCATGGTTTCAGCTAGGAAAGACTCTTGCGTTACTAAATTCTAAGGTACTGAATATGAAGTAATAATTGCTGAAAAACCAAGTTATGTTATCGATAGAAACTTAAGGAAATTTGCACCTGGACGTCAAACATGTTAGGTCTGTAACTAGGAGGTTTCCTCTTCCATAGTATAGATACATCGGGAGAGTTATAATTGTTAGGATGATGGCATCGTATTAAGGTCAACTATGTATATAGACTCAGATGTTATATTATACACGGCACAATCACTTCGCCTTGACACTTTTCGAAGATTCTCTAATTCTCTAGAGTGAAATATTTAGAGGTGAGTTTCATGCATCTGGCGAATTAACTTGCAAAGTTGGAAGATATTTACAACGGCCTTTAAAACACATTTCGGTGACAAAATTTGATATTTACAAAATGAGGGAGAATTCTCTGTGTTACGTAGTGAAACCCCCATCCCAATGGCACCTCATTTGGAAGATACTAATTTTTGAAGAAAAATATTTTCAGCTTTCACGATGAATGATGGAAATTCTGTGATGTTATCTGCCGAGGCAAATTGATTAGACGCTGCTTTTGAATTTCTTTAAAATGTTTATACTATACTGAATATTTCACAGTTTTGTGTGCTGCAGTACCATAAGTGTAGAGCAGTTTGACGCTAGCTTAAATCTAAACGGAAAGTATCTTAACATTTCAACAGCATCATATTTTAAGGACAAACAATGTATTCAATTATAAAGAATAATACAAGGAATTTGAGGCAATCGGCCCACTTGGCATTACGCTCTGTGACCTTAAGGAAACCTGGAGGTATTTCTTGACAAAAGTAAACAATCTCTAAGGAGGGATATCTTAGGAATAGAGTTTTGCTGCGGGGTTTGGATTACATGCAATGATTTTTTTCTCCTTCATACAAGGCCCCTAAAAGTGACAACAGACAATGCCTTTAAATCAAACGAAGCAGTCAGCTTAAATTATCTGCAAATAAGGTTTTATTTGAGAGGGGTATAGGTGTCGCTGTCCAGTTTGAACACAAGATATTAATGAAAATAAAACGTTACACGATGGCCTACATAACGGCACAGAAGCTCGGTGAACAAAAATAGCGCTAATCGCGTACTGCGGTAAGTCTGGTCATTCCCTGTACGATGGTTAGTAAACTGAAATAAACTGATTTTGCCGGAAGCATGGGTAGGAAACAAATGCCCCAAACTCTCCAACAATGAAAGTTCAGCTATAGAATAAAGTTCAAGTCACACTTTGCAGTTGCCGGTCCTGGTTTAAAAAAAAATTACATGATCGTACAAAGATCCGCAAACACTCTGTTTGTTATTGAAATGTTTGATATATTGCTTATAGGCTCTTTCTTCATTAAAATGTACACGATACCTTAATCAAAGTTTTTTTTTTTTCTCAATGTCTGTCTTCCATGCAGATTTCAATGCCCTCAGAAACCATCACTACATGGAATTCAGCACGATAGACCGAGACAACGACCCTGATCCTGCTAATCATTGCGGTTCTTATTATAATGCTGGCTGGTGGTACTACAGTTGCTCTCATTGTGACCTTAACAGGCCTTCTCCTTATTGGTATTTTTTTATATACCCTGGGAGTAATACCATCACATACAGTGAAATGAAAATACGTCCTTTGGACAGGACAATCATATCCTAGAATGAAGTCTTAACGACATCGTTTGGCCATCACCGAACATAAACAGAGGATAAATGTACCAATTAACTACTTTTTACCCTACTACGATCACACAGTGCAGTACGTGTATAGTTACACTATAGGGAGTTACCATCTAATGGCAACTCCCTGGTTATACAACTAACGAGAAAGGGCAATACTTTTCTAGGTTGCCGGAAAGTTAACGATTATTTTCATTCTCATATGGGCTATGAATTGCAGCACACTAATATGTAATAATATACTACATATCTTAGCAGGTAACTAATGAAAACCTTTAGTATGGAATTATTGGTGTAAGCCTATATATATATATATATATATATATATATATATATATATATATATATATATATATATATATATATATATATATATATATATATATGTGTGTGTGTGTGTGTCCACAAACATAGAAGCATACATGTATGTATATATATTTATCTTGGAGACCTGTTATGACTGCCCAGGCGCTGAGATATGATATGATATGTAAAAGAAATTGAAAATTACACACACAGTAGCATGCCTTAATTTGAGCATATTGACAAACAAAAGAATACATTGTTTAAATTGACAAGTGTAAAGGTTACCTCTGGAGAAGGAGAAATATAATATAGCTTATGTAGAAAGTTGGAAATACTCATTATATGCACTCTTACACGATAAATTCTTTTAACGAAATGTGAAAATCCAGTTGGGAACTGAGACGAAAATTTACAAGATTACATTGCAAAACTATCAGTTCTTGCTAATACGGATAGTAAGCCTATCTTCTTTTTCCTGGATCTCCTAATCTTATTCCAATCTGTGTATGACTTGTGCTCTCTAGTTATACAAATGACACGTTTTGCAGACTAACCATCTTCAGCAATGTAAATCACTTCCTATGAGGACTGCGATACTTGGTTCTTTTTTTTTTCTTTTTTCTTTTTTTGACGGGTAGGTCCTTATAATTTAAGTTATTTCCGTGATTCTTACTGATTTTGCAACAATAAACAAAACACTTTCGTTCACTGAACATAACATTTGGCTTGGCTCTGAAATTGTTACTAAGTGTAATAAAGTTTAAGTTTTATTCCTAAGGAATTAGAATATTTATAACATGAATACCGCCAATACTGCCAAGTAAGAATTTCTAAACAATGGCTTTTACCAAAAATAGCACAATTTAACATCTTGGCTTAACATCTTTTTTTACGAGAGAATTCACCTGCCTTCCCTTAAACCGAACCCCCAAAAGTAAAAACAAAACACTAAATAATGAGCATTTCCACTCATAACCATCTCAAAGCTTTGTCAAAGATAGCACTATTTTGTATTGAAGCCACATTTCATTAACCAAAATTTTCAAAGGGATGGGGAGGTCCCCCGACCATTTTGACAATTCCAAACCCAGCTTCCAGAACCCAGAAAAAGAAACTTTCACCACATGAAAGCTTCCTAACATATGGGCAGTTTAAAGCTTTGTCAAAGATAGCACTATTTTGAATCTATAAGCCACCTGCAGAAGCATACTCGGGGGGGGGAAATGGGCCATGGTCCCTGGTCCCCCTCACAGATGCCGATTTTTTTCAGTTTCTAAAAATATGTTAAATTTTTTAACACAAATTTTACTTCGAAATGTAGCACATGTGGCACCAGATTGCATGCAAGGACACCCAGTTTTTCAAAAATTTTCAGAGGGGAGGGGCCCTTAGACCCCTCCCCCAGGCCTGCGATTCTTTTTTCTTCCTTAAAATACGTAAATATTTTAACACAAATTTTACTTCAAAAAGGTAGCATATGTGGCACAAGATTGCATGTGAGGACACTCATTTTTTTCAAAAATTGTCAAAGGGTAGGAGTGGACACCCTCCCCTTAGACCCCTCTCCCATGCCAGCGGTTCTTTTGTTTAGTTCCTAAAAATTTTACCTCGAAAGATAGTTTATGTGGCACCAGATTGCATGTAACGACACCCAATTTTTCAAAGGGTAGGAGGGGACTCCTCTCCCCTTATTCCCTTCCCCCAGCCCAGCGATTCTTTTTTTTTCAGTTCCTGATGCCGGTAACAAAATAGGTAAGAATTTCAACACAGATTTTACTTCGAAAGGTATCATATGTGGTACCAGATTGCATGTAAGGACACCTATTTTTTCAAAAATTTCCAAAGGGAGGGAACACACTCTCCCCTTTGGCCCCTCCCCCAGGCCGGCGATCGTACAACATACCGCGTCCCCCCCCCCCTTGAGAGAAATGCTGGGTACACCACCGGGAACCTGTGAACAATATATATCCCTTTTCCCTAGACCTCTCCAGAGGATGGTGGCCCGGCATCGGGTGACTAAGAAAGTATCCACCTCGAATGTCAACTATCCCAAGTACGTCACTGCCCACAACAACACTATATGCGTCAAATGATATTTTAGAAGTGGCTTACGTCTACAGAACGATGCTCATTGTGTACGCTGTTATTATCAACACTTCAAGGTCTCATAAAACCCACCAGGACTGTTTAATTGAAATGACTACCGTTTGTGATTCCTTGCCGAACTCGAAAGGAATCTATGCAAGCACGCGGACGACTGTGTGTGTATGTGTGTTTGTGACGCTTGGCTTGTAAACACGATATCTCACGATAGCAGTGATGGATAATTTTCATACTTGGGATATACAATTACTTTATTAAGAAAAAGATCCCCATTGTTTTTGATGGAGTTCAAAAGGTCATGCGAGGTCACCAGAGGTCAAAAACCGAAAACCTTGTAAACACGATATCTCTAGGTAAGAAGCATGGATGCTTTTCATACTTGGCATGTGGATGCGTTATAGCAAAAGATAAACCCTATTGATTTTGGTAAAGGTCAAAGGTTACTGAGGTCACAGGAGGTGAAAATACGATATTCTTAAAAACTGCTAGTAAACACTATAGGGGCCTATCTCAAGATAGCAATGATGGACAATCTTTACACTTGGTATGTAACTTTATCATATTATAAGGAATGACCCTATTGTTTTCAGTGCAGGTCAAAAGTCGTTTGAGGTCATCAGAGGTCAAAAACCGAAAACCTGGAAAAACACGATATTTCAAGACAGAGATGATGGATCCTTTGCCTACTTGGTGTATATATGCTACTTAAAGAGAGAGGGAACTCTATGAGTTTGTTGGAGGTTGAAAGTCCATCGTGAGGTCATCAGAGTTGAAATTACGAAAATCTTATAAACTAAATAGACAGTTCGCGGTACCTCCAAATTGTGTCCGACGTTTCGTGACCAACGAAAAGTTACCGGTAGGGCTTCATTTTACTAGCATTCTACAGATAAAGTTATAGAGAATAACATTTATTTTTTCACAATTATAACTGTAACAATAATAATTCTAATTTAAATTACCTAATCATGAATATGTAAAAAAGATGCTGTGACTGTAGGATGATTAGAAATATTGTACGCTGAACGAGGTCTTAGATGGCGTAGTGGATTAGAGCTCGGTTTCTCACGCAGACGGGCCGGGTACGAATCCCTTGTTTGTTGTCATTTTACTCACTTTTTTGTGGGGCTCAAAGGTCATATGAGGTCAGCAGAGGTTAAGTTGTAAAATTTTCGTAAAAAATGAAAAAGTCAAAAAGTACAAATTTGAGGGATGAACCTCAGTGCAACAAATCATCCCTCTAAGCAAGGAATCACTAAGCCTTCGGGCTTTCTCGTTCTCCTTTCCTATTTGAGCTATTCTGAAATTTTTGGATTTTTCAAACTCTGATGTCGATCAAAAATAGTCACCAACCCAACATTTACCGAAGAGAAATGAGAATACGTTTGGGACCTTATTGATAGTAAAAGGAGCAATTCAAGGCTAAAAATGCACAGATCAAGCAAAAATCAAGAAATATTGAGAAGAATTTGCAACAATCGTGAAAGATTTCAAATGATTTTTGGTAAAAAATTATTAAAATAAATCCATCACTCAACACAAACGTGCCTCTCTCCGTAAACGTAAACAATTGCGCAAAGCGTGCGGAAAATTTTAGAGTATAGAGTATTGAGCCTCCCGGGAGCTCTGCATTAATTGTACACTGAAAAGGGGGACCAACAGGACTCTCACAACCTAACATCCATATAGGAGGAGAGATGATGTATCACCTTTATGTATTTCTGAAAAGTATACCCTTCAGAAATCTATGACCGATGGAGCCGGCGGGAGTTGGTGATTGGGGGAACCGCATATAACTGCGAAACCGTGCCTTTTTAGGCAGTGGGATTTTGTATACGCTATATACAAACAAGAGTGGGAGAGCTTTTTCTTGTTAGTACATGAGAGTGCAATCCCAGGAAGGGGTTTACCCTCCCCTTTGAGAATTATCGTTAATTTTAGGGGGCCTATATGCAAAATGGTGGTATCTTTGGGTCATTCTAAAGTGATTGTATGTTTAAAAAATGTCAACAATTTAGTGAATTCTAACTTTTGTTCGGGTGAAAAGGGGGAGTAAGAGACGGTTAATATATTGTCTTCAAAACTCCTTAAGTCCCAGGAAAAATCATGGGCGTGGATCCATCTCAAAAAGTGGTGGTAAGGGGGGACTTTTGCACATTTGTGAATCGCCGTCCTGGTGGAAGAAGCAGTGGTGGTAGCCAGAATTTGCATCATGGGGAGGCAATAGGTTTTGTGATCGTCGGCATGGGGGAGGGATTTAAGGGAAATTGTTCTAGAACTGAATGCCCTCAGATGCGATTTGGTGTAACAAAAGTGGGGGATTTTTAGGTTATTTTTCTTCTAAAAATTTCGTTTTCCTAGGCATAATTGCAGTCTGTTCCATCACTTTTGAAAAAATGAGGGGAACTTTTTGACGATGTCCCCCTTCCAAAAAAGTGAGGGGGATGAGTCTCCCCGTCCCCCATGATCCACGCCCATGGAAAAATTGTACATGTAATTACACCATTCGTGGAGTCCACAGAAACATTCTCGGACTATAATAAATTTTTCCTTTACATTTTAAAAGGATATCCAAGGTTGACAGAGAACAGTATAGAGCCTCCCGGGAGCTCTTTAATTATTTACAGTATACAAAAGAGGGACCAACGGGATTCTCACTTCCCGACATCCATATGGGAGGAGATATGATATGTCACCTTCTTTTTAGGTATAGCGAGAGAGATGGTGGACAGGCAAAATTCGTTTCAGAAAAGATTTTCGTCGTTAACACAAAATTGTTACTAAATTTCAGTGCAGCTAGCCGGGCCCATACTCCATATGTCACGATGTTTACTTATTTAGATCTTAATTCAAGTATCATTACTCAGCTATTCACCTATTTTCGATTATGTAGCTCTCCTTTCATCTCCAACTACTTTTAAATATATCTAAAGAGATAATCCAGCAGAAATATATACAGAAATATTTACTTTGAATACGTTCTTAGACACTTTTATTCATTTTTTGCTCTTAATTTTTCTCTCTCCTTTTTTTTTTTCTTGCTTTTTTCTCCTTTCGGTTTTTTTTTTTTCATGGCGGGGGGTAGGGGCGGGCCCCCTGGATCCGCGCCTGCTTGAATTTGCACTTTGGTTTTTATTTCTGCTAAAAAGCATGCAGATGTGTAAAATGGCATTACTTAAATTGGAAGAATTTTTACAAAATTTAAATATGTCAGAAAATAGTTTCACTTAGTTAAGCCAACATCTAGAATTTTGAGCCAAGCCAAGTAACTGTAAAATTATACCACACAAAGTTGGATATAGCAAATTACATAATGGAGAAGGACAACTTGTCAACATGTCATTCAAAAACCTGTGAATGGTAAGAAAGTTGGATTAGCAAAAGGCATGCAAATATTGCCTGTTGAATGTCCAACAAATTTTTCATAGCAAAATTCTTCCTTTACGAAAAAAGTCAGATACACAGTAAATTCTTTTAAGAACGTTAACACACTGTGACACGTATAGCCGAAAACTTGCCAAGAGGTGGCTGCTATAGTGAAACTGAAAGAAGTATTGCTTACAGAGGATACATGAAGAAGTCATATGTAAATGATCATATTATTCTTATCAATTGAGACACTTCCATTGAATGTTCAAACTTAGCTAAAGTTTTAGCACTGAATGATAATAGACAATATGTGAATACAAAGAATTCGAGTTTTGGCCTTGTGCTTTAGCCTAAGTGTTCGGCTTGGCCACACTTCAAGGTAAAACTGTATGTGACCGTTAAACAGCTTTATATCTTTCACTTGTGCGGCACCAAACATAAGCTGAGTGTTTATAAAATTCTAGGTGAATTAATTTGTTGGGTTAAAGATAATAGCTTGATACTTAATACTACCTCTTCCTTCCTTTCTTCCATCATGTAATCTTACGCAATCATATTATCTTACGCAACAGGGTTAGGGTTCTGGAAAACGTACGAGGATAATTAACTCCTCTTTATCTTTGGGGTCATGTCCCCCACCTGTTAATGCCCATGTATGCAATTCATTATTCCTGGACCGTTACACTGCATGAATATGACAACATTTTATTAGAAATTTTCCCTCATCATGACAAACTTGTCTTCTGATCTAACCATGGTTTTTATTAAGACTCTGAAATCTCATCACAGACATTCAATGTAAAAAGTCTCCCTACTAATTTCACTCCTTGCTCCTTCTCCAAATTAAACAAAAAAAAAAAACACCTGTCTAGTACACCGAAAAAACAGTAGCCTGCACTGAGTTTAACTTGCCCAAGGAACTGTGTGTGAGCTCAATTGGCAACACGACTGCCTGTACAAGTCATCATTGACCAACCAGAACGAATTTACTGCTGGAATGAATGTCATCCAAATTGCAGTTAACCAACTGTATTTTGTAACTAAAAAGCTATTCCTAACGATGTTTGGAGATGTCATAACCCCTTCGAAATTATGAAGTCACGTCCACCTATCACTAGAGAGCAAGGTGCACAAATATAAAAAGAGGTGCCGAAGGGCGTATGTTTAGTAGATTTATAGTAGCGTTGCATATAATTCTTCCAATACTGCTTCACACTTGAAAAAATATATTCAAAATTGATATTATTTTGTTTTCACTTTTTTGAAGGGGACTAACGGGAAGATCTTACGAGTTGTGAGAATTGCAGGTTCTTTGGTAGCTGTAGTTGTAAACTGGACAGACAATTACAATTTTCAGATATCGAACGCGTACCCGGGGGTGCTGGGGGCGCTCACAGCCCCCACTTTAAAGGAAAATGAAAGAAAGTTAATTGCTTCACCCTTTCATAGGTCGTTACAATAGGAGTTTGTAAATCTGAACTCACCCCCGACCGGTTGAAATATCCTGCATATGCTCATGGATAAATCTGAAGAGTCACATCCTCGAATCTGACATGAATTGGTATGATCTTTATGCCCCCTTCTAATTCATTTCGGTATGGAAAAAATATAACTCTGTGAAACAAAACCTTGATGAACATATACAGGTAACCTTGACGTATTCTGTGTTTTGTGTCAAAGCCAGTACTTTCCTCTGAACATAAAATTACAGCAACTTAACTGATGTAAATATTTTGCAGTCAACATTGTTTAAGGGTTCAGTTGTTCAAAGTGGCGAGTCTATAGGACTTTAAATCTGAGAGGGTGATATTTTTTTTGAGCCGTTTTACAGAAGTTAGATACCTACGATCTACACACTATCTTAGCCAGTGCTTTGCAACTATTTTTCTCAAATTTCCCTATCTCTGCAAGATTGGTTCCAATCTCCGCACCATGTACATTTCAACCATTTTATTTCACGTCCACGGTTAACTCGAACATTACAATTACCGTTATGTACATGTTGTACATGATCTAAGGAAAAGGTGCTAACTTTTTGAGCATAGAATCAGCTTGCAAGGGCCAAAGACAAGGTGCACAAAATGACGTGCCTATGGATCCCAGGAAAGATTTAAAAACCAAAGACTACTATTTAGTCACGGCATCTTTCAACCAGGATTAGAACATTCTTCATAGGAAATCATGATCATTTGCAAAATGTCAATAGCAAATTGGGTAACAAAACCGATAAAACCTCTGAATATACTGAATATACTGAACGCTCCGCACAGGTTGTGCGCTGTGCTTTCGACACAGCGTGTTGTGGTAGGACTTTAAGTGGACACAATTTTGTTTTGTACCTTGTAGGCTACCATAGCATATGTCTATATCAAAAGTGGCCATCACTTTTCAAACATGGGGGAAGCCAGCTCGGTTTAATTTTTAATACTGGGCTACGCACGGACAGATCCAAAGGGGCAAAATTAGCTGCGAATCATACCACATGTTAAAAAGTAAGAAAAGGGGCCTTCTTATATAGACCTACACGTGGGGACTAGGGTAATGTCCAGATGAGTGTAAATATGTAGGCGGTGTATGAACAGGAGGAAAGCATTTATCTGTCTTCAAGGACATTTAATGCTAACTAACAGACTGGAAATTATAGCTTGCCTGTTTTTATTGCCATATGATATCTTCAGTCCGGCTAACATCCAGTCAAGTTGGTGATGCAGGGGCTTGTAGGTGGGAAGGATGGATGATTGTAGGGGTTGTATAGTATTTTAAGCACCATGCACAAATGTTGTTCTTCACTTTATGGCACTTTTCGTTGAAAACGTCTGGGTGTCATTATCTTGATGGGGTTTAAGAAAATTTTGATGGTTCTCCTAGGTTAAAAGTGAAGACCGACAATTGCCCCCTCCCTCCCACATCCAGCTTAAAATGTAGGGCATGTACTGTGATAACGGAAAGAAATATATCATTATTCTAATATAGCCATATAAAAATTTAAGTCGTACGATCATATTGAGTACTGTCATGTCCCATTACCTTTGTTTATCTTAACTCCCCATGTTGTAATCATAGCCACAAAGACAGAAGAGGGTATTATATCTGCAATCGAACTTTAACAAGTGACAAGCCCTTTGTGCTTATTTGACTCCTTTGTCCCTCATTTCACATATCGATCCACACAAGCTAAAACCACACAAAAAGATAAACAGATAAATAAAGGAATGAAAAAGACATGCCAGCCACCAGTGGCAACGCAATTATTACCAGTTGTAAAGTTTTATCACATCGCGTAAAATTGTTTGTAATAACGGAAAAGAAATGTTTACAAGGAATTGTCAGTGCAGTCACTAACAGTTATTGTTGCGAACGAAGCTGATCTATTGTCATATACTTGGTATATGACACAAGTACAGCAGAGTAAAAATTTTAACTTTCTTCAGTTTGTTCACTATTACTGTAAATGTATAAAAACGAGCATTAATATGATGGCCAGAAAAGGCAAATTCAAATGAGTAAAGTACCCGCACAAAATCTATTAATAAATTCTAAAGAATGCGTTAAAGTGAAAATGCAGTGGTTTCAGCTCTCTGAGGTGGGCGGAGGTTTCTACCTTGTTGGAAATGAGGGCTAGCCTCAAGTCATTTTGGCTGCATTTTTCTAGCCCCTACATCACTCACCCCCCGCCCTGCGCCTATGATCAAATCTGTTCTAACTTCACGTTGTTGTGGTATTTAACTTGCTTTTTCTCCTAAATCTCGTTCGCTGAATAAGGTAACATGTATTTTCATACATAACCTTCATCAACACCCTCTTCCCTAAGGCCCCAGGCCTATGATCACATCTACTCTAAGTTGTGGTATAAAAGACTTATGACAGGGTTATTTCTCCTTAATCTCGCATCCATTTTGTAGTCGGAAGGTCTGATGTTGGACTCCTGGCTGGTTTATACCAAAGACTTTAAAAATGGAACCTACTGCCTTTGTGCCTTAGTGCTCAGCATAAGCAATGGAATAGGGAAAACAAGCCAGTGAGCCACAACTAGAAAAAAGGCCGTGGCCCGCCCGACTTAAACCAATTGGTTAGAAACTGAGCCGTACAACCTCATCTAACTCTAACTCCTTACTCTCGTTAACTGAATAGGTTAACTTGCGAATTCACACGTACATGAACCAGGGAGCAAATAACAGCTCCCTGCATCAACACAGACAGTCCTACACACACTAATAGAAAGATCCTGGGTAAGGAAAACAAAACCGATCGTAACGTCATGCTGACGCCTATGTAACTACTTCATACGGTACTGAAACAAGCAGGTGTTCTCAAGCATCCGTAGTATAGGGGACGTGTGTAAAACTTTCGGAAGTCTCGTAGTAACTAGTAGAGTTTATGGGAGGGGTAGCTACTAGTTACTTGTAAGTATGAAAAGAGCAGTCACGTGCACCACCTTCAGCTCCTCCCAAAACGCATTCCTTCTGAACGAGGTGTTTCTTAAATTTGTTGTGTATATGAATTTAAAGGCTTCCTTAATTTCGTGGTTCAAGACTTTCAAGTATCTTAGCAAGATGATCATATTCACTCTGAAAGTTTCCATCTAGCTTCATTCTGCTTTTTACCATCTCTTGGTAAACATGAATTCTCTTAATATGGAGATGAGGCTGTTTCGATTTCTTATTCAATCTTTATGTCTGTGTTTAATCGTCAGGGAACACCTTCCAGTTCAGGTGAGTTCTGAAAAATTCCGAGCTTTTTGCTAAATGCAGTAACTTCTTATTTTTTGAAATTGAAAACATATATGAACCGGTCCTTTAGTTATCAATTAATTGAGGTTTTATTTTTGTACTTTAAACACAGCTTTTCCCACATTGCTTAGTCGAGTTGCTACCCTATGTGAGCCGCAGACACTCATTAGCTCAAACATGTTACGCACTTCTCAAATTTTGTAAGGTAATGCCATATGACAGGCATAGCTGTTCAAAGCTTTTTCTTTTGATGATATATTTTTGCAAGTCCCTCACTTGCTTACTACTTACTTATATTTTGAACAACGTTCTTTTAACCCTAATGACTTTTGTATATCATAATTTGACAAAAACACGTCTTTGACATGTAATGCCTTCAGGGGAAGTTAAATTCATCGTCATCTTATTAAGGCGTTAAAGAGTTATGGAAAAATTTTAAACAGTGCAAGTATTAAGTTGTGCTTTCTCTAAATCTTTCAGTGAATGAAGTAGCTACTTGTTTTTTATAACTCGTTAATAAGGTTTGTGCAAAAGTTGAAATAACTTTTATCTCATTTCATGCATAATTTATCTAGCACACAGGGGCGGATCTAGGGGGCGGATCTAGGGGGGCCGACCCGGCCCCGGCCCACCCTTTTGGTAATGCAAAAAAAAAAAGAATTAAAGGGAAAAAAGAGAGAAAAAAACGGAAAGGAGAAGAGATAGAGAGAAGGACAGAGAGTGAGGCTGCAATTAGCAGCCTCGAAGCATGGGGGTCATAGCGCACAGCAGATCAGTTTGAACGTCGATAGGGACGTTCAAACGCATGCTATCTTACTACACATGATTGGATACAATCAATACGATACAATACCGATACAATACCATCATCCAATCGAAAAATACCTTACGAGACAGTGCGCATCAGTTGGAATGGGCTGCTATCAAGCCTGGCAAGTTCCATTTCCGGCCATCTGGGATGTATTAAAACCTCAGATTTTCTTGGAACGCTCCGCGCCAAACTATGGTGGCGCTCCGCTTATATAGTAAACGTAGTGGTGTACACAGGGAGGAGATCACTTTATAACACAAATTTTACTTCAAAAGGTAGCATATGTGGCACCAGATTGCTTGTAAGGACACCTTATTTTTCAAAAATTTTCAAAGGGGAGGGCCGGGGACACCCCTTCCCCTTAGACCCCTCCCCAGGCCGGCGATCACAAAACATACTCAATCCCCCCCCCCCCCGTGGGAGAAATCCTGGATACGCCACTGAGTAAAACGGGATTCAAACTTGCAACCCTTGGACTAAAAGTCCCACCAGCTGAGCTAATCCGTCCTCACAGAAATGTGAAATAAAATAAAATCAAACTTAACATTTTTTTCACAAAAAATTGCACTTCTTGATGGCTGCTCTCAAGCCTGGCAAGTGCCATTTCCGGCCATCTGGGATGTATTAAAATCTCAAATTTTCTTGATACGCTCCGCGCCCAACTCATGGAGGCACTCCGCTTAAATAGAAAACTTAAGCCCCCCAAACAAAACATCCTAGCTACGCCACTGCAAGAGGATTAAAATGGAAAAATCATGCGAATTAGAAGGCCTTAGTTGTGTCTTTTCCGGCTATCTGGGATTTTTTTTTACCCAAAGTTTCTGGTATGCTACGCTGTAGCGGGGGAGCGGGTGGAGGACACGTCCCTTCCTACAATTTTCAGTGAGGGGGGCGTCCCTCCATAAATTAATTCCTTAGGAGAATAATGAGGAATTATAAATTAAGTAAAAATCAGCAATCAACAAGTATAACCATAATCAATGACAAAAACTAAATGGCCAAATGCTGTTCTGTCAGTTAATTAATCCCTCGATTTTTCTCTGAAAGACGTTAGGATTGGCCTACAGTGCACGCCACCAACAAAATTTTATTTAGAAATATAGTGGTCGGAATCATTACAATTCGGCCATTCAGTTTTGATACTATGTAAGGCCTACAATAATACCATGATTACACTGCCTGAACGTACCCCCAAAACAATGACAGGGCTGCCAAGTCCCGTGCATTTTGGGTCATTTTCACTTTCTCACTGAGTCCACACAAAACAAGAAATTAGGCAGAGGGGAACATGCACGTGATAAAACGTGCATTTAAGCCCACATGTCAATGCAAGGTACATGGGTCCTGGCATCAAGTCGAACTAAGATATGGGTCACAAATTTCTCAATTCACCAAGTTAGAACATGACTTCTACTAAAGATCTGATGCATCTTGAACAGGATGCATTGTAGTAAGGCACTGTGCCTATGATAGTTGTCTTCTGTTAACAGGTTAATAACTTGTGGAAAAATTAATGTGTTGAGAGTTGAGACATGAAATTATATGAAGAAAAAAATGCAAAAATAAGACATGGGAAGTGCTATTTCCAGCGATCTGGGAGGTTTATTTTGTCAAAAATTTTCTTGTATGCTCCGCTCCAACCGATGGTGGCGCTCCGCTTAGATGGTATAGTGCCGTCAATCAGAGGTCGAACAACTTCGCCCCCCCCCCCTTTTCAGAAATCCGGGATCCGCCCCTGAGCAAGGTCGATAATAACAACGGTAGAATTTTTTCTGTTCGCTTTTTGTTTTCAAAATAGTAATTCAAAAGTATTCAACTTTTAAATTGGTAGAAATTATTTTTTTGCAAATCGTAATGCCACTTTTATTTCACAGATACTAGCAATAATTTTGTTATTACAGGGCTTATTTAAGTCGTGTAAGTGATTTAATGTTAGATAAACAAATATTCATTCCGTTCAGTTGTATATCAAAGACTGTACATAGAGAAACCTTCTATGAGAGAAACTCATGCTTCAGCATTGCACTCATGATAAGAAAGAATTCGTTCACTGGTTGAAAACTGTTTCACTTTAAATTGGGCAATTGTAATGAAGTGATAAATGATGAAATAAAGGTTTTGTCTTCAAATACAGCTGTTCAACGTAGGCATATCTTATTTTTGCAAACGCTGTGTAAAACATTGATTATGTTGAACAGTATTCTGAGATTGTAATGACAACGAGTAGATGCACAGTAGAGTCAGAAGCATGGTCAACGCCCCTATTCACACTTATCATTATAAAGCAATATAAATTTGAATATGTCCATCTGAATGCTATGGGCAGTACTTTTCCTAGCTAAAATGACTAAAGGAAAACAATTCCTTGAATTTAAGGTAAAGGCAAATAAAATACCTGAAAAAATTATTAATATTTGATCTCATGAAATACAGAAGACTAAAACAAAATGGAAATAGGGGTTGCTGATTTATGCAAAATTGAAGGGAATTCCAGAAGTGCTCCCACAAACTATTCCTACTGCAATAAATGACAGAGCGTTTTGCTTTCCAACTTGCGTTTACCAATTGAATTTTTCTACTTTTTACAACTTCAGTTTCAAACGTCATTTGTTCGTTTGTAAGTTTCAAGTGTTCAGTATTTTCTGACTGGTATTTCTAAACTTGAACATGCTTCTCACAAAAGAAAAAAAACCTCAAACAAAACTGTTCGAAAGGAACCTTCATTAAATAAGATTTTGTTGATTTCATTATGTCATTATTTATGAAACAATAAGCACGATTTAAACCACTTTTTTATTGAGCTGAGAGTGTTTCCACAATATTCTTAACTATATGAACCATCTGCCAGGACTATAGTGCCTTGAAACTAGTAGTGAAAGCCTGCAGCAGAATTTATGCCTCATCCGAGATTTGCTTCCACATTTTAACTATGTAGACAGCGGATGCTTAATGCACCCTAGACCTACACAAAGAGCCATTATCCGATATCCAAACATTAAGTTGAAATTTAAAAGCCCCAAAAAGATGGTAACTACGCATTTTGGAACAGATTGCCTCAAGTCCGATCTTGTCAATTTTATCTCGCAAAAAAATCCAACACGGACAACCGGCTTAACATCATTTTGGGGTTGCACGTCATGAGCGTTGATTTAGCCGTTTTTTTGACATCATTTCCACAGTTTCATGATATTATCGTAGCATTAACTTTGATCAGAGTCTATTTTCAATCAGAAAGCTGTTTTCCATATTGTTTAGCGCTAACGGGAAGGTAAAACTGTCCCATTTTCCTTACGAAAATTTTTGGAATAAAGTCAAATTTAGTCTTTTACGTTCCTTGCCCTTGAAATTTCTCAGGAGAAAGACACTTACGATTCATGTCGTTCTATAGCTTGTCAACAGGCCCGTTTCCATGGGGGGGATTTGGGGGCCAGACCCCCTGCTCCTTGGCTTACCCCCTGCTCTGCGGGGATAGCTAGGCCCCTGTGCAATAACTTATACTTAGCGCCCCCTGAGGTTGATTCCGCCCCCCCCCCTCCCCCCGTTCGCCAAGTCTGGTTACGGGCCTGCTTGTCAGTCGCTATAGAAGCAAAAACTATTTCATTTTCCTTTGTTCAACGTGTTTTAAGGTTATTATTTTAAGGGGTACATTTGATAATGTAGTGTTGTCTTTCTTCCTATTATACTAAAGCAGACTTTTCTGTTTCTTTTCTATTTTAATTATATTTAGGCAAGTCATGAAACTCGAAACACAACTGATCAAAGTAAGTTGACATTTAGTGTTTCTATGATAAAATTCTAACGTTCCCTGGGTCTAAAAATTGTGTTCCTTGCTATCAGTTCTAACTTTAATAGTTTATTTTTATGGGTGAGTCATTCAAAATTATATATTGTGTTGTTACACCCCTTCTTACTTTTCTCCAGTGGAACGTAAACGATTTAATACAGTTAGACGGCCAGATACTGTGTTAAAACTGGAAATGTTGAAAGACGGAAGTTTGATTTCGTTTTTGGTTATTAATGCAGGTGTACCCTGTTCGGAGAAATTATTTACAAAAAATGTTTATCTAGATAAAAAAAAAACTTTCACGGCAATAGGTCTTTTACTCAAAAGTGCATGTGTTTCTGCACTCCTTATGTATGACATACCTTCAACGTAAATCAAGTATAATCTATAGCGTAATGTAGAGTTGTTCACTATTTAACAGAGTACGGGTGACTGTACATTCATAAGACATAAGGGTAGTCTATATACACAGGCGTGGGAAGCATTTATCGGGCGGAACGTTGATTCTGACTTCTGACTTGGGGGAGGGGGTGTTCCCATCCCCATTGGGAAATTGTGAATATTTGAGGGTGCTTAGATGCAATTCGGTCCAAAATATGGTGCAAATTTCAATGTAAATTACTGCGAATTTTAGACATTTTTCACGAACGGAACAAATATGGGGTTTCAGTCCAAGAATTGTAGGGGTGAAGCATACTTTCGCCCCACTACTTTTCGACTGAGGGTCCCCACCCCCGCTTTTTATGACAATGAGTATATACTCACAAAAGCATTTGTGTAATGTTTACTATAAATTTAATTTTCATAGGTCCATCTTATTTCTTCTACCAACGACCTGAGTATCCGAGAGACTGTCAAGAAATCCAACAGCAATGTTCAGCTCTAAATGCAAGTCAAGCTCATCTCATACAGCCTGGTGGGTTTTTGGAACCATTTTTCGTTTACTGCAAAAATGAGTGGACTGTAAGTAATGCAAGACATTGGCAAATCATCGCAATATTTAATCATGTTGTATAAGCAAGTATAGCACAATCTTTTTCTGCTGAGCAATTTTTCAAAGGAAACTTCCATGAGCCTTTCCCGTTTACGATATAGAGATACCCTCAAAGGAAAAGTGATTACATTTTCATTTCTTTAGGTTGATCAGTTAAAAACTGTCCAACCCCCACCCCCGCAACAAAAGACTCTTTTTCGCCTGACCCTAAAGAAGCTTTACAAATTAAGACTTTCTTGATAAAAGTTTGACTGTAAAACTTTGAAATTAAAAATGATAAGGCTCAACAGGACATGAACGGTTGTAAGAAAGTTAACACTACCTTTTACTCGACTTACTACAGGTTGTGTCCCCTAGGGACCTTCGTTTCCATGCACTATACAACCTTGCCATAAATTCGCGTCATGAACTTGAGGAATCCATCTTTACATAAGGTAGAAACATTTCCTCTACATACCTAGTTTTTTCTTTCACTTCTCCAGACAATTTAGATCTGGTAAAGATAAAACCGTCTTTTAAAGACTTGCAGGTATAATAAGTTTCAACATCCCCCCTTTTTTCGAATTTTACCGGTAGCATTGCTATATAAACTGGCTACCCTAGTGACAGGGTTAGCCTACATTTAAAGAGGCCAAAGTTACAATGTAAATATTACCCTGCATTCTGTCTTTTCACTGGGGGCGAAGGCAACACTTGTATTTTGCGCTTGGAAAATAAAGTAATATTTGGTCATTGTCTTTTACAGGTAATTCTGCGACGTGAAAATGGTTTCATAAACTTTAATCGAGACTGGATGGACTACAACGATGGATTTGGTTTCTTGAACGCTGACTTTTGGATCGGTAACGAGAAGTTGGCCTACCTGACGAATCAAAAGCAATATAACTTAATGATCAATTTTGAAACGGAGAGAGGGGATTCTTATCACGTGACCTACAATCAGTTTCGTATCGGAGACGCATTTAGCGACTACACGCTGATCAGTGTTGGGGAATTTACAGGAAAGCTTGGTAAGTATATTTTACTTTTTGGTCCATCTAATTTTGCTTTCAAAGGATTTGGTAGACGAGTTGCCAGGCTAGAGCTCTCTAGTTTTGTCACAGTGGCTCCAAATCGGTTTGGTTATCAGTGATTATACTCCTAGATTACTTGTGGATGACAGATACCGTAGGCTATATTAAAAGTCTGTTTCATGACTTCATGATCTTCCTCAGAATTTGGAATATATAGTCTTATTCTAAATGATTTTATTCTCAATAACTTATATGTTTTGTATCATTGTCGGCTATTTAAATATGCATAAATACCACGTTCTGTCACTTAGACATACCGGCTGCTGTTCTAAATATTCAAATCACAGTTACGACATATCATATACTACATATTCATGAGTTCTACACCAAGAGAGTAAAAAAATAAAAAATCAGTTTCATTTTTTTAAGTTGTCCTTTTTAAAAATTGTCTTTGTGATAGATACACTTAAGAAGTCACATTTCCCATGAATTCTCTAATCCAAAAATTCCAAATAATCCCCCCCCCCCCAAAAAAAACACCTTAAGAAAAAACCTTGTGTTTCATCATTAACTAGGTAACGTAGAGACGTCTAGACCACCTATCGACTGCTACGATATACAACGCGCGGGAAATACCACAAGTACTGACTACACCGTTAATCCAAACGGTTGGTTTGGGGGGCCATTTACCATCAACTGTAATATGGACATAGACGGAGGTGGTTGGACGGTAAGGAATTACATTGTCTTTTTTGTTCCCGAAGGATAACCTAGGGAGTTCTTAATATGACCTCTGCATACTGTGGGTAAAGCGTCGTCATGGATGTATGTGTAAACCTAAGTCTCCATCTGAAGATATGTTAACAGACTGACAGTAAATCAAGCCGGCGTTTTTATACATTTCAGCTTGCAAGCCTACATCGTTCCGGTTACCGGACCGAGATGTGCAAGTTTACTTTAGGGAAACACTTCATATCACAGATTTGATTTTAATCTGTAGACGGTTTTCGATTGCAAAGTTCTGCACTGGCTTCGAAGAAATTTCTTTCTACTTTGTAGTACTTTTGAAATTCTGTGGGCTTTTTCTCACTAAGAGAAAACCTGAAACGAATGTTAAGAAGCTACAACACCGATAAGCCATTAATACTACACTAAACACTCCTCAGTCTTCAGATCCCCTAAGTCACCTGAAAATCTTCTCACGATTGAGATGATATTAACAATGACGTTAGCTAAAAGACAAAGAAGTTGGTCCAGTCATAGTAAACTTCTACGTTGTATTGAAATTTGTCCCATTACTGTTACAATCATCTTCATGGGCGGCGATCACGGGGAAAGGGGGGACATGTCCCCCCAATATTTGAGAAGTCGTCCATTGACTTTGATTTTCACACAGTAAATTATTTGAAAATGGGGTCATGTCCCCCCAATATTGAGAACAAATCGCCGCCGTTGATCATCTTGCTATATTAACAACGGAATTACTCCTAAAGCTCATTTCAAAACCTCGACAATCTGGAGAAAATTAAAAAGTGCTACAAGGCAAGTAGAAACACGAGAATTAGCAATCATTCCTTGATTTACTCATTTTTTGAGGAGGTATTTCAGCGGAAAAGCGGAGGTGGTCAACCATTTGATCTTAACTGGGCCAGCTACAAGGAAGGATTTGGTACTCTTACGGGAGAATTTTGGATGGGAAACGATAAACTAGCTTTTCTGACGAATCAAAAGGAGTACGAAATTTGCATAGACCTTACTAATTATGACCGCTATAAACGCTACGCTCACTAAGATTTTTTCCGGATTGCTGACGAGAGTAATAATTATCGAATGGTTGGACTTGGAAATTACAGTGGAACTGCAGGTTTGTAAAACTTCGAAAATGATATTTGATCATATTATCATTTAATGCGGCTTCCTCTCAAGTTCCGTCATAAACTGTATGAACACTTGCAAATTTCAATATTTGTTCAATATTTGCCGACCACAGTTCCATCGAGGATCAATTATGTAGTCAAAAGAGATCGAGTCTGACTGTCTGATGTGGCTAGTTTGGGTGATTTATATCCTGCTGAACATGTACCTGGTTTATTTTTTTGTCTTCACATACTGTGAAACCCGCTTTGTTCTGGCTGCGACAGTTTGCAGTTACTTACGGCAATGAGATGATAAAAGTATACTGAGCAACTTCGACTGGTGTGATGTTAAATTTGAAGAGTGTACATCGACAATTAAGAAAAAGGAAATTATGAAATGGGACAAAGATTGCCCACAAACTATTCATTGTTTCCGATAGTATAATTTTCATCTATCTCAGTAACAAACTTGGCTTGACAATGTTGTCTTTCCTGACACACCTAAGTACTTGCTACTTAGGCATGCCCAACTCAAACAGGCTGCCTAAGCTTCAATAAGCATGCTAAAAACGATAATTTAAGCCACTTGAGGGAGTGAAAATAAAAAAAAAACAGTGATAAAAATGGGGAATCTATTCATATTTTTGGAGAGAAATTGCCTATAAATGCAGGTCCACAACCTCCTCTCCTTCCTCCCTATCCTCGGGTCCGATTTTAGGGAAATGTGGACAATATCAATAGGACTTCAAACAAAAACAGTGTTGTTTTTAAATGGCACTATCATATTAACTAAAGAATCTCGTTATCAAGGAGTTAATCTCTTGTCATGAAACTTTGCTCTGTAGCACGTATGCACACCTTAATAATCATACTCTCTAAATGTAAAAGAGTAATATTTACTCTTCGGCGATTATCTGCAGTGACCAATTTTTTATCGAGTGGAAATCAATTGATATTCAACTCTTTTTAGAGTAGAAATCAACTCTAATCAACTCTAGTTGAGTAAAAATGTCACCCAATGTAGGGCGAAATGTCACTCAAAACAGAGTTGGCACTGCACTCACTCATTTTGGTAGAATTTCACTCTTTTACATTTAGAGAGTAACATTTTTTGATTAACGTTAATTTGGAAGAGTATTCCATGTCTCTGGCGTAATTAGAAAGGTCGAAGGCCTAAACAAACTTTTAGTTATAAAAGTGTTTACGAGTAAAGAAGGGTGAAGATGTCGCTGTCTATTTGTGAACAAGAGATCGATACATCAATATTGAAAAACAGAGAAATCGCAGAAAGAAATATATTCAGAAGTGCCGAGTACTGCAGTAACAGTAGGCTGAATCCTCCCTTCCTAAAAACTTAGTATAATAAATGGTTTTCAGGGCCAGATCCAGGAATATGAGAAGGGGGCGTAACTGGGATTCTTCTGGTCATACCTTTTTCATGCGCTTAGAGATGTAAAATTCTGGTTAGAAAATTCATTGTTTTGCCGAAAATAGGGGCGTAAGTCCCTTACGCCCCCCTTACGCCCCTGGATCTGGTTCTGGTTTTACACAGATACGTACGATTGGAAAAAATTCTGAAACAAAACCCTATACGTGAGTTTTTAACTGAATGAGAGGATAAAATCGCGTACTTAGAAGTTGCGAATTAAATGTAGCATCGTGATCGTTGGAATTGGATAAACAGACAATCAGTGACATATTACTGTTGAAGGCTTTCTTCAAAAAGTATATAAAACTTAACTAACTACGCTTCTCTCCTTCTCTTTCTCTATGATCTGTCTTGTACTCAGAATTCGATGCCCTCAGATACCATCACTACATGGAATTCAGCACGATCGACCGAGACAACGATCCTCGTTCAGACTATGATTGCGCCTCTAATTACGATGCTGGCTGGTGGTACTACACTTGTTACTATGGTGACCTAAATAAGCCCTCTCCTTATTGGTATCATTATCCCGGAAGTTATACCATCACATACAGCGAAATGAAAATCCGACCTTTGGATAGGACAACCATATCATAAAATATATGGAGACTTCATATACTTCTCCATGTGAGGCGTTTAATGATCATTCACTTTATGGTTACAGCCCAAAGCACAGGGGCATATCTTCTTTCCTTTTAGATAACGAAACTTTTATCCACTCAAGTAAGAGTTATCCAGGGATGACGTGGTAGGTAAAAGACTAACGGCCACAGTTACAATGATTTGCACTAACGTGATGAAAAACGTGATCGTTGAAAAGACTGGAAATTAATACAATACAGTACTAATTTAGTAAAATTATGACTACAAACAAATCTTATCAACGAGGTCTGCTTAATAATAAAAGTTAAGAATAAGGCCAAATGTATGGTATATTGAATGTAACGTATGGAGGGACTGCCTCTAGTATGGGTTACTACTAACCAGGGGTGATATTCATGACACCGAAAACTATATATTGTAACTGTGACCGTCTCCGCCCTAATGAAGCACTCTTCTGATAAAGTTTCTGTTCTCTTAACCGGTAAAATTTGTGTTGTTACTGAAACTGAAAACCAAGGCTAAGGTAATCCTGCCAAATCTTTCCACACCCTGTCACGTACCTCACGTACCAGTTTTTACTTTCAGAACCTTGAATGTTTTAAAGATACAAGGATCACTACTGCAATGGTTATTATATGGAAGTGAATGTTTATCGTTTTTTTTTTTTTCTAGAAGGGGCCCGGAGTAGTGATTAGAGTTTTCATTACCGGAACTATTTTGGAGCCTACACATAGATCAAATAAACACGTTCGCTTATGATGTTGGGTAATTCCTTTCACTTTCTGATTTTTTCTGGCTGTACTAGCATATTTACATGCTACGTAATATGGAAGGAAGAATATTTAAAAAATGAATAGATTTTGCAATTATAACCTAAGTAAAGCTCTTCTGTTGCGAAAACAGGGTTTTGTCAGTGGAATGCACCGGAAAAGCCTATTCCTTCCTAGAGGTACAATTTTTTCTGCAGTTATCCCTCAAAACCTGTTGGTGTGGGAAGGATAACAGCCCTGGGACCACGGAGTTGGTAACCATATGAGAAAGTGTTCTCGGGAAGCATCCCTTACCCAACTCACCCCTCCTATAGCACCCCTGGTGAAAAAAATTGATTGCAGTGCTCTAAAGTTGAGTTATTTTCAGGCCAGAACTCAGTACATGATTGTTACCCAATCAGGGAAAACTTTTCCAGGCAGACACCCTCCGACATCTTGTGAACTATCTTCCTATAACCCTATGGGAAGGCAGAGCTCATCTTTTACCCTAGTCCGCCTTTACCACTGGCTTATACTCTTTTCCACTGAAACTTTGACTTTAATAATGGACAAAGGTACAAAAATTTTCTAGAAATAGACAAAATAATCCACAAATTCAAAGTTGAGCAAAGCAAACAAAGTTTAACAAATTCAGGAAACATTACCCGGACCTACAGGACCGAAGGAACAAATCTTCAAGGAAGAAGAGAGGGGTTAGTGGACTGTGGTCCTCACCCAGAAAATTATGATACAGGCACACAAAGAAACAACTGGTACTGGAATGTGCTTTAGTATATAGTGCTATCATTTTGCCATTTCGCTATAGGCTATCTGGTAAAGGTGCTCTCTAACCAAAACCGAAATCTGCTGCGTTTTGCAAATGGCTTTTACGTATTACTATGGAACCGTTCACACAGAAATCGCGTTGTGAAAAGAAGTCTGTTGAAACGGTTCCATAGAAATATGTACAAGCCATTTGCGTTGCGGCTTCCGCCTGAAGATTTCGGTTTGGTGTGAACTCACCTTAATTAAGACATGTAGTCGTCGAAGTGGCCAAAACACGGGACGTGAAGGGGGTTGGATGAGTCTGGGGGCTCTCCCCGAGCAACATTTTAAAACAAAAGCCCTATCACGTGCGATTATCTTGCATCAGAAAAGAAAGTGGAGGCTGGTACGTCGTTGTGGATCTCCCTGAATCCACACCGTTATGAAACCTGTACGACACTGAGCCAAATAGGTGGATTGTAGATGCGACTGACCCGTTGTCATGTAACGTACGTCTGCTCGACGAAATAAGCAAACCTGTTGGTCTGCCAAGCTTACCGTGCCGTGCAAAAAGTCTTAGCGAAACTTTAAGCCACTGAGGATGAAATAGACGAGTTGGGAAATATTACCACGCAATGCAATAAGGAAATGGGTCAAAGGTGAAGTGTACCACGCTTACAGTGTCCCAGCGCGGGTGTTTATGGTTGGCCGGGGTGCTAGTTTTTTTTTCATAGGATACCGACGGGAAAATCGATTTTTCAAAAAATTTTAAATTTGTTTCAAAATCATGGTTAGGGTTAGAATTAAGGTTAGGGTTACATAGACGGGGGTTATTTGGCCTGTTCTTTCATAATCCGGTGTCAGAATTACAAAACAAGGGTCGGAAAGCTGCTATTTTGGAATTAGGGGTGTGACCTCTTTCCAAGAAGCTGATTGGTCCGTATGAATAGAATTTCCTTCGCTATCCTACGAAAAAAAACTCGCGGCCGGGGTGGACATAAGACGGACTGAATTCAACACGTAGAAAAGCACACTATGGCATGCCAAAGGTAACTTATTGGTGTTCATTTGGAGGATTGCATGCATGATTTTCTTCTAAACTGAAAATATTACTGAGGCAGAGGATATAGTTTAGACGTACAGTATATCAAATTACTTTAGCTTAAAGGCTATACGCAAGAAGAAACATATTATGTGGAATTCAGGAGTTAAAAGCTGCACGTTGCAACATGCTTGTATATAGTAAGACAATTATTTTCCTGGTTATTCAAATAAATCATAGGCGTAGGAAGCTTTTTGAGACGGGGGGGGGGCTGAATCTTGTTTTTTGATCCGGGGGGAGTCTAAGGGGAGGGGTGTCCCCCCTTTGGAAAAAACAGGAGTAGGAAGCTGTTTTAGGTGGGGTTAAACGTTGTTTCGAACCACGCTGTGGAGGTTATGGTGAACGTGTATATACGGAGAGGGTTCCCTTTCCCTGTTGGAAAATTTTTAATCATATGAGGTTCCTTAGATGCAATTTGGTGGGACATATTGTGTCAATTTTAAGAAAACTTACTGCAAAGTATTGACATTTTTACAGAGGAAAGAAATAAGGGGGTTTCTTCCTCGAACTGTGGGCATACTTTCCACCATATTTTACCTAAGGGCCTTCAGCCCCTCAAACTCTCCCCTTCCCCGAGCCAACGGGGACATGGGGGTCGGGGAAAAGCTTAGATAAGGAGTCTTAGGGCTCGCTTTGAAGCCTCTGGTGGGAACCAGAAGTAACATTCCGATGAGGCCCACAGCAGGGGCGTAGCTAGGATGAATTTTTAGGGGGCCTAGGTATCAAATGGGGGTCACGGCATTCGTCACCTTGTTTAATTCTTACACATTTTATTAGGGCACAAACAATTTGGGGGGCATAGCAAACATCTGGGGCAGGGCCCAGGCCCCCAGGCCCCCTTAGCTACGCGTCTGGCCCAGAGGGCAAAGCCCTCTTCAAATCACATTAGACGAGCACTAAATAAATCTCAAGTTACAATTTGATAATTCGTTATAGAAGTCGGACTAACGGCGGATAAATTTAATAAGGTAGAACTTGCTACCTTCTGACGAGGCCAGGGATTGGTAAGGAGGAAGGGGGAGGGGACCACAGGGAATTTTGTCCTAAGCCGACCCACATAGCACCGATGAATCCATGTAAAGCGTGCGTATCAGTATTGAGCGTACATATTTTCTTTTTCCTACTGCCAAAGGGGGGAGGGCCCCTTGAGCAAAATTTTGGTATTTTTTATGTTTTTTTGACAATATTACTAGTGTTTCCTCTATTTATATGCGCCAAATAGGCCTGGGAAGTGCCATTTCCAGCGATCTGGGAGGTATTTTGGACCATGACTTTCTCGCGCTCCGCGTCAACCGGTTGACGCGGAGCACTGGCAGGGTACTTGCCAACTCCATACCGATACCGTAAGGGGACAAATTGTAGGCCTACCATATCAGGAACACATGGTATCTAGTAGTAGGCCTATGTACAAAAGCAACACTTTACACTTGCATGTTTGAAGCTGTTATGTGATTCTGCATACTTGTAGAATGGTAAATTATTTGCCAGCAATATGTGTGTATTTGATTTCTATATAGTTATTCCATACTAACTATGGTTATTCCTACAAAATATTTCATAAGATACATAATAATATGTCTCATTTTGCATACAAAATACCGTATAAAGTATGCACCAAATCACATATTTTCAGATTAAAAAACACGAAAGCTTCTCACCGTGGGAGGGGGAACACCTCCTCCCACACCCACACCCTCTCTCGCGCAAGCGCTTAAACGCCTTTTGAGATCATTTTCAAATTTTCAAAAAAAATCTGAAATCGATTGGGGGCTCTCTCTGTATTGTAGGGCTGTATCCTAGTCCACCTGGCCCGATTCAGGGCCAATTTTGATTCCAGTGGCCACCATTCCTGGCCAATCCCGAGTCAAGTATACCCTTCAATTCCGAGCCATATCCGACTCCAGGTTCTTCAATTCCGGGACAATTCCGAGTCCAGCTACTTAACGAATGTGGCATCATGCTTTTTGTACTGTTTTGCAATTACATTTAATTAAAAACGGGCCGCATTTCAGGAGTCAATTTCATGCCCTGGTTCAAGCTGTATTTTAATTGACTGTATGTGAATTTATATGTTGAACTGTGCATCAATAACAATGTAGCCCTAGGGAACTAATATTTAACTTTCATTTTTGTGGACTCGTCTGGAATCGGTTCTGAGTCCAAGTCCAGCTGCAGCCCATTCCGGGCCAATTCAGATTCCAGAACCTCCCATTCTAAGCCAGTAAGTAGTTTGCCTACGTAGCAGGCTGTACGGCATATTCCTTGTTCAGTCCTTGGGAAGCTGAGAAGCTGAGCAAACAGAGTCCGCTCCGCGGGGTAGTTCCGAGTCCGACAAAACACGGACTCGAGTCCAGAATCGAGTACGTTACAGCCCCGTTGCATTGTGTGAAATGTGAGCTACTCTTCATCTCTTGAATTTTCAAACTTTGGTGTTAATCAAAGAGCCGTCACCAACTAAGAATTTTGATGCCCCCACACTAAAAATATACTTTGGGGTGACGAGTGTATGTCTTTAAGTATCCAGAAAAATCAGTAATAAAAACTTTAGCTTATAGCTCCGCCCGTCTCCTTCTCCCACATTTCCTGCCTCTCTTCATTGTTCCTTCCCATATTCAGGGCCGGATCCAGAAATGTGAGAGGGAGGCGTAACCGTCTACAGAAAGTGCATGGTGCAATCAGATGGGCTTGGAGGTTTAAAATTCTGTTACAAAAATAATTGCTTTGCTGAAAATATTGGGCGCACGCCCCTTACGCCCCCTTGGATTCGTCCCTGCTATTACTTCGTATCTCTATTTCCCGAAATTCCTCCTGCTAAGTTACATCTTGATTTTCTGGCCGTTTCTTCCTAGCAACTCAATTTTTAATGTTACTTCCCTTTCTTTTCTCTCCGCTCATTATTTTTCTCCCCCTTGCAAAGTCGGCCTTACTCCAGCCCTTGTCCCTGTTCCATTCTTCCCAGCCCTTCACTCTTTCAGGCTATTTCGTCCCGTTCGTTTTTTCCGTCCACCATCCCTATAGCCCTGTCTACCACAGAACTAGTAACATCGACTTTCCTTTCAAATTTACTAAGCCAATTCCCTCTTCCCCACCTTTCCCAAATTCAATATTCACCCCTATTCATATTATTTCTTTTCTTGTCTGTCGTTTTGATTTTTTCCTTTATTTTGCTTTTCTTTTCTTTTAATTATCCTCCTTTCTCTTTTCTTTTTCCCGCTATCCCGATTCTTCTTAATTTTTTCGGCGGTGTTGTTTTCCCCAGCCCCCTCTGGCGCTGCAACCTATACGCCAGGGAATGCACAGAGAGTCAAAGATCTGGGCAGAAACATCACTGAAAGGTGTTTTGTATGCGATACAAATCTTTCTTCATCCCTGCAGGTAATCAGGGTGTAAACTTAACCACTCAAGCAAACCTAAATGTTCTGACCAGGTTAACACCCAAGTCCTTGTTCTGAGTTAACTAGACAATCCTATAGTCAGTGGCGTAGCCAGGATTTCTCTCACGGGAGTGCAGTATGTTGTGTGGTCGTCTGCCTAGGGAGGGGTCTAAGGGGAGGGGTCATCCTCTCCCCTTTGAAAATTTTTGAAAAATTAGGTTTCCTTACATGCAATCTGGTGCCACATATGCTACCTTTTGAAGTAAAACTTGTGTTAAAAAAATTACGTATTTTTGCCAACTAAAACAAAAAATCGGCAAGGGGGGACCTTGACCAATGGAGTTCCCCCTCCCCTGTAAAAATTTTTGAAAAATTAGGTGTCCTTATATACAATCTTGTACCACATACGATACCTTTTGAAGTCAAATTTGTGTTAAAAAATGCACGTATTTTTAGGAACTAAAACAAAAAAATTGGCATCAGTGAGGGGGACCATGGCCAATGGAGTGTCCCCTCCCCTTTGAAAATTTCTGAAAAATTAGGTGTCCTTAATACATACAATCTGGTCCCACATATGCTACCTTTTTGAAGTAAAATTTGTGTTAAAAAAATTTACGTATTTTTAGGAACTTAAAAAAATCGGCATAAGTGAGGGGGACCATGGCCCAATGGCCCCCTAAATACGCCACTGCCTATAGTACCACAATTGACTATTTTGTTTGCATGAAACTCTGTAAAGTCAAGACTAACCCATTATTTTGTAAGCCCCTGTCTGTCAAAGTAGTTTTACCGGCTTTCAATTTAACCCACGCGGGTCCAAAATGACATGTGATACTCTTTGCAACATGCGTGTATCCGAAAATTCGACCTGAAATTCTGAAATTCCATGTACATTTACTCTTTTCTCTGCTTGTAATCCCTTTCTATTGAAACGGATATTGTTTTCTATGAAATGTTCGCTGTTCGTGTGTATTTTGGTCTGCAGGCGTCCCAAACACACTGTCTGCCTTTTCAGCTAATGGTGTGGACGTGTTTGTGTGTACTGAGTTCAATGTATTGAGAAGCTACCTGTTTAAAACACTATAAAATACTTTACTGTAGTACTACTATACACTACGCCATGTGGAAGAGTATTAATAGTCAACCAAATCAAACCAAAATTATTTCATAAGCTCCCTCTGTTTTCAATGGGTTCTAGTCTATCCCATTGTGTAATGGTATAACCAACGATCCGTGGATTTGATTGGTTCATGGTCTGTTTTCTACGCGTTGAGTTCAGTCCGTCTTATGTCCACCTCGGCCAACCATAGGTGTTGCAAGTTTCTCATACAGAGTTTAACGTTACCCGTTGTCATGGTACACTTGACCTTGTGACCCGACCGGAAGTACCGAATTTCCCAACACGTCTATTGTCCACCTTGCTAGAAAACTTTGTAGCCTGGCTACCTATGTCTATGTTACTAGGTAAGGAGGGGAGGCTTGTATTACTTGACCACGTATATGCGATCCAAACTGTGATAAACTATGAAAGAAAACCTAACTTGCAGGTGCGCGAAGGGCGCAGGAACTTTTGGGGGTAGTTTCAAACACAAAGTCTACCGCCCACTTCTTTTCATGGATAAAAGCCCCTTAGCTCTCTTTGTCCACTAAAAGAAATTTATGTTTATCAATATCCTAACGATATCAAACGTTTTCAATAAATGTGCTTAAGAAAATACACAAAATGTAGCATCAAATTCCATCTAAGAACCCTCCAATTACCAAAAGGGAGGAACCCCTACCCTCAGACCCGGCCTCTCCCCAGAAGGAGGTTTAAGACGTTCAGCCCCCCCCCCCCCCATCCGACGGGAACATGCAGCTTCACACGCCTGTGCTGAAACGTATTCTTTAACAGCATGAAAAAGAATGAGTTTGTACTGATTCACTTTGTCTTATTACTTGCCAAAGTTGGTAGGGCTACCTAGGACAATTGGTATATGGGTGGGAACGTGCTGCCCATGTCTCTTCCTTCCACACGTAGTAACACCACTAGTGTTTTTAGCATCACTGATGTTCTTAACACTTCCAGTGATCTGGCTGTAATCAGTCAAAGACAATTCACCCAGGGAGTTATTATTCTCCCTACTTCAACGTCAGTTTCATTGAAGCAGTACGTAGTAACAGTAGAGACAAAGAAGGGTGTTTTTATATAATGTACCGCCATGCAAAGTTTGGGGACTTAGAGCTAATGGCATACAGGGGCATATCTTAGCGGCAGAGGCAGTACTGCTTCAGGTACGTGAACCTCAGTGGTGTCACCAGACTTTTCGAAGTGGGGCAAGGAGGGCGCCGTTCCGTCCGACGGACACACCAACATGAAGGATTGAGCGGTCCTGGGGGCGTTTTGGTGTAAGGCGTTGGGGCCAAGGGGCCGACGGTAGGGACCAGGGAGAGAATAGAGGGCGATATGGTATTTGAAGTTGTGAACATTAGAATGAAGCATTTTAACTATCTCCAAACGGCACTGGATACGCACTGAGCAGACCAAAGACCACAAAAATACAAACCACAATTTGACAATTTTGGTTAACCAAACTCGCTCTAACGATTTAATGATTCGGGAGAGGAAGGGAACGGATCATATTAAGGATTCATTGGGTTTTAAAACTATCGAAGATTTAATGCTGAGACAACCACTAGCCTAAGACATATGCGACTGATGGGTGCCCCCACATTACTGCATCGAATCCCCCTGTGGGCTGGGGGTTGTAGAATATGCCCACAGTGTTTTCCGCCTGTCGTAGGAGGCGACTAAAGGGAAGGACTTGAAACGTATTTAAACTTGTTGACACTATATAACACATTCGTGTTGGTGTGTCGTTAAATCTCATCTAACTAACTAACTACTGCATCGAAGGTGCATCTACGGCGGCGGACCGGGGACCCCGCCGGAAAAATGAAAAAAAAAAAACTCTTGTATGTAATTTATTAGATTTGGGGAGCCTTAAAAATATAATTTTGATGACTTCTTCCTGCAGTTTCTTCAGCAATAAAAAAGAAACAGGTTGGCTTGTGCCAGTTGAGCGAGCCCCCCCCCCCCCTTCCCCACATGCACGCACGAAGCGTGCAGCCTATAAAAAATTTCGTGCAAGTGCATATACTCCATATGGAAGGTTCACCATTTTATCAGCCCTGGTGTGGTACTTGGCTCCGCCGCGGCGAGGAATCACGAGAGCAAACCTCCCTTGCAAATTTAAAGTCACCAGTAACCAGAAAGCCTAAGGGCTTAGTGATTCCTTGCCGAATGGGGATGCTTTGTTGTACTGAGGTTCATTCCTCAGATTTATCTTCCTTGACTACATCATTTTACGATATTTTAACAATTTCACCTCTGCTGACCTCACATGAACTTTGAACCCCACCAAATATAACAAAAAAGAAAAACGAAAGTGTCTTGAAAGGAATTCAACTCCAATGGATCTTGGATCTAGAAAATTCTTGGGAAATTTTGTTTTTTGACCTCTGGTGACCTCTGATGACTATCTTGGGAATTCTTGGGAAATTTTGCTTTTTCACCTCTGGTGACCCCATATATAACAATCTTGGAAATTCTTGGGAAATTTTGCTTTTTGACCCTTGGTGACCTCAGATTACGATCTTGGGAATTCTTGGGAAATTTTGCTTTTTGACCTCTGATGACCCCATATGATGATCTTAGGAATTCTTGGAAAACTTTGCTTTTTAACCTATAGTGAACCCATATGACAATCTTGATAATTCTTAGGAAATGTTGCTTTTGATCCCAGTGACCCAAGATGACAATCTTGGGAATTCTTGGGAAATTTTGTTTTTTGACCTCTGGTAACCCCAGATGACCTTGACCTCCACCAAAATTGATAGGGTTTTCCCCCTCAACACGGCAAATTTATATACCAAATATGAAAAGTGGCTGTCACTGCTATCGTGAGATATTGTGATTACAAGCCATTTACAAGGTTTCTGTAGTTCAACCTCTGGTGACCTCAGATGACCTTTGACCTCTACCAAAAACAATAGCATTCTTCCTCTCAACATGACAAATCTATATCCGCCATTCCTATCTTGACATATCCAAAATTCAAGGATTTCGGTCTTTGACATCTGGTGACCTCAAATGACCTTTGACCTCCACCAAAAGCAATAGGGTTCTCTCTCGCAATATGACATATCTATATACCACATATGAAAAGTGTTGGTCACTCCTATCTTGAGATAAAGTGATTACGAGCTTTTCGGCCTTTTACCTATGATGGTGACCTCAAATGACCTCTGACCTTCACCAAAAATATTAGGGTTCTACCTCTCAACTTGATGAATCTATATACCAAATATGAAAAGTGTTGGTCATTCCTATATTGAGATAGCGTGGTTACGAGCCTTTTCGGCTTTTAACCTGCAGTGGCCTCAAATGACCTTTGACCTCCACCAAAAACAACAGGGGTCTTCCCCTCGACATGACAAATCTGTATACAAAATATGAAAAAGTGTCGGTCATTGCTAACTTGAGATATCGTGTTTACAAGCCATTTACGAGGTTTTTGCAGTTTAACCTCTGGTGACGTCAGATAACCTTTGACCTCTACCAAAAACAATAGGGTTCTTCCTCTTGACATGCAAAATCTGTATACCAAATATGAAAAGTGTCGGCCTTTGCTATCTTGAGATATCATGTTTACGAGGTTTTTGCCGTTGAACCTCTGGTGACCTAAGATGACCTTTGACCTCTACCAAAAACAATAGGGTTCTTCCTCTCAACACGACAAATCTATATACCAAATATGAAAAGTGTCGGTCACTGCTATCTTGAGATATCGTGTTTACAAGCCGTTTACAAGGTTTTTGCAGATTAACCTCTGGTGACCTCAGATGACCTTTGACCTCTACCAAAAACTATAGGCTTCTTCCTCTTGACATGACAAACCTGTATACCAAATATGAAAAGTGTCGGCCTTTGCTACCTTGAGATATCGTGTTTACGAGGTTTTTCGCAGTTTAACCTCTGGTGACCTCAGATGACCTTTGACCCCTACCAAAAACAACAGGGTTCTTCCTCTCAACATGACAAGTCTATATACCAAATATGAAAAGTGTCGGTCATTGCTATCTTGAGATATCGTGTTTACAAGCCGTTTACAAGGTTTTCGCAGATTAACCTCCGGTGACCTCAGATGACCTTTGACCTCTACAAAAAACAATAGGCTTCTTCTTCTTGACATGACAAATCTGTATACCAAATATGAAAAGTGTCAGTCATTGCTAACTTGAGAAATCGTGTTTACAAAGTTTTTGTTATTTGACCTCTGGTGACCTCAAATGACCTTTGACCGCCACCAAAAACAATAGGGTTCTTCCTCTTAACATGATAAATCTATATACCAAATATGAAAAGTGTCGGTCATTGCTATCTTGAGATATCGTGTTTACAAGCTAGGCGTCACATACACACACACATACTCACATACACACACACACCCCCGCACACACACACATACACACACACACACACACGACATCACCATCGCATAGATTCCTTGCCTGCCTTCGGCAAGGAATCAATTAAACAGACATTAGCCTATGAGATGAAGTTTTTTATTTTTCTCATCATGGAGCTATACTACCTGGTTCAAGTATTAGCTCCATGTTCTCATATGCTATTGGATGTGCCTTAAAAAGGCAACAAAACTCGATATTGTAACAGTTTTCGAACATAAAATTGGACCCAAATATAATTGATGTGGGAAAAGTATTAAATGGAGAGGGCTCACTGCCGCAGTGGCCCTATAGCTATAAAGTTCATGCCTGCATACCCCGGACACGCTCAGGGACATTTCTTTCACGTTTGGAGCTTGATCAGACTTATGTTACAGCTGTGTTTGAGGAAACATCATAGGCTTACAATTGTTTCGTATGGCCCTCCTGTAGGAGGGAAGTCTAAGCTAAGTTTGGAAAACTTTTAAATAGTGGAGGGATCTTAAATGCAATTTGATGCAACACTTTACATTATGCAAATTTTATGGAAAATTAGTGCAAATTTTGACAGCTTTTACAGAGTGAACAAAATAAGAGTTTTTCGTCCTTGAGTTGTTCATGGTGAGGGGTGGGGGGAGCATATTACCACCCTACCACATATATACTGTGGGATGGCTATAGCCCATTTCTTCCTCCCACCCCCATCCCACCCCCTTTGCTTCCTGCACTGGTGTATCACTTCACACTTTAAATGGTGGAGTTTGATGAAAAATTATGTACATTAGCCACCACTGAATAGTCTCTCTTATGATATATCCATCATCAAAGGTAAAGACAAACAAATAAAACAGACAAGGTTAAGTGTGGATACAAGTGTGCAAAACAGTAACTCAATTTAATACGGATCTTACTTCATGCAGTTGTAAAAATCACGAGCTATAAATGGAAAACGATTTACAGATCTTCACAATACAGTTATGAGTATGCACTGGCTTCACCAGGAAAGTAATAACACCTTGAAACTGGTAACACCATAGCCTCACTTGGCCAGATTAGCCTTAAAATTGAAGCCTGTCAAACCAAAAGAAGTGGAATTCAGCTTTTAGGGTTTAAAACTATGCTGAATAGTGTGGAAATGAGCAACATAAGTAAAAGTGTGACAAAGCTGTTTCCAAAAATTCTATAAATCAAAGGAAATTAACAAGTTACAGCAACATCTGCACCAACCTACGTTTGAAACACACTTTTGGCGAAAAAAATTATCACATACTGGGACTGGACAAATTGTCCACGTGTCATTCAAAAACTTCTGAATGGTAAGAAATAGGATCATTAAAAGTCATACAAATACTGCCTTTTAAATGTCAAACTTACAGGTAGTTTACCTTTCCAAATTTATGTGGCAATAGGCATTAGATTCATAGGAAATTCTTCCTTCAAGAATGCTAACACAGTTTAAAAAGTGCAGCAGAAAGTTAGGAGAAATTGCTATTTGATGGATCGACAGAAGCATTCCTTAAATGTAGACAGTGAATAAAGAAATTTGTTATTCATTAATTTCACTTACAAAATGGCCACACTACAGGATAAAACTGTGTGGGTCTGCCTAATAGCTTTTAATACACCTTTTACTTAGGGAGGAGACAACATAACCTATGTATACATCAACATTCTAGGGGTATAACTTCTTTGGTTACAAGTCGCAGCTTGATATTCAATACTACCCCATCTTCCAAAATCCTTTGTTTTAACATTTGATCTTATACCTGTCATAACCTGGACCGCTGAATTACATCACATATTGAAAACATGGTTCAATAACAATCAACTGTTACGACAAACCTCTATTTTGATCTCGCCACAACTTTTATCAACCCTCTAGAATAAGACTTTTTTGAATATGTACAAGATAATGCCACAATGAAATCTACAACAAACCAAGAAGGAATGATTCAAGAGATAAGTCTCAGTTCGTTATAAACACATTTCACAATACAGTTTAATTGGTCCTGAAAAAAGGCACAATATCTCATAAAGAATATTATGATATTTGCAACTCTGCACAAACCACACTTTTTCATCCTCATCATATAAAATCCTCCAGACACTGGTGAAAATAAATGTCCAGCATGCTAGTAGGCAAGTTTCATATTACGCACTTACAATGCATGCTATTTATGGCAGATCCTGCAAATTTTTTATTTCTTTGCACAGATACACATTTCAAAGTACTGTTTTCTTCATTCCCTCAGTCACAAAACATTACCCTATTTGACCTTCTCAGTCCAAGTAAGAGATTTAATTCAAAACAAAATTTTCTTAAAGTGGACCTTAAGTCTAGAATAACAAGAATACATATTTTAAGGTTTGGAAAGTGAATTTAATTCATCCAACTCCTATTTTCATAGCTTACTCAATTGCTGAGGTATGTAATGTTGAAATTTATTCAATTTGAAATAGTCGATTGTGCAACAATTTGTGCTGTGTTTAACTCACATGTACTGCTTTTGCTTCCTTTTGAAATTAAGATGTTTATAGAACCTTGAAACAATTACAGTTTCCTTGCATGGTGTGTTGCAAGGAGAGGACTTTGACAGCCAAATCACCTTATGAGTGATCACATTTTGGCACACAGAGCAGAGGCTTTCACAAAAATAAAGAACAACAAGGACTGTAATGTGAGTAGTACAAGAATGACATTACAAATTATTGTGCAATCCACCATTTTAAATTGAGTGAATAAGTTTCAACATTTTATAACTAAGCTCAGAATGTCCTGTGAAGAAGGGAGTTGGACCATTTGGTTGCATTTTTCAAGCTTTGTAACATATATTTGTGAAATTTTACACTTTAGGTACACATTAAAACCTTAATCTCATTATCCTGCTATTCACATCAAACCATGGCTTGAATGAGAAGATCAAGTGTGCTACTACAAAATTTTACAGTATCTTTTATTTTTCACCAAGAGTTCAACCCTTCCCATCATCCACTGTAAATCTGTAACATCAAACCCACTTCCTTCCTCAAATATTAAACCTCCATCACAATGCACCTTACAGCAAATGGCCACATCTCAACTTTATCAGTTTATCCAGTCATAATAATCATTAGTTTTCAGCAGCACCCTATACATCCCCTAGCTCAGGAATGTCCAACCGTTTTCGGGCCAAGGACTACTTTGCAAGTAGCCACCCTTCCAAGATCTACAAAACATACACTGTCATACATTTACACATAGAAAAACTTTATTTTTTTCATTTTTCCTACACCCATTGTGGTTGACTTGGGATCAGTCTGTAGTCTACCAGTACACCGCGATTGACTGGTTGGGCACTCCTGCCCTAGCTGGATTGCAGGGCTCGAAAATAGACTGGCGCTCTGGCGCAAAAGCACCAGAGACCACTGCAACTGTGCCAAATAAAACAGAAAAGTGGGTGTTTGTCTGGCGCTTAAAATAGCGTCAGATGCATGAGGCAATCAAATTTATGAACTCCTGTGCCCACCCCACCCCCCACCTCCACATTTTAAGTGCCATTGAGGTCAATCTAAACCTGCCATAGGCTATTCATGCACCCAGCAGCCCCTCCGGCCCCTGCCACGTTTTCAGAGATGGAGTGACCACACCTTAGTTGCTACTGCCTGGTGTTACACTAAAAAATGCTCTTTGTCTTATTTCCTGTCTCTGTTATTTTGAATTTCTTATACTAAATGCACAAGTTAAATTCTGGAGATGATCAGAGATTTTTACATACAGGGAAGAGTGGTTTCTTTGAAAAATTGAAAACAGCTCCAGACAATAGGAGAACAGCTCTAGGAAAGCTTCAAAATGGTCGTCAGAAGCTGCTTTTAGCTCCAGAGAGGAAAAGCTTATTTTCAAGCCCTTGGATTGTAACCATATGTAAACATTCTCTGAGTTACAACTTCTTTGAAACAGACTGTAACTATATTCATGCCTTTATAATGTTTACCATAAGGTTTTGTTAAGGTCATTTGAATGAAACATCCATTATTCTAAGCCTGTAAATCCAGTTCAGTGTAAGGAGGAAAACATTTATCTGTAATCAATAGGTCAAGGTCATTCAATTTTTTGTCTACAGTGAAATATACCGTAACTTATACATTATGTCCTCAGAACACCAGCCATACCCACTGCTGTGCTGTTCAACAGTTTACAAGGAACAAAACTGGTATTTCCTTCAAAATATCCAAACGATTCAAAACTGCAAATTAATTTCAATAATTTGTGGCCAAAGCTACTTGCAATGTTACAAAAATGGGGAAAATTCCCTTCTGAGCTCCTCCAAATGTAGCAGACAGCATGCCATTGTTGTGTTTACTCCCTAGCAACTTTAAATAATCTTCAAGAATACTTCTTAAAGGACATAATTGTCACAACTAGTCTCGTTCAAAAAGTGTTTCAGTTGTACCATATTTTGAATATAACCTCACTGTTGTCACTAACACCTGAAGATCTTATTTCTGACTAGCAAGTATTAGGGCTGTGAATGTGTAGTTAAGCCATGAAACATTTTATCCCAAACTTTTGCCACCATTTATCTATTCATCTAATATCGCCTTTGCACTGTGGGATGATGGACAGTTATTGATCAACATAACTGAAGAAGACAGTACAAACCTAGTGACCACAGCCTTCATCATTGGTCATCTATGCACCTTTGTAGTTTTAAAGACGAAAAAATTACACAGATACAAAGTGAGAAAATGTTCAGATGGATAAAAACAAGATGAGAGAATAAAAAAGTTTACAGATTTATCCCAAGTAGCTTGTTTATGAGACATTTCTCCAACATTTAATTACTTTGATCATAATCACCTTCACGGTAACAGCCCTTTTAGAAATCACATGTGGCTATGATAAAGTCCACTGAGAAACTCACCATCTGTTTTCATCACTCTCAGATTTCACTTTACAAAGAGTTGCAAAAGTTAAAAAGAGATAATACATGTATTTAACGGTATTAACTTATTGATTGTAAGGTCTTTTTTGTACTTACGCTCATACAAAGTGAAAATCTCAGTCGCATATTAGTAACCATGACCTCCAGTTGATAACCACTGACTCAGGTGCATATCATATACAGTATTCCTGAACTGCCAATCCAAATATGCTATGACGCCAAACTGTGTATGGTTCAATTGTACTTGTACACCAAAAATCGAGGGTTCTTGGTGTATGAAGTAGCGAACAGTTTACCATCTGGTGTAGGATCAGAGAAGGCAATGTCATCCATGGTCAGAAAAGAACCAAAGGTATAGTGATTTCTGAAATGGAAAAGAAAGTTTCAGTCCTTTTAGAGTTGACTGGAAAATCATTAAATGTTATTTAATGTAATTATTTATTTGTAATTATTATTACAAACTTTATGATTTGAAGTATTGTAAACCATCCACCTTTGTTGCCCGACTTCCTCCGTTTGATCTTGACTTAGACCTAAGTGTGTGTGAAGGCCAACTTACTTTACAGGAGTGTTATAATTCACTTTCCTCTATGAGTAATGGAAAATCTCCAGGAAGTGATGGGCTTTCGGTAGACTTCTATAAAAAATTTTGGCCTTTAATAGGGAATCTGGTGGTTGACTCATTAAATTATGCGTTTCGTGTTCGATCCTTGTCTAATGAACAACGTCGTGGTATAATCACTTTAATACCCAAGCCTGACAAAAACCCCTGTTCTATTTCCAACTACCGCCCGATCACGCTTTTGAATACTGACTATAAGATTGCCACCAAAGCAATTGCAAGTAGAGTTAAAAAAATAATTAATACTATAATTGGTCCCCATCAGTCTGGTTTCCTTAGTAACCGTTTTATTGGGGAAAATATAAGATTCGTATTAGATCTGATTGATTACTCTTCCGTTGAAAACGCACCCGGGTTCCTTTTCTTTGTAGATTTTGAAAAGGCCTTCGATAGTGTAGACTGGAACTTTATAAATATGACACTTGATTTTTTTAATTTTGGTAATGATCTGAAAAGGTGGGTTTCTACTTTTTACAAAAATAGCTCAGCATGTGTTTGCAACAACGGGTATTCTACTGGTTTCTTCTCCGTTCGAAGAGGCGTTAGGCAGGGTTGTCTGCTTAGCCCATACTTATTCTTACTTTGTGCTGAGCTTTTAGCTAAAGCAGTTTTAAGTAATGATCTGTTTAAGGGTATTCGTATTCATGGTAACGATTGTAAAGTATTAAGCTATGCCGATGATACCACTTTTATTCTAGATGGAAGCGCAGGCACCTTTAATGAAATGATTACTATACTTGAGGATTTTAAAAATGCATCCGGTCTTCACATCAATTATACTAAATCCCATCTCTTCCCGTTGGGTCCTTATATTAAGAGTCAACCTGTTCACCTCTCGGACTTTAATTTCTCACTAAGTTTCGGCCCAATTAAATACCTGGGAATCTTTTTCACACATAACGGAAATGATCTATTCAGACTCAACTTTCTTCAAAAGCTTTCCAGACTTAAAAATCAACTACGAATCTGGTCTAATCAAGACCTTACCCCCATTGGAAAGAATGTTATTGTAAAGTCCTTTGCCCTGTCCCAGTTAGTTTTCCTGTTTCAAGTGCTTCCGGATCCCCCTGCTAAATTTATCCAAGAAGTAGAAAGCTGTATCTTTGATTTTATTTGGGGCGGGAACCCTGACAAGATTAAACGTAAAACTATGTATAACCCAATCAACCGTGGAGGGCTTAAAATCACACATATTCGTACTTTCATTTCGGCTTTGAAAATTACATGGATCAAAAGGTATTGTGATAAAACAAATAGGGGGTTATGGAAAGCCTTTTTTGATCTACATCTGGAAAAATATGGGGGTAGCTTTCTGTTTAATTGTAACTTCCGTGCTAATAACATATGTTCTATTTCGAATGAGTTCATTCATAATATTTGTACTGCTTGGGCAAGCTATAATTTTAAAGAGCCGAAAGAAAATTTCGGTACCCAGGTTTTATGGAATAATGCCTTTATTGAAATAAATGGTGCTATTTTGTATGACAAAAAGTTACACCATGCAGGGGTGAACTTCGTGCAAGACCTTTTTACAAATGATGGTTCACAACATTCATTTACCTCCTTTTGCAACACATATGGTGTGACTCGTTTCCCCTTTACTCAATTTTATGGTATTTTAGCTGCTATCCCAGGCAGCTGGAAAGCAACTATTATACAAATTTGTAATGATTACGACAGCCCCCTTAAGATTTTTTCTAGAAGTAACATTTCACAGTTAGTTTATGCTAATCTAATCAATAAAATTACGCATCCTCCAATCGCCATTGAGAAGTGGAATTTACGTTTCTATCTTACAGATAAATGGGATGTTATCTTCAAAATTCCTTTTCATACACTCTCTGACAGTAAAGTTATTTATTTTCAGTTCCGTTTCCTTCACCGTATTTTGGGAACAAATTACCTCTTAAGTTGAATGCATAAAAGGGAAGATCCATTATGTACTTTTTGTAAGTCTGAGTCGGAGACACTAGATCACCTCTTTTGGAATTGTCCCTTCACCTCTACATTCCTTTTGGATACTAAAAACTTCTTTTCGGGCAAAAGTTTTTACTCACAAAAGACGATTTCTTTTTCCGCTACAAACTCCTACTGAACCATCCAATGAATTATTTTATTTTACATTGTAAATATTACATTTATAGCTGCAAATTAAACAATACAATTCCTAATCATATTGCTTTCTTTCATAAACTGAAATTCCTGCTTAAGGTTGAAAGGTATATTTGTTCTAAAGCTGATGTAAGCAAGTCTCGACGTAGTAAGTTTGATCACATTGTTAATTGTTTTGCTTATAATAGAGACCTCTTTGATTAGATTGTAAACTTTATGCTGTGTAAAAGCCTTAGCATTTGTGAATGGTATGCATGTATATATGTATATGAACGTAAATAGGTTGAATTTCTCCGTGTTACAGCTGAACAAAAAAAAAAAAAAAAAAAAAAATTGTTATTTAGCTTTTTGTTTACCAGTAGTTCCAAGTCCCTTACGCTTTATAGCGTTATAACATATTATAAATCTCTTAAGATCCATCAACCTGGACTAAGAAATAATCCTTACATTTTCATGCAACAACACAGCTTCAACATATGGACCTTAATCTTCAACATACCCTTATGGAAAAGTTGTCTTCACGTGGGCCTGCATTATATTTTCAACTCTGTATATGGGGCCCCAGGAAAGAAAGGGATATGCTGTGCAACTATAAATACTGCTTGTTTTGAGTAATACTGTAAACATGAAAAATGGCTAGGACAGGTTACCACATTCTATTTCAGAGATGCATTTCCTGGCCGTGAGTCAAGTAAGGATTCTGCTTTCGTAGGAATCGCAACTCTTTGGGAATTTTTAAAACTAACATAGAAATGCCCCCAAATCATATTTTGGAGTAAACACTTGTTTTATTAAATTTGAAGTTTATTATGAAGAATAAGGACAAAACATGCTCTTTTGGTCATTTTCTTTATTCTGTCACAAGTTTTCTCTGTTGTTAGCCACTACAATTTTCCAGCACTGGCAGGGTAGTACCTAAGTCATAGAGGAGCCAGTTGTGTAAAGCCTACTGGTGTATTGATACCCACTGTTGTAATAGTAATTGAAAGATTGTTGAGCACTGTGAATTATATGCTCCTGTGTCATTTACAACATCATTGTAGAAATCACAACTCCATTCACAGTTGGTACTGATAGGTCCACAGGTAACTGACCCCAAAAATATTCAATTCACCCAAGCCCACTTGAAATTTAAATTATCCCCCAAAACAGCAACTTTCAGTAGAATTTGACACAGATTAAATAGTATTTTGTGGTAGGTTTCTATATTTTCAAGCTTCAACGCAAATATAAAAGGTAAGAAATTTTCCAGCAGCTAGATCTTTAGCCCTTTTGCTTTGTACAGTTTTTCAGTGGAAAAACTCCCTTTATACAAGTTAAGTTTTGCCACAAAACACTAACCTTTCAGGCTAAAAACCCTTTGGCAGCCAGCTACATATTACTACATAACAGGCTAATGTACCATCCACAGCCAACACGTACTATTATGTATCAAACTTACTACGGTTGAAAAGGCCAAGCTAGCTATGTAGATACCAACAGGAGTGTGTGTGGCTTTCTATATAGCTTCAAAATGTAGTTTTTGAGGGTGGAGTTGTTGGAAATTTTTTCATACCTTGAACAGGTGACGATTTACAAAGCAAACAAAATGGCCACGCCCTGGAAAATTCAGGCCTAGCAATGCATTTTCATTAATCAGTGTAGAAAGCTTTATGGGTTGGAAGAAAAAGAACATTAAACTGACTCAGCTATGACATGTTCCCAAACATACTGAATGACAAATAGGGCTCTGTCAATATTTTGGATAATTTTCCATGGCAAACTTTGCTATCTCTAAGGGAATCAAGAACGTGCATTCACACATGGGTCATTTCCACAAGTCAAGATGACCAGCAGCCATTTTAAATTTATTCGTCCAGATTTAAACTTAAAACAATCCCAACTGATCGAGACAAGTATTTACTACATTTGTAGTGTTCATTTGAACTTCTGATTCTGCTTAGGCAGCTTACGTTTCAAATAAATGGCCAATAATTTCCAGAACTGTGTTTACTCAGCTTACTGTACAGTGTACAACAGAAAAAAATGGTATGGCTGCAAAAGGGTTAGGAGGCTCAATCGAGAGTGACAGTTTTCTGTCAAGCTTAGGGGACAGTAATATTTGCTGGTAATTGTTATACATTAATGGACCCAATGATACTGGTTTACACCTAATACAGGGCTCAGTCTTTTCAGCACAATCACAAGACTGGGACTAGTGTGTTAGGCTCACAGCCTATACACAATGTTGAATTAAACTTGCTAATAAATGTATAGTTAAAATACATGAGGTAAGTGGTCTTCGAAATTCCGCCACTATTCTTATTATTTTTTGATAACTAAAATTTTATAAAAGATGAGACTGCATATCATCTAATTGTTGTAATTATTCTTCAGTATGGGTTCAGAATGGGGTTTAGTCCCCTAACTGCAGCTTAAGAGTAAAGTATGATACAAACCTCAATGCTTCCATCAGTCTTGATGCTATCTTCTTTCTTCTCATTAATCCGGCTACCCAGATACGGCTGACTCCACAGACAGCTGGTTCCTGTGTAGTTTCGCAACACCATGCTTTCTTGGACTCCTTGCTAGAATCTGAGCTTTGAGATGGAGGTGGGGTTTCATCGGGAATGACACGATAGCCCTGCAAAAGACAACGAACAGGAAAACTTCCTGTAGCAATTCAAATACCAGTTATACCAGCCGATAAGAGTTTCCATCCTACAGTACCACATTAACACTGGCAAACTGACACAATACAGTTGCATGACACCACTCCCATACCTTAGCACCAGGATTTTAAATGTTGACATTTCTGATATTCTGGCACAATACAACATGTTTGCCTTTAAATTGAATTAAAGCTAGCTATTTGTCAAATTTTTCAATACTCTCTTTTTCACATCCATTGCATGAACTAAACTTCCATGCAACAGATGCACCCACAGCAACTGTATCAAAGGTTATGAAATGATTCATTAGTGACTCAACACCTCCACAACATATCTACCATTGCAATTGTAACATGAAACTAGTTCAGTCATTCCAAAGATGGTACGCTTAAAACTGGGTACCTTCCCTTAGCCCCAATAAACTCCATACTCACCCCCCAAACCCTCCACATTCAGCCCTCAACCCCTTCATACTCAGACACAACCCCCTACACAATCAGCAATACAGTGTACAAACATATTGGCATATTCTCCACACAAAATGAACACATTTTGAAGTAAAAATTAGTAAACATAAATGACTTAACACAAATTTATTCTGGATGGATGCATGATACTACTAACACATCAGACAACCTTGAAGCTAAATTTTGGTTGTCCAAAATATTTTTTGGTTGTCTGAATAAACATGACAAACAAAAGATGATCATGTTGCTGCCATAGTAAACAAATGTTTATTTTAAATTCTGCAGCCGATGCTTTCCAATGATCTTTTTCTTTTTACTTTTGTTTCAATGATGAATGACAGTCCATACCATTGTCTCAATACAACTTCTTAGGAGCATTTTTATGACACTTTCTTACTGATGTATTCATTTACACATAAAATTTTCTTGTCTGTCGGACAAGCTCAAAGACAGAAAGTGGTTGTCCATGCAATTTTTTCTCGTCTTAGACAACACGACAAGTGTTAAATTTCAGCCCTGCTTCAGGTCTCTGAACTCTACACAGGCAACTTAAACCACGCATCCTACCATTTTGGAGTCGACTTTTCATTCTATGTTTTGAAAGTTTACCATCTGGTTTGGACCTTTAGCTCACAATGACGATAAATCATTAAATCAAGACCAATACAACCCTTGTGAAAGTTCCCTGTGGTGACTGGACAAATGCTAATAATACATTTCTGTCTAGAACTACAGTTGTTCACTGGCACAGTTTACTACCAAAGCTAGGTTAATTTGGCAGTGAACATGAAATCAAAAAGTAGATAAATACTGCAAAATTAAAACATATATCCTTATTTTTGTGACCTTTCTTCAGACTTACCAGTGTTTTTGTGACCTTTGACAGTGAAAAGCAAGGTGTGGAATTCTTGGCAAGAATTTGGCACATTGAGAGTCAAAATTGGCAACCTTGGCTAGAACATGTTCCTGACATAAATGACATGGACAGAACTAAGAATATCTACTGAAATGAACTCAATGATCTTTGGGAAATACACAGCATACCTTTGAGATTCCCTCCGAGATGAGACAGCCACCGATCTTCTTCTCACTTGTTATGAACAAAAATGTCTGCCAAGGATGAAAGAGAGAAAGTATACATATTGAAAAGGCATTATCTGTCACATTTTGTGATTCACAACTACTGTCAAGAGACTCTCACCCACTCAGTAGTACAAGCAAGATCCCACACATTAGCATTGCATAGTGCATACAGCCACAAGGTAACAGCTGATGAATTAAGGGTCCCTACACTTTTGAGTAACAACAATTAAATACTCTTGCAAGACCAAGAAAACCATAAACCCCAAAAATAACAAACAAAAATAAAAAGGACATAAAACTTTTACTGGCCTTTCAGCCACTTCGGTTTGATCTGTGACCTCATACAGCGACATGATCTCAAGTATCGTAGCTGAAGGAGAGTTAGTGTTAAAGACAATGTGGCAATTTGCACACTCAACAGAACATCCAAAATTTAAACACTCTCAAGACCATGCAAAACACATACATTTAGTAATGAGTCACAATGTCAGATATTGGAATTTTCCATTTGCTTATTTTCAGAGTCTTGGAAAGTCTTGATTACTCACATGTTTCTAAATATATATGAGAGCTAAAAATTAATGCCCCCCCCCCCCAAGAAAAAAAAATAAAATAAAACTGACATTTCAATATGTAAAGTGCCAGCATTGGGAATTTTGATCTTTTTACCATTGAAATGAGGCATTTCCCTACAGCACTTCCCCTTCCATTTTTGGTTCTCACACCTCTGAAACAGCTTTTGTCTCATTTTTACACCATTATCCATCATGCATGTGACCCCATCTCAAAAAAGGTGACATCACAGACTCAAATCATTGACTTATGAAACATGAAACAACTGACTGTGGTTTTGTAAGAATCATGATGGTCCTGAAAAGTGGTTTTTCTCTCTGTCACATGGTCAGTAGGGTTTGTTTACCTTACACAATTCTTTTCCTGAGAGTGTATTACCCTCCACGAATCCAAGCTCTCTATCCACAAGCTCTCGCACTTCCTCGACCTGTAAAATGGCAAAAATAAAAAAGATTTCATATTATTATTGCAAAAGAATACCACTTTATTGTATTCAAACCTACTGTTATTGTCACCTGGAAATTTCAGTCTGTTTCAGCAAAGCGAAACAACCCTCATTATACAGGGGTCATACCAACATCACATGTCTATCTAGTTGGATGTTTTGGCCTCATTCTACTACAGTGCAATTACTGTATTTACTCTAATAAATGCTCCCCTTAAGTTTTCATCACACTGTATGTAGTGAAATTGTGAATTCCTGTTGTGGGACACTTGCCGAGAGAAAAGTCGCTATCTTCTGGTATTTAGTGAAGCAACAGGGGAGGGGGGAGGGAGGGGGGATCACTGTTACACTTATGGAAGATCGGAGACATAGCAAGACTGCGGCATGGTAAGAGGTCCCCTGTGAACTGACATTCTCTGGCTCACAATCTTTACAACAGCATCTGAGTAAGCTTCTATAATGCTGATATTAAGGTAAGATTCCTTGCTGGTAAATTTGACTCCAATAAACACCCCTTCACGAAAATTTCACACCCCCAGGACGTTTATTAGAGTAAATACTGTATATCTATGGTGCCACTGTGAAAACATTGTCTCACCGATCATCTGTAAACATATATTCTGTGCACAAGCTGTGATACACAGCATGGCAAAAAGGAATGCTCTGGCAACACATGAAGAATATCCATTAAGTCCACTTTTGGCTGTTCATACCCAAAACTGTATACCAAACAGGTTGCCTGTGACCTACAGTACTGGCAGGAGATCAATACATGCATTAAGTAGGCTGCTCAACCTGTAGTGATGAGTACTGCTTTGCTTTTTGACACATCCACTGACATTTTCTCAATTGACAGAAATTACGTCTGAACTACTTGCTTAATTTAAGACCTATGTATTGGCATCTATAATAACTTTCAAGGAATTCCTGAATGATTTTAATCAGGTCCAAAGTTGTAACCTAAGAAAAAATTAGTATCATAGATAACATTCAGTCCATCCACCTCCAATATAACTATGCATGACTTGAAAAGAGAGAGGTTTTAGTGGGGTGGGCGATGGATTAGCTGTGAACTTGGATTGAAATCTTCTGCTTGTAAGCCACATGGTATAAACACATGAAAGCACCTGTAGCAGCTACTTATTTTTAAGTTCACATGACATAGTCATGATGGGGAGCAGTGGGAGGGGGTCTGTGAATGACTGCCACTTCCAACAGCCACTAACTCTTCAGCCAACAGGGTATTGACCTGGGGCACCTCTGGTACTCACCTGTGCAGAAGTCTGCAAGGTAAACACATGAATCCAGCTACTGACAGTCATAACCTGTACCTTAGTTACTAAGTATATATTTTACAGCCACTATAGTGTCACTATGCCAGGTGGTGCTGGGCGGCCCTGCGCGGGACTAGTGAATTGCGCCCACAACTCATGTTAAAATAAAACATTCGACCCAGCACTTTTTCCCAATAATGGTACTATAATTTTATGATTTTTGAAAGAAATTTGGATGTAACATTTATCTCAGAATGAGACGGCCAATTGGAGCATTAGAGTGCGGAAAAATGTCCACACCTTCTCTAAATCCAAGGATGGTGATCACTAAACGTTTATGCAGTAAAGCATTCAATGGGGCTAATGTTACAAACTCGAGTAAAGCCCTGATATTGTACATACAGATAATAAATGCCATTGGGTGGATTCCTACAGGCAAACTAGAAGATCCTAATTTCTGTTAAATTAAAATGACACAACAGTTGACAAAAAAGGAAAATATAACCACCTTTCTGTGAGCATACTTCGGGGCATCTGGGTTGATGACGATAATTCTTCCATCAGGAAATTCCTCAATCACTTCTTCATTCTTCCAACCCTATGAAGAGCAAAATGTTTACAAGATAGTATACAGGGGTATATATTATATAAATCGTGTCCTCAGAACCGTTACCAACAAATGGGCAAATCTGACTGATAACCAACAACTGTAAACCGACTAGAAGCTTTGGCACACATTTGCAACAAATTTTATATCTAGCCAGACTTTTATGTCGTATGAGCACAATGTTACGACCTTCATTTATACAAGACAGAGGAAAAGTGCAATAATGTTCTCATAGGCAAATAAATTTCTCTCCTCATGGGCAAATAAATTGCTCTCCTTCTCATATGCACTCCTACAACTTCACACCTTCATGTTTGCCTCAAGGGTGACCATAAGTGCAATTTGCTTTCTTCTGCAAATTACTTCAACAGATGTCTCACAATTGTTCCTTCTGTACAAGTAGTGTGACTGTTTTACATGACACTCTTATGCATTAGTGTACAATGGTTGAGTTTGTACTCTGTCTATGCAGGGCTTGAAAATAAGCTTTTCCTCTCTGGAGCTAAAAATGGCTTCTGACGACCTTCATTTTGACGCTTTTCTGGAGCTGTTTCCTTATTGTCTGGAGTTGTTTTCAATTTTTCAAAGAAACCACTGTTCCCTGCATGTAACATTCTCTGATCGTCTCCTGAATGTTACTTGTGCATTTAGTAAAAGAAATTCAAAGTAACAGAGACAGGAAAGACAAAAGAGCATTTTTGGTGTAACACCAGGCAGTACTAAGCATGGTGTGGTCACTCCATCTCTGAAAAAGTTGGAAGGGCTGGAGGGACTGGGTGCATGTATAGCCTATGGCAGGTTTAGGTTGACCTCAGTGGCACCTTGAATGTGGAGAAGGTGGGGGGTGGGCACAAGAGTTCATAAGTTCTATTGCCTCATGCATCTGGCGCTATTTTTAGCGCCAGACAAACACCCACTTTTCCGTTTTTCTGGCGCAGTTGCAGCGGTCTCTGGCGCTTTTGCACCAGACTGCCAGTCTATTTTCGAGCCCTGCTATGAATGAAGGTGTAATGGGATTGCAAATTTCCCTCATATTGTTGAGGAGAGTAATATTGTTGTGGACCATGACTTAAAACAATCTTGGAAAGCTTTAAGGAGAGAGATTTAATGCTCTCCTGGGACTACTTTTTGTAAAAAAAAGGGGGAGCAATGTCAGCTGGATCTCCTTATAAATGAAGAACTAACTCCATGTCATGAGTATGATCAGTCCTTGATTTAAGCAAATTTTATGGATGTCCACTGGACAACCTGTCTGCCCTTTTTTGGATGTCTAAAAGAAAATTTATTTCCCCCCCCAAAAATTGTGCAGTAACCCTAGAAGCCATCTGTTTTCTTTTTGCATGAACTTTGGTTGTCCAATGGACAACCAATCCAGTACTGTATGGTTGTCTATCACATATTTTGGTTGTCACAGGCGACCAGAAGGCTGCTAAAATAGAGCCCTAATGATTGCAAGTGGAGTATTTCTGACTGCATGAGTAATAGCTTGTACTGTATCTTTGTCATTTCACAATATTTTATTAGCACTAATGCAGTGCTCTCTCATCCTTTATGAGCTCATCACCCTCCATTTTGCTTTTATCTCCCCACTGATAACTAATCACACAAGTCCAAGTCTTCATTTGCAGAGAAGTTTTAACAAATCCTCCGAAAGAGATAATGTGACAGGTTTGCATGTTTACAGGAAACTGACATAAATAAACAGTCTACTGTACACAAGCATTTTATAAATTACTACCTTAAACTTTGTGCAGCTGAGATACTTGCGATGAAAGATGGCATGGTTTGCCTCGTCTTCAGGGTGTGTTGCTGTGTATACCATCCCACAGGTATCACATGTCACTGCTCCAAAATACTTCTGTCCTAGATCCTGAAGTCAAAATTATTATAAAACATTGAAGGGCAAAATGAAGGCACCCCAACTCTGTTCCAATTTTTGTTTTGGTGGAGGAATTTGTGCATTATTTCATGAGGTTGCTTCATTGTTTTGCAAAATTTTTAATAGACTGATAATTGTAGTGCGACACATTTTCATGCTATAAATTTCTAGAATTGCACAGTATGTTTAAAAAAGTGTGGCACATTTTGTAATACGATACCAGCTATTGAAAACATTAATGATTTTTGAGCATGAATCTGTTTTCTTACTAATATTCTTATGTCAAATGCTATGGCAGAACTTTAGGCATATACTCACATAAACAAACAAACACACTAAACAAAAAAACAGAAAAACAAACCTCTACACTAATCATACCCTTGCATCATTCAAGAATGTGACTATAACTTCAAATCAATGTTCAAAAATACATGCAAGTGAGCTAAACTCCATAACTACTCAAAATACTCAATGGCAAGAAGCATCATAGCACTAGAGGGAATTTTAAGTTCTCCCACTCATCTGTCCTCATCCCTTCCCTTCCTTCACTCTCCCCTCCACCCCAACTCTTAATCACATCCCTCACCTCTAAGGAAATAATTTAGCTAGCACCACAAAGGTTCCATTGTGCTATACTGGTAGAAGCCAGTCAAATATTGTTACATACAGAATTGGCACCATAACATTTTTTCTTTAAATACTATGCAGACAGAGGAGTGTGTGATAGATAAGAGTTTAAGTGTTGGATGCAATCCAAAATACAGGTACAGTAGCTGGTTTGACATTTGGCAATTTGTCATTATTATGTTGGGTCCAGACTTAAAATGCTCCATATAAAATGCTTCTCCTTGCCAAGGGTTACATTAATATGGGAGAGGACCTGTAAGTTAACTTGTAAGCTAGGCATAGTACAAACTGAAGCCACCTTAGGCAATATGTCTCTAACACATGTTACTGACAACCAGTGGTGAATTTATGTGTGAATTTGCTTCACATTACTTCACATTTCACTAGGAGTTGGTTACTTCAATAATGGTATTAGCACGGTCTTATTAAATATGCATACAGCATAACTAATGTATGCCTAGGTTCATTGCTGATTTTGTCATGCAGAAATATCAAAATATGAACATGAAGCCATAGTAGTAATCAGGGATATACAACAGCTACAGTGGGCGGCACTGGGCAGCCACACCCAGCACTCGATATTCCCGCCCAGCACTCCAGGCAAACACACCTCTCCCTGCCCACCACAAATCTGCCTAACAAGACCTAAAACTAGCCCCAAATTGACACCCTAAAGTAAAATGAGGGAAAAATGAAAAATTTAGTGGCTGGAAAATGGGTTAGATGCCATGAGGTGGGATGAGGTGCTTTCCCCAGATCAGACAATTACCCGGCACTCAAATTTGGCTAGCTACATCCCTGGTAGTAACATCACATTAATAAGTCCACTCACCAAGACCATCTGTTCCATACCATCTTTGTCCCTTAATTTATTCCAAGCTGTTGGAGACTTTGGCTGGGGTGTGTGCAAAGCTGTCTCTTTCCTTTGAGCTAAAGGAGAGGACTTACTTGAGGACGGTGTAGCTGGAGGTGTGAATACCGGGTAAAGCTTTGGTGTGCTGGTCAGTGTCTTCTTTGGAGAATCTGTTTTGTGAGAACAATTAAATGTGTGAAACCATCTCTGCTCCAATAAATGCAACTTGAATAGATTGACAAAGCCACTTCATACCTGTTTAATGGGGCTTAAGCAAGGATTCCACATCAGGAAATCCACATTTCAACTTTTGAAGAGGTATATGTTAAGTATTTGGATGAATGGGGCTCTATTAAAGCTGCAAACTGCTCGTTAAACCACTTAAATGTGACCACCCTTTACTACACCTAACTTAAAATGAACCACAGAAGCATACACACAGCTTTTGCACACAACATACTACAGGCAACAATCATATGTGCTACAAGATCCCAACAGTTTGTGATTACATGTTACTGTAAATGGTTTTGCTACACATTCACAGCAGATGTCCCCCTTCCATTTGCTGCAGAATTGTAAATTAAAAACCCTCTTCCCTTTAAGATGTACAGTACAAAATTTGACTCATTTTGCATCTACTCCAGTAGCCTTGAAATAAAGGTAATTTGTACTGGACTTGCTGCCTTTGTGACAAATTTGTCAAAAAAATAAGGGAAAGGGGGGAAAAAGGGGAAGGGGAGGGACTGGGGATGGGAGGAGGTGGCCTTCCAAATGACAGCTGAATATTCTGTGGCTACAGCCTTGCCGAAGATAACAGAATACTTTTGCCTTATTAAGTACTCTTGTTTGACAAAAATTGACACACAATAAAGCCCACATTTGCATACTGTATACTGCAGTGCATAGTGTGATGTCAAAATTTGCACTCTCATAGGTTTTCATATACTGTAAGTCTTCTAAACCTGCTTCACAAATTTGATCCCTGACCCTGAGCCAAGCAAACATCTTGTTGGCAACAACATGCAGTATTTGTAATTTTACACGTCAGTTTACCGAATTTATCCTTTGAAGATGATTTTGGGGTCTCCAAAAACTTGTCCACAATATTTTGAAGATCATCCACCAGCTCCTTCTCTTCTGAAATTTTACCTGGTGACCACAGCCATTCTTCAAACTCTTGCTCTAATTTGGTCTCCACACCATCACCCTCTGAAGGCTTGTCTGCAGGTTTAGCCTCACCAACTGCCTCCAAACTCTCTGCACCCGTTTTCATTCTCCGTTTTCTTGGTGACTGTCTTGCAACTTTGTCTACTTTGATTTTCTTACTTGGAGAGTCTGTGCTCTCGGCCTTCCTTTTCAGATTTGATATTGATGCACTAGTCTTATCCTTAGAAATGAGGTGTGTCATATCTGCACTTTCCTCACCTTCCACACCATCAAACAGTGTGTCAGTAGAAGCATCCATCACCCCCATGTCACCATCTTTGCACACAACCTCCCCCAACTCATTTACATCACTTTGCAAGGACACTTCTTGATGAGATTTACCAAAGTTCAGCCCACGGGAAGCTGTCCCTGGCCTTCCTAGGTCTTTATTTTCTGCAATGTGCTCAGTTTTGACAGTTGTACCACTTTTGTCAACATTGTTCCTTTTCCCAATGTTCCCCTTCCCAACTTTTTTCTTCAGGAGCTCAGCTTTTGCTCCCTTACCAGTTCTCTTTTTCTGTTGTTTTCTCCAATTCTGCATGTAAAGTTTCACACCTTTCTTGGCAATTTTTGGACTCTTCCTGGGGGTCCGCTTGGAAGGACTTTTCTTCTGCTGCTTCTTGGTCGGAGTTTTTGATTTTTGTTCAAGGTTATGAGATGTGGCAACACGCTCAGTTTTTCTTGTGTTCATGTTTTTTTTAGAATGTAACTTTGACTTTCCTCCTTTTTTCCTTGAAATTTTCCTCAATTTCTTTACTGGTTTGTTTGCAATAGAAGTTATTATTGGTTGTACTTCCCGTAGCTGCTCTTTTTGATTACTGGCAGCAGAGGTGACCTGTATTTTTCTTAGCTCCAGTCTTTCTAAAGGATTTAAGTAAACCTGTCTTTTTCCTCTGCTTTGGTAGAATGATTTAGCAACAAAACTTGGGGGTGCTTCTTCATCTGATGACAATAGCAACGACTTCCTTGGTGATTTTCTCATTGTCGTTCTGTTTAAAAGACAAAAAAAAACCAAAGTAACAATTTTTAGATAAACTAATTCAATTTTATTAGAGGAGATGCAAGTTGTAAATATAGCAACAGTCAATGAAACCTTGAATAACGGTGCTAGTCAAAGATTACCAGCTTACTGTACAGCCCACTGCTTTTCAGTCCATTGCTGTATGGTGAAAGGTGACACCAACAGGATAGCAATTTGCAAACTCCAGAAGCTGAGAAAGGGATGTTTGGTAGAAAAGAGAAGCAACAGAATGACTCAATGGAGGGGCCTATGCCTCAAATAAAGTCATCACACTTAGAATCAAGTTGAATTAAGTATCTTACAGGCCTACAGTAAAACCCCATGAACATTTATCGACCGTCTGGAGGAAAACTTCAAAATTGTCACAAATCCTTGCTTCAATTTAAAAGACTTCTCAAGTGAGTTTTGTGACCTTCATTTTGTGTTTTAAGAGTCTGTGCTTGAGAAACATACCAGGTGGAAATTCATGGGTCTTCAGATTATCTATTGAAACTTTACAGTGAGACTTTATCACACTAAAAGAATATAGCCAAATTTTTTTAGATTCCTTGCACTTTCAGTCCAATTGTAAAGAAATGAAGCAATTAATGCTTTTCTAGAGCACCCAACATTTCTGAATACAAAATAGGCATGTAAGGATATGATAAGTGGAAATAAGCATGGAGCGCACAGGGAGCCCAAAGCTCAAAACCCAAAGTGCTTAATGGGTAGGGCCCAGGGACTTGCCATAGGGACCCTGGAGGGGTCCAGGGAAAACGTCAGTAGAGGTCCAGTGGGCAGAGTGCCCAGAAGGTCCTGACTTCTCAGTGTTTTAGAAGCTTCAGAAGACCCATTTGTCTGTGATGTATTTCGCAAACACTGTTAGCAGTTAGCACAATGTAGAATGGAAATGAAATACAGCAGGATTTAGGGGCCAAGAACTTTATAAAAGCTGCGTTGCATGCCTTGCATATTAAAGATGCCTTTGTAATGGCTTTCTGACAACCACTCATGGAAGCTGGAGCACATAAGCCAACATTTTCCTCTGGGTGGGAGAATAATAGGACACAGAGGAAAGGCAGGACCAAGAGAGGATTTTCAGAAATTTTCCACCCAAAGCGGGAGGGTTGGGAGCTCTGCTTTTCCCATATGTGTAAATTAGTTTGCCAAGCACGTCCCAAGCAAAGGAAAATTTATTTTGAAATCTTCAGCTGGGTACATAACAAACGTGCCAGAAATTGCTGGAGTCCTTGGGGCATCACCTTGCACTGACCTAAACCCTTGATGAACAGCACCCTCATCCAGTTTTCCAGATCTCACAAAGTTCTTGGTCCGCCAACAAGATTTCATTGACAGCTTCACATGAAAGAACTCAAAGCCCTAAAACATACTTAAGTGAAAAGTTGGGGGAATCTCATTGGAGCCTTGAGAAAATCAAGGTCAAAGGTCAAATTTTTCCTCTTCGTTCATTATCGTACCTCTGAAATTCTGTGCACCATTCTCAAACAATGATTAAAATGATGGCAAGTTGTAAAAGCTGTTTACCTCTAATAAACCAGAAAGCCCAAAGGCTTAGTGATTCCTTGAGAGGAAATGCCCCTCAAACTCATCCTTCCTGAGATGTCATGTTCCACAATGTTTTCACAATTTGACATCTTGTGACCTCACATCATGTCAGGAAGAAATTAAAAAGCATTCATGATTCCTAACTTGAAATATGGTGTTTCACAGGTTTTTAGTTTTTGACCTCTGGTGACCCTGGTGACCTCAAATGACCTATGACCTCTACCAAAACAATAGGTTTCTTTCTCTCAATATCAAGGGTCTATATCCCAAATACAGTATGATAAGTAACAGAAGACAAAAACTGAACAACAAAAACTGAAATAAATATGTGCTTGTGTGGAATTTGAACCCAGGTTCTGCAAATGGGAAAATGAGCAATTCCCACTACACCATCACCATAAAAGAAAATTGTAAGTTGTTTTAAATTATAATATGGTCATCTTTCATACAAGTACACCACCAGGTAATTAACACTAGAATTACTAATCAATTCACCAGAGTTATGCTTGCAAACAGACATACTGTTCTCTATAATTTTAAATTTGGACTCAGTACAAACATTCAGCCCTCCCCTTTTCTTTGGCAATGAAACAACATACAGTAATGTGAGGGCACAGTCCATTGTCTTTTCTGGTAACAACGTGTAACAATCAGTTTACAAGTTTTTTGTACAGCTGTAGTTGCACATCTGGTGGCCTCTGTTGACCTTTGATCTCCACCACAACTTTCTCTTAAAGTGTACCTGAAGTCTAAAATTTCAAAAATATATGTTACAAAGTTTGAAAAATGCATCCAGATGGTCCAACTCCCATCTTCACAAGACATTCCTAAGCTGAGATATAAAATTTTGAAACTTATTCACTCAATTTGAAATGGTGAATTGTGCAATAATTTGTGATGTCATTTTTGTACTACTCAAATTACATTCTTTTTCTTAGTTTTTTTTTTGAAAAGCCACTGCACCTTGTGCCAAAATGGGATCACTGTTTTTATACTGTTATAGGGTGACTTGATTATGAAAGCCCTCTCCCTACAACATGCTATGCAAGTGAACAGTAAATGTTTCAAGGTCATATAAACAAATTTATTTCATAAGGAAACAAAAGCAGGTAATGTGAGTTGTAAGAAGGGCATCACAAATTATTGTGCAATTGACTTTTTCAAATTAAGTGAGTAAATTTCAACATTTTATATCTCAGCAACGGAGTAAGCTATGAAAATGGGAGTTGGATGAATGGAATTCATTTTTCAACCTCTAAAATATATTCTTGAAATTCTAGACTTTAGGTACACTTCAATATGGCACAGCTATGTACCAAGTCTGGACAGTTCCCATCATTCCTATCTTGAAATATCATGTTTACATTTGCTTTTGGTTCTTTACCTCTGGCAGCCTCTGAACTCCATCAACAGAAACAAACTTAGGACCTTTCCTCCCAATATAACAAATCTTTATACCCTGTATGAAAAGAATCCATCCTTGCAATCTTGAGATACTGTAACTTTTTCCACTTTTCAAGCTGTTTACAAATTTTCCGTAGTTTCACCTCTGGTGACCTCGGATGACCTTTGATCTCCACTAAAAAACACTATGCATTTATCTTGGAAAATGGCAAATTTGTGGTCCATTTCCTTGAGTTCAGTGAAAATGGTTTATTTCTTTAGCCTCTGATTGACTTGTACTTGTAAATCATTAGGCGAGAAGGGACTGTGACTGTGCTGTTACTGTGAATTCTGTAAATCAACACTTTTAAGGCACATCTCCAGTTTGACTGACACCCCCTACAGTGCACAGGGCTGGAAAAAGTGCATTGTGATTGGCTAAAAGTTAAGCATCTTTAGTCTGCTATCTTTCGGTATCATCTTTCCGACTACCACTTATACCGTACAGAAGTGGTAAAAACGAAAAAGATTGTGTATACTCTGCATGTTGGCCCCATAGATCAAGTTGGTTCAAACATTTTTATACTAATTCAACTTCAACTCTTTGCAATTTAAAAGCTTCGCCCGGTTGACTTAACTGTTAGCCAATCACAACACATGTTACATAGGATTTGTGGAATGAGGAGCTACATGTACAGTATCTATCTGCAAAGTGACTGTACAATCTTTTGCTTCGCTTTACCTTGCACCGCGAGTTTTTGCTTACGAGACGGCATAGATACTGTACAGTAGCTGCACAGGCTATAACTGTCATCTGCCTCTGTGAATTTTGCCTACAAGGCTGCTCAAAAAAACAATATTTTACCCTTCAAATTTTTCCTCCCACAATTAGTACCCACACAGGGTTCGCAAAACGAAAAGATGGGGACCTAAATAACTCGCTGACTGTTCTTGACCTTGAGTATTCTTATATAGGCCCTCGATTGCATTGTTTGTCAGTCACACAGAATTTCAATTTATTTACATATTTCATGATGAATCGGCGCACAATTATTCAGTTTGGAACTAGGGCTAACAGGGTGCTTGGATTGATCAAAGGAATTTCAATAGTTGTAGTAATTGTTCTAAATCTGTATAAGCAGTTGGTAAGACCCCATCTCGACTATCCAGCCCAGGCTTGGAGTCTATTCTACGAAAAGGACAAGTTTCTTTTAGAGCAAGTTCAGAGGAAAGCCACTTGCCTTATACCCGAGGTTAGGCATCTACCTTTAATATCATGTTAGACTTAAACATCTTGGGCTGACCACCCTGGATTTGAGAAGGATTGGGGGGACATGCTCCAGGTGTACAAATTTCTGTCTGAAAGGTCTCCTTTGTTATCTTGTAGTTATTCAAAGGTTCACAGTTATTCTTCGGTTACAGTAGAGGCCACTGTAAGAAGCTAAGTGTCTTGCAAGGCTTGACATTAGGAAGTTCAGCTTCTCTCACAGAGTTGTCAACGAGTGGAATACTGTAGTCTGCCTGAGTGGGTAGTTTACTCCACATCAGTGCACTGCTTCAAGGTCAACACTGACAAGTTCTTCTATGACTGTGGTAGAATCTAATTGTACTGGGTTCTAAGGTTAGGGGATATATCAAAAATTATCACTGTAGCGATAATTTGTTTTGCAAGACGATAAGATAATAAGAATTTGAAAATGACGATAAATTCTTGTGGGAAAAATGTGAAATGATTTGCCTCGTATTGTTTTCTTTCTTCGTTTTGCTATCTCCAAAATAATTCTTTTATGGAAGGCATTCTTTTATGACATAGAACTGAGGTACAAAATCAATGCAAGTTCATCATTTCTCTCCACATTTTTCCATTTAGGAGAGAGTGAATCAAATTCGCAGTCATTCGCAGTCAATAGATTTGGTGACTATTCTTAACCCTGAATATTCAAGTATCAGCATGGAACTTGCATGGAAATTGCCTTAGAAAAATTATCGTAATTACTGAATTATTATATCATCATAATTTCTTGTTTTGTTATCGCAATAGTAAAAAGCCAATGCCGCCCAACCCTACTGGGCTCATTTGGTGTTGTTTGGTTGTTTGTTCTCAGTTAGGGGTTTATGGACTTCAGGGCATCTTATGGGGCCTTAGCCCTCCTTTGCCCTTCAACCTGTTAGGTCCCCCTCCCTCCTATGTTATGTTATGTTACAGTATGTTATGTTATATTATGTTATGTTATGTTATGTTATGTTATGTTATGTTATGATCAGAGTGCGGCACGCAGGCAAAGAATTAAGCAAAAAATCGGCGTGGTGCAAGCAAAATCCTGATGCCTAAAACTCACTCAAAACATTTACGATCTACACAATTCAGAAACAACCAAATAATCACCATCCTTTGTAGCAGACAACATCCCCTGGAACCCCAGGGTTTCACCGCTGCACCCCAGTGGGGCCCTTAAGCAGGCACCTGAACCCCACGCCTGGACGCAATGCGTTCCTTGGTGCGCAATTTCGAACTTAACAATTAAATTCTGCACACAATTAACAAACTATGCAATTAGGCCTATAGCACTAGCAGCGAATTTCAAGAGAAATTGTCTTTACTGGAAAATTATCCTGATTATCGAATTAGGCCTATCGCAATACTGTAATTTCTTTGTTGTCGCAATGGTAAAAAGTCAGTACCGCCCAACACAAGTCTTAGGCCTAGGCTAGTACATGCAGGCCAAGGCCTAACTTATGCTCTGATGCCAAGTCCAAGTTTGAGTGCAAACAGCTACAGCAGCCTAGTGGGAGTAACTATAGAATACAGGGCCACTCAAGAGTTATATCTGAGCATCCGAATGCGCAGATGCGAAGTCGAAGTTTGGAGAAATCCATAGTCTTTAAGAACACGTTAGTATATATACGGAAACTTTGGAAAAAAAAATTAAGTCCCTTCCAAGCTCACCCTGGGTGGATGCCCGGATGCTCCGATGCGGGGTTAAAATGAAATTTTTCGAAAATTTTTAAGTCGCTCCCAAGTACCCCCCGGGTGGATGCCCAGATGCGAAGCCAAAATTTTTAACCAAGAATATCTTCGTACAAGCGGACCTTTCTGTAATATCTGCAAACTCCGCTGCAAGTATTTTTGGGTGGATGTGCGGATGCTCAGATGCGGGGTGAAAATGAAACTTTTCAAAAATGTTGTAAGTCCAGTCCAAGCATTTCCTGAGTGGATGCACGGATCCAGATTGGAAAGTGTGGCACTTTTCACTGATAACTCGGGTGTGGACAAAAAAAAATTAAAGTGTGCAGTGTGCAACAAGGTGTCAAATGCACACTTGAAGTGTGAACACAAAAAGTCAAGTGTGAAATAAATACTTGGGAGAAATTTAAACAAAACTCTTGAAGGCCTCCTTAACATTCAGAGTGGAAAGTATGGGATCGATACCGGCAGATCATAAGTTCCAAATACGCCTCACTCCAGGGGTCTTGGCTGAGTGATGGCCGACACTGCATACATCATTCAATCAAGTCATCAGCACGTCATGATCACAGCGACTTGTGATCATCCAACTGGCCAAGTCAATATAACATATACCTAGGGTTATAGGAGGCAATCGCCATCGGCTTATAGTATCACTTATCAGGTGTGCAATGTGAATTTTCAAGTGTGCGATAAAAATCTAGAAAAAAATCTCGGGTGTGCAATTGCCATACTTTCCATACTGGGCACAGATGCTCGGATGCCGAGTCAAAACTTGGAATATACATACAGTGGGAGACTTTAATTTGAGAATGACTTATTGTTGTCTACTCCTTACTAAGACCACTTAGGCCTAAGCAATATTTTGGAGGGGTTTTGGGAAAGGCTGGATGCCGAGTAAATATTTCACCAATATTAGTTATTCTTAGAGTGGATGCGCGGATGCTTGGATGCAGCTCTAGTCAAACCAAAGTTCAGGAAAGATAAACACAGTCACATCGCATCTGCGCATCCGGACGTTAGGTGGTATTCAAGAGTGGCCCTGCATTAGTTGTACCGCCTAGGCTAGTGCCAGATTGGAAAGCTTGTGATGGTGCACCTGGGAATTTTAATAATGGCCAGGAGAATTGCGGGGCCAATACTATCCAAGCAGAGTGCCACCATCGGTTGGCGCGGAGATTACTGAGAAAATTTTGGCCAAAACCACCTCCTTCATTGCAGGAAATCGCCTTTCCCATGCAACTTGTGTGCTTGTTGCCAACAAGTTTGCGCGGTTGCAGTTGTCACATTGTTACATTTGCGCGGCTGGTAACTTCGATATTCATATTGTTGCGCGGGGGATTAATCCCCCCCACAGGGCAAACTTTGCAATCTGGGGCTAGTGTCACATCGCACCTGCATATCTGGATGCTGTTCAAGAGTGGCCCTGTATTATACAGTTGCACCCTAGGCCCTAGGCCTACCTTGTTACTGTTAGTAACTTTATTGCTTAGCCTAGTAGGCCTAGGCCCTACTGCTATGGACTAGACCTAGCCTGGGCCTAGGCTTGGCTATAGGCCTAATAGTTAATGTATAGCCTAGCCTATGTATAACAGTAACTGATTAGTGTAGGCCTAGGCCTACTGTATATTATGTATACGTATAATGCTGGGATGAGTAGCCTAGTAGTACTGTAGTAAAAAGTAGGCTTAGCCTAGGCCAGTAGGCCCAAGTTGCCTACGCTGAAACTTTGAAAGATGACAACAGTAGGTACCACACTGGTATAGGCCTAACTCGATCTGGCTGTAGGATACATACCCAAACGTTTTCACCTTTCAAAAAGCGATAAATTACAGTTTTACTGTCTCAGAACGGGGTGGGAGGCGTCGAATTATGGCCCCGCAGTACAGTAGGTGATGATACACTCACTCAGCGCTGACAATATTATACTTTGCCGGCCTAGCCTGTATATAATCCACACCGTACCAGTGGCACCTCTACTAGCTCTAGTGGCACCATGCATTGACCACACGTTACGTTCAAATATATTGTGCGTACAGTCCATAAGTAATTTGCCCCGTAGAACCTGTACAGGCAGGCCGACTGCGTTATTACAGTGCACACAGTGTAGTTATGAGAATGATATCGTTCCCGCGATTTGAAATCTAGCAGTGGCGCGAACTGACCGATCTGAATATTCATGCATGCAAGAGGCATCGCAGGTCGTTCACAGGTTCGCACAGCGGACAGTATGGCAAGCCATATTATTTTTTGCAAGCTGTATTAGGCTATTTTTTATTTCCGATTTGTTTGTCATTTATAACTAGAGATATATGTGCCATTCGTTGCAGATGTCAATTCATTTTAATATCTGCATTTATTACACATATGTTGAAGCGGGCAAATGAACGCGGGTAAGAAAAACGTTCATCTGAGTCACTTTGACTTCCGCCGCGAGGGATATTAGATCACAATGGGGCTGCCCGGCGTTTTCGTCTTACGGTCAGAGGGCGCTATCATACGGTTCCTACTCGTGTCCTTTTATACGATAAACTATGTAGGAACCCTAAATCCTACAAAGATATTACAAACATAGATCACCCAATCCGGACAGTATATCATGTAAAAAAAAATATATTATGCATGAGATGCAAGTCTCAAGGCACGAATGTGATACAAAACCCAAGAAAACATAAGGATTTGTTGCATAGATACCATCAAACTCCTATAGGCCTACCTACACTGTAAGACGCGCTGACTCTGTATGGAGGCCTAAATACCGACGCGGAAATGTGGATTTGAATGCGCGTCGTTCCATACAGTGATCTGCGTCCAAAACTAAGAACGCGCTACAGAAAATTTCATTGTTAAAGTAGTTGGCGTGTGTACCTTTAACAACGCGTTCTGTACTCGCATAATACCGTCATTTCTCTGTGTATAATCCGGAAATGATTGACTAACACTACTGCGCTCTTGGAAAGCGAACGTTTTAGTTGCTTTTCCGTTGTTAGCGCGTAAGAATTTAAATGCATGTATAAAGGTGCGCTAGTGAAAGTACCATAGAAACTGACCAATTGTTTTCAAAGTACTAATTAGAGCTCCTAAAATTAAAAAAAAGCTCCATGTGGGTTAAGTGGAATTTATTGAGGAACGATACATCTAGTACAACTATACGGGCTATAGCCGAGCGATCTGTCTGTGACTCGGGCTGCACGAGCTAGCTACTAAGCCGTTATAGACCCATATTAGGGATATGTAGTCTTCTTTTATTCTTTTTGGATATTTTAACCCTCCTGACCATTATCTCTTGTTTTTCTTTGGGTTCTGTCTAGGAACAATTTCTTGCTGCGTACTACAACCAGAAAGCTCGTATTTTCAGCTTCAACGACAGTAACAGAAAGCACGTAGGCCTAGACGACAATAACAAGCGCATAATTTGTTTACAAACTTCGCGGTTGCGCTTGAGTTTCGCGCAACTGGTAGGAACCATATGAGAGCGCCCTCTGTCGATTTTCACTCGGCCGGGCAGCCCTATTAGGAAATAAGTCTTTCTGGTCGATCACTAGGCCTGTATAGCTCAGGTTTAAAGGCTGAATAGAATAATTGATCTCATAAAAAGAACGTATATATACCTACTTAGATGAGGGGCCTTTTCTTTCAAATATATACCTGTTCCAGTCTTTGGTCAGACGACATTTGGAGTTAAGCCAGCCGTACACTACACGACTTTGCACACCGCAACTCAACCCGATGGTCGGATCTCCAACAGTCGTATAGTGTGCATGAGTTTATGACTGCGACTGGAAGTTTTAGGACCAGTTTTAAGTCGCGCCGACTTCAGTCGGGAAGAACGAACATGTTGGTTCTTCCAGACTGAAGTCGGCGCGACTTAAAACTGATCTTAAAACTGCCAATCGCAGTCTTAAACTCTTGCACACCTTACGACTGTTGACGACCCGACGATCGAGTTGGGTTGCAGTGTACTAAGTCGTGTAGTGTACGGCTAGCTTTAGGCTGCTAGTAGTACTTTGGAACCCGGGACACTTGTTCCGGATATATCGATCAGTACCGACTGGAAAATGTAGGGAGATGCTCCAAGACTTTTTCCGTCCTTGACTGAAGGGGTTATATATCTTACCATGAGAGGCTGCAAGATTGACCAACTCTTCGATATAGAAGGCTCAGAGGAGAAAAACACGACAGAGGAGATATATAACTTTGAAGTTTTCAGGGCATTTATGAAAAACTGAAAACTAAGAAATGATCATAGCAATATTTTAAAGACAGACTGTCATCACCCCAAAGTATATTTTTAGTGTATGTATATCAAAATTCTCAGTTGGTGACTGCTGTTTGATTGACATCAAAGTTTGAAAATTTGAAAGATGCAGAGTAGCTCACATTCCACACAAGGCAGAGATCGAGAGTACTTTTATAGCCTTGTGTGCTCACTAGGACATGGCCTTAAGCAATAAAACAGGTTTATTCTTGCACAAGGAAGAGCCTCATACAGTTATGGGAGGAGCTAGAAGATGCAAAGTTGGGAGAATTGGAACTGTCTGGGATCATGAAAATTCCCCTTTAAATCTCCATCAGCACCAATTCGGAAACGATTTTTTTAAAGGAGATGGAGAAAGCCCCTAACTGAGAATCTTTAATTCATCACCTGTTCAAAAAGGTCAGTCAGAAGTCTCACAACATCTGTGATCAACTAAATAATGTTCGTTTGAAAAAGAAAAACGAAGCGGCAGTGTAAAACATTCTCGCAACTCGGTTCCAAACTCGGGCAGAACATGCCTTTTACCCCTTCGATCAGTGGCGTAGGCCGGGGCAGGGCGCGGTCGCCCGCTGAAAGCCTCCGAAGGCTTCGAAGGCCCCAAATTAGCCTCTGTCGGAAATTTCTAGTATCTGTCGGAAACAAGTAAAAACAATTCATTTGAAACACTTACAACACTTTTTATGTTTTTAAGCAGAATTACACATCGAAATGGTTATGACAAGGCCTGGACCGTGTCTGGGAGATATTTTAATCTATTTTTTCCTTGCGCTACACGCCAGATGATGGTGGCGCTACGCTTAGACAGTACATCATTCCTCCAAGATAATAATCTGTCGGAATTTTTTTCCTTTTTCCCCCAACCCCCAACCCCCCCCCCCCCAAAAAAAAAATATCTAGCTACGCCACTGGCCCCTTTGCGTTCTCGTATGCACTACTTCTACTTTAGGCTATTAAATGGAACAGTTGCTGGGTCAGGCCCGTAGCCAGGAATCCTTACATAGGGGGGCACCGAAGACGATAATTATATTTGTAGACAGTAAAGCCACCATATGATTACAGCTTGCGGGAACTACAGGGGATGATATCTCAAGCGTACCACAGACAGCTTAAAGGTATCGGTTTTACGTGGGCACATACGCGCGAAGCACGCAAAAATTTCACTCTTGTGACGGACATTTTCGCCTCCTTTTGCAATACAAAGACGTGGAAAGTCTCCACAAGTGAAGGGAACAAGACGATGATCACGATGATGCTTCTTCAGCTTCGCAAGCGCAGGTGAAGAGTTGAGTACTTTGCGAACGGCGAGGGGACGAGGAGCTGCCATTAGGCAGTCTTGGTGTGGTCCAGTATGATTTTGTTAGGCACCCAGAGGAAAATTCCCCACATGTCTGAGGAAATAGCAAAATGGGAACACTAACATGGAGCTTTGAGTAGGACTTTGGATGACAGTGAGAGCACACCAATCTCTTCACAGTTCTTAATTCAGATGGTCATTATGGTATTTCTACTTTGAACGAAATTTAGCATGAACAGAAAAAATAAATTTTGGAATAAATCTGGATACGATTAAATTTAGCTTCAAACCATACAGTCATCGCGTTACGAATGTTACTCAAGTTACTAGATTACTACATGAAAACCCCTTGATACCCAGCATCTAAGTTTGAGCCTTCACCTAGCTTTGGCTAGAAGAGTTCACTGGAATTTTTATGCTAATAATGTTCATAGGCGATATAACTTCGCTTGTGAGAATTGCGCGCGAAGCGCGCTGAAATTTTGCAAGAAAATTGTTACCACGGTATAACCTGCATACATACTCAGCAAAAGCTGGTGAAAAGATAAGCCCGACGACGGGACGAAGCTTCCCTAAGGGGTCCATCAACCCGAACCCCCCCCCCCCCCTAGAAGCAATGGGTTACAGAAAGGATGCCGGACGCGAAATTTTTGGCGCGCAACAAAAAATTTGGGATTCTGTTCTTATTAAGGAAAATTAGAAACTTTGGATTTCTATGGAAGAATCTGCCCTGCTCGTCCTAGACAGTTCTAGTTCTCCCGACTAAGTTACTCCTTCCAAAACTGTATTGAGCCCCTTCTTGTGCAGACACCATTGTGCAGACACAAACCTAGTTTCTTGCTTAAGGTCATATCCTGATGGGCATACAAGGCCATAATATGTAGGCCTAATCACAACATTCTTTGCACATGCTGTGTAATGTGAGCTACTCTGCATCTTTTGACTTTGATGTCAACCAAAGAGCATTCACCACTGACCAATTGAGAACTTTGCTTCTCTCAACCAAAATGTATGTGGGGTAATGTGTGTCTGTCTTTAAGAGCAAAACCAAGACGCCGGGCGACTGTTCGCTGGGCGACCTTCCACTACCCCTGGACATTGAAACACTTTACGTTTCTTACAAGATATGTTTATCATGATGTTGAGTCTGAATTAAGAATCTTCCTGATCATAAGAGAAAGAGGATAGAACTTCTCATGGATTCAATTTTGTGTTTTTCCGGGAATCACGCCTACACGAAAGAACAATGGCCTAATTGTGGAACCTTTACCTTTATATAAAGCCAACATATCTGAAACCGGTGTTAAAGCCATATATGTAACTGAAGATGAAAGCGCGCGTAGCGCGCGAAAATTTTTGTCATTGTACTACAAAAATGTTACAGAAAGCAAAATACGTTCATTATTTAACGACTTTTGGGATCATTTTTAGTCAAAAATCGCCTGGTGTAGTACCAGAGCCATCGTTTACACGGTATTAAAATTTTATTTTCGATCAATTTTCAATATGGTGGGGCACAGTGGTCCGCACGGGGGGGGGGGGGCACAGCCGTGCCCCGGCCTGGCTACGGGCCTGGGCTGGGTATGTCTTCAAAACTTTCAGTCAATTCAAGTTTCATCAGACACCTTTATAAAGCTTCGAATTCAAAATTCATCGAAGTTTACATTAATCCTCATTATCGTGATCGCTTCTTTAGAACACTAAGCATGAATGGAGTGAGCCACTTTCGTATTTATGCATATATAAACTCTTAGCAAAAAAGGGTTCTTTATTTGTCCCACATGAAGAACCCTATAGCTTCTTCGAGAATTATTACGGGAATTACTTAAGAAAAAAGGTTATGTCTGGAACCGTTTATCACCTTTTGTCGGCCTCCAGGAAGGAACCATAGAACCCTTTAGTGTAGGTGGTTAAGGTTTCAGTGATTTTACCAAATAAACGTTTTCCTATTCACCCTTTTTGGAAAGTTTAAATTTTTGACACATGAAACAAAATAAATGTTACGGAGCAACTTACAACGTATACGTTTCCGACAATGGCTACTTAGGAGACATTTTTAGCAAAACAAATATTTTAGTAATCTACGCGCAAACTAATGATGCTCCCCTACGAAACAGTGTGACATTTTATCATTTTTTTATCATAAGGTAGAATATCCCCGACTGAAGAAGCTCCATACGAGCCTGAAGGATTGAAAACACGACGCCTTGAATACTATGAATCTACATAACCAGTGGTTCAGTGATCCAGTATATAAACCTAAGTTGAATCTTGAAAGTATCACGAAATAGTACGGAGAAATTTTGCAATAGTACAGACAACTTTAAAACTAATACCTGCCATTTGTGAGATGGAAGGGTATCGTTCATATCTGGAAATACTTTTTATTTGCACCATCTCGTATAATTTTTTTTTAAGATTGAAGACCACTCAGCATGCTTTGCGATTTTTTTTGGGGGGGGGGGGTAGTTGTCCTCCCGTGCCCCTACTGCGAGTTACTAATGGTTACAAACTTTGCTCCTGCGAAATCTCGCCTATGTAGAAGAGCATTTTTTTAATACCAACATCGACAGCTTGAATGAAGCGAAAACTTTTGCAATTGTATTGGAGCAGAAATGAAAAAAGTGAACTGAAGGTGAATGCGAGAACAAGTTTAGGAAGGCTGTGACTTAGTCTATTTGTAACGGAAATATTAAAATATGTCAATCATTCATGCTAGAGGACATTTCACTCCACCTCCTGTAGAAATGTTTTGCAGGGCTGTATCCGAGTCTACCTACCCGATTCAGGGCCAATTCCGATTCCAGTGGCCACCATTCCGGGCCAGGTCCGAGTCCAGTACCCTCAGATTCCTAGCCAATTCCAATTCTAGGTCCCTAATTCCGGACCAGTTTCGAGTCCGGCCATTTGACAATGTAGTATCTTGAACAAATCCTTTTTTGTACTATTCTGCAATTATAATTAATTAACTCTAAACGGGCATTTTTAGAAGTCAATTTCAAACCCTGGTTCACCTTCACCCCATAAATTAGTTCACTGTATGTGACTATTCACTTGCTAAACGGTGCACCAGTAACGATGAACTAGTAACATTATTTATGAAACTTTCATTTTTGTGGACTCGGCTGGAACCTGCCCCAGTCCAGCTACAGCCCATTCCCTGCCGATTCCGCAACTTCTCATTCCAAGCAAATTAAGAGTCAGGCGAAAAATGTAAACCGTTTGCGGTCACTTGCCTCCATGAAATACGTGTTGGCGTCACTGTTTTTTGCAACTATTGGCATGAAAGAGATTTGCCATCTCAAATGAGCAAATTAGTCCGCGCGATGAGTGGAGCGGTCATGAGCTGATGATTGGGGAGGCAACACAGAAGATGCCGCCCGCAATCTCCCTCCACATAAACCCAGAGAGTCGGTGTAAAGTCTGCATGTGCGTGCCTAAGATATTTTGCAACCGGTGCTGAGGAATTCTTTTGTTATCTCGTGCATGGGGGAGTGGTTTGTGGGGATGAGTGTGGTTAATCCCCATTCCCTTTGTGAACTTTTTGTTTATTTAAGGTGGCTTACATGCAAAATTGAACTATCTTTGGCAAAGTTTCGAACTGATTATATGTCGGTTGAAAACTTCTCATTATTTAGTGAATTGTTCTTATTATGGGCTGGGTATATGGGGTGGAGGAGGTGACAATTTCCGTCCTCCTTTTTGTATATGTAAGGTTGGTTAGACGCACAATGGTGCTAACTTTGGGAAATATTTTGAATTGATAACATGTTTAGAGAACCTCTCATTTTTAGTGATATTCTGGCTATAACATGGGACCCCTGGCTGGTGCCATGAGTGAGACCCGTATAGGGAAGCTCTTGGGTGGTTACAAATCGCGATACTAACGTACGTTAGCAATGAGAATTCAGACGATCAGCATGCAATTGGGAATCACGAGAAGAGAGTAGGAATAACCAAATGGTCGTAGATTTTATAGAAGCAGGCTATGTACATGAGTAACATTTCATTCAGCATACCAATAATGGGTGTCCGTGAAGCGGGCCGTGAAAATGCTTTGAAAAATGTCTAACAACAAACAGTTACTTCCAGTCTTCCAAATTATGCAACAGACCTGACAAATTTTGGGCTACTCATGATGTTAGATTGTGATCTATGACGCCCTCTTGAATTGTATTGATGGTTTGAGATGTAGGCTCCCTTTAATTTTTGGAAATTTGTTTCGACCAGAATAATATATTCCTCCTTGTTATTGCCTTAATTATTGTCATAAGATTTGGAGCGCGGACCATGAAGAATGCGCGCGAAACGCACTAAAATCACTTCTATTAGCAAACGATAGTTGCACACAGACTTTGCACCGAGACACTATCAATTCCCCCAAACTTATGTCTGCGTCAAGGAAAATGCAAGTCTGCTACCCGGTCATGCGTTAAAGAATTTTCATTATTGTCGATTTTCTCAAGAGTAGAGGAAGGCAAAAAGAAATCCTTTGCTTCACTGTCTTACAATGTACTGTGCTTCTCTGTAACCACGTACATGCACACGATCAATTGGCTTAACAGGGAAACTCCCATGCACTGATGAATAAGTAACTAAAACGTAAGTTGTGACGTATTGATAATAATTAAGAGCAGCAATGATATGTTAAAAGCGTGCGAAAATTATGACAGATTGCAAAGAATTCAGTTGCAAAAATTCTGATACTTCTTTTCAAATGTTTTGTTAAAATAAATCCACAACTCAGTCGAAAACTTCCCCTGCAGATAGCTATAGCTTTAACGCCTTTTGAGTTTATTTTAAGAAAAGTGGACATTTTCGGGAATATTTTTTGCCCGTTTCTGTCAAACTCCTATGTTATTTTTCTTTTCTCCTCTTTTCTCCTTTCCGACATTTTCTTCGCGGCGAGGAGGGATGAGGACTCTCTAATCCTGGGTATGCCTCACTGTATTCCATAAAATGTATTCGATAAAATGATAGCTAATAGCATGTTAGGAGCATTGCAGGAAATTTCAAGAATTTCAGCATAAAATTTCAACTAATTTTCAACTTTCAGGATATTTTTCTTTTTGTTGTGGAAGTACTGCCTTTACCTTCGCTGCTATCAAGTAGTCAGCACTTGGAGATTTTCCCAAGATCTTGGGAATTCACAATGGCCTGGCTACTTTGGATTTGACCGAAATCTTGGGAATTTTGGGACTATATTGGGACTTTGTTCGAATATTTTAGAACTTTCATGCCCGTTAATGGAACCTTTTCCAAACAGCAACTACAAAGGATTGTAGGTAGTTTTGATATGCTTCGTCTTTGTCAATGGCATTTTATTGTGGTTAAAACTGGCGCGTACCAAAATTCTATCCCACAATCCTTTGTAATTGCTATTTGGATAAAAGGTCTAGAACACATTTACAGAAACTATATACATGGGGTAGTCGAAGTATAATATCATCTCAACAATGTGCAGGTTGGGCGACCGTTGCAAGATTTTCCACCTTTCAGTTGCGTTTTCTAGGCTGTCCTAAAAAGAGAGAAAAGATATCGGATGTGGAAATTTGGTCAGGATGTGAAAAATGACAATTCATGCAAATTTTACCTGTAAAATAATATTGTATTGATCATGATGCCGGGTTATTTAGAATTCTAGTTATGAGCTAAATATTTTCCAAATTTTGGCCATAATGCCCTTCTTGCTCTAGAGGTTTGATATCTGCATTCGAAACTTTTCATACGGTCGTCAACATGTTCCTCATACCGTGCAAACAGTGTTCGGGAATAACCGATACCACGAAAACGAGCATTGTTTTTAGGGGGCAATTTCAATTTAAAATTGACCTCTCTGAGTTGGAATATACAACAATATACACCGAAAACTGAAAACTTAGGGTATCTCAATTGCTTTAGACTGAATCTTGTTAGAAATGTATCCTGAAAATTGCATTTGTTTTGATCAAAGCATCTTGGGGAAATTTGAAATAAAATTACCCTCTCCATCGGAAGCTTAACCGTTTCTGTCTAGTGCAAACTTGATTTGGCGTTTTCATTCAAGGGTCCTTGCAGGCCAAGGCAATTTCGAGGTAATGCCAATGGAGTCATTTTGCGGTGAGGTGTGTATTTTACACTTGTCCAAACAAGACACATCGGTATATATTACCGTAGGAGTGTGGCAGTCTTGATAACACGTTATCTGGCGTTTACTCGATGTATGGTCACTCTCCTGCTACGAACTGGCCGAACAAATTGTCCACGGGTGACAGCTCCATAGACGCCTTTCTTAATAGCAAGTTTAAAGGATTATGGGATAGTTTTGGTACTCGTCGTCTCAGGTGGCCACAGTAAAATGTCATTTACAAAAACGCACACCAAAATTCTACTCCATAAATCTTTGAAGTTGTTATTTGAAAATGGGTCCATGGCCAAATGATAGGAGTAGTGCTATACCTTGATAGCTAAATGCATCTTTTGCAACTTGAGTTTTACCATAATTACTCGTGATGCGAAACAAGCTACCCTGCTGTGTAAACATGTGCGTTAATTGGTCTAGACTGTTAGTGCAAACCGCCCAATCTTCGGTTTGGACACAAGAAAAACCGCCCAAAACCGACAAGGCATCGCTCACTAGAACACCCGAGAACAACCGGCATCGGGTGTGGGGGAAGGGGGGGGTAGCCATACCTCCCAAACCGATGAAGCTCTCAGACCACTCGGGTAGACCGACCCCAAAAAGTTGAAAAACTATTTTTTTAAAATCATGCAATCTGTAGAAGGAAATTATTAACTAAAGGGAATAGTGAGCTAAGCAGTGTGGTACCGCATGAGAAAAATATAACTTCAAATCTTTGACATCAAAGTTTCTGCTGAACGTGTTGCTTGCATCCCCCTTGGGCCGGGAAGGAGATTCATTTGTCAGTGGGAGTTACCCGCATAACAACCCGTTCGTGGAGGGGTCCGGGAAATTTAGGAAAACGGAACCTTAATATAGGATTTCCCAGGTTCTGAGGGTCTTTAAAAAAACATAATGGATTGTGCAGCATTTTCAGCAGTTTCACTAAGGAGGCCATCTATTATTTAGGTTTCGAAAATCTGAGAGGGAAACTTCCCCCTTTCCTCGCAGACTATGGCTTGGTGGGATTAAGAAGCGTCCCCTCCCCTTTGGAAATTTTTTTAATACATAAAGGTCCATACATGTAATTTGCAAATTTGTTGCTACATTTTGCGTATTTATGGAAAAAGTCTGCTATTTTATTGCAAAAGTTTGATAAATCCCACGGAGTGGACAAATAGGGGGTTTTCGTACTTGTAAAGTCCGGGTGGTGTAAACATACTTTAGATCCCACATTTGTGACTGCAGGCTTTTGCCCAGAGTTGTAATAGTCATATTTTTCTCAAGTCAAGTCAAATCCCAAGTCATCTACCTTCCAAAGCAAGTCAAGTCTCAAGTCATTATCCTTCAAGTCAAGCCAAGTCACAAGTCAGTTTTATTAATTTTACAAGATTTCATAAAATGTGTGCCGTTGCATACTAATATTGATTTTCAGATACTAGAAAGTTGCGCTTAACAGCATTTCAGTGGAATATTTCCTTGGGGACCCTCCTACGCCATCAAGTTATCACTCCTACCTGCCTACGATCGATTTGGGCTTTGCTTTCACATAGTGAACCCCCCTGGGTTTGCAATATGGATTCACGCATACAAAGACTATATTTAACACAATTTATTTTAAGATGTGGTTTCACTTCTTGTAACTCATATTTTATAGACATAGGGATTTCTTTTATTTTCATTCATACTTTGTAGACAGGGTGTTTGCTCAACACCATTCTGTGCAACGGACGATGAACCAAAAACGGTTTGGAAGCACTGCGTGAAGTGTGCTTGTAATTATAGGGGTGAGCCTTGCCCTTGCAAATATGCGTCGGAATGGTTGCTTGAATGCTACACAGCTATACTTTTTCTCGACCCCTGAGTGTCTTTCAACAGCCGTGGTTCTAATCGCGGTACAATGCATGCATGCAAGGAAAGGTTGCTTTCTGTTCTTAAATAATTTTATGGTAAAAAATACCATGTCACACTCAGTGACAAACATTGTCATTTAATGTCGCCAAGTCAAATATGTTCAAGTCAAGTTGCAAGGCATTTTTCTTCAAGTCAAGTCGCAAGTCAAGAAAAAGTACGTCTCGAATCGGACTCGAGTCTAAATCAGCGACTCGCGAGTCAACAACTCTTCTTTCGCCCCTTCCCCATGCTTCCTACGCCTACGGCCCAGTGTATAGGGCCTACCACTTTTTTCACCGTTCCCCCCTCAGGCCCAGATTATGGGGTCAATCCTATCACACCATGCTAAAAAACTTTTGCCAAAGTACATAAACGAAGCTTTTGAATAATACTCAGTACAGTTTTTGGTTCGAGACTATATGGTCGCTTGAGAACAATGGCGCAGTGACAATGGCAGTGCAAGTACCTGCCCAGGGTTAAAATACCATTCAACTTTTGTCTAAAACATAATCATTCAACTTTTAACTGAATTGACTAGTGTTGAATGGTTCTAACTGGTTTAATTTTTTTCAAATGATTTTGAATGGTCATTGAACAAGTTGAATGGTGCTTAAAAATTATATCCCAGTTTGAATGTAAAAGTGCCATTGTCCAGATCACATCCAAAATCCGAATGGAACTATTCGGGACCATTTTTTTCAAGAATGAAATGTTATTCTTGGTGTGTATTGTACTCGCAATGTGAAAGTTGTCGAGCGTGTTCCAACGACGAGTTCATGACAATTTCTAAGCGTAGGCACCAAGAAGAGTACCTATAGATAGTTGACACCCCGACCTTCTTTTTTACCTGCGAATGGATGCCATCCTGGGGGAGGGAGTACATGTAAGGCCAGGCTTAGATGCAAAAATGGTGCTATCATTGACAAAAATTGAAGTGATTGTATCTTTACAACTTATCATCATTTAGTAATATTCTTCCTATCTTTGGCTGAGGGTAAGGCAAGAGGTGCTAAGAGACGGGGACGACACCCCTATACTCTTTCAGACATTTTTTGTCTTTGTAGTGAGGTGGCTTGGATCAAGGGGGGAGGGATTTGTTCTCAATATTGGGGGGACAAGTTCCCATTCTCAAATAATTTATTGTGTGAAAAATAAGTCCGATGGGCGATTTCTCAGATATTGGGGGGGGGACATGTCCCCCTGTCCCCCAGGGATCGCCGACCGTGGCTTGGATGCATAATGGTGCTACCTTTGGTAAAACTTTGTAAAGCGTTGAACTGAATACATGTTTATTAATCCTTATTATTTGGCGACTTTTTGTCTATTTTGGTAGGGCAAAATTGAAAGGGATGAAGGGAATGTTGTTTAAGGGGAGGAATGACACCTCAATTCGTTGAGAAATTTTTCTTGTTCTAAGGTTTCCTAGATTGAAAATGGTGTTATCTTTGGTAAAGCTTTGAAATGATTACATGATCTGAAATTTTACTTCATTACTGAATTTTTCGGCTGTGGCAGATCACCCCCTACAAGGCTGGTAGCCAGTGGGGTGCCTCTTAGTACGCCACTGAGGGGTTGGCGCGTCTAGCCGCGGCAGGAAAATGTTCCATCAAAATGCTCCCAGATGGGAGAAATGACAAATTTTAGAGGCTTGTAATTTGCATCTGAACATTGTTTATTTTTAGATTCCATGCTTTAGAAGCAAAGTTAGCTTTGGTTTAAATTAAACGTTTCTTCTTTACAAGCTCATTTAGTTTATTATTACTAAAGGTATAGTAATAGGCTATTTCATCTTTAGCCTGCGTGTATGCAGGTGTATTCAAGCCGCGTATTCTGTAGGAGAAAGAGAGTATTTTCGTCAGGAAGAGAAGGGCGTCCATGTGGGGGCATTCCTGGGAAGTTTGGGGAAGAGGGAACCCTTAATTAATTTGCGACCTCTCAGGTTCTTTTTGGCCTTGATATCATAATTAGGACATTGAAAATTACATTATTTCAGTATTTTTTTTGTCTCAAGTAGGCCAAGTTTCATTTACGGTTCGGAAATGGAATGGGCAGTTGCCCCTGCCCCCCCCCCCACAGGATACGTACGGCCCTGGCCGTTCCAAGCCACACCCGAAAAAACTCGAGACTAAAATTTTCGAAATATATAATCAATTCAGAGAAAGACATTTTGTATCCAATCAACCTTACAAAGGCAAAAATTGCTCAAATGGGACTAAAGGGGTCTTACACAGCACCCCTTTCTCAAACCCATCCAAAGGGAAAACGAGAAGAGACAGTAAATAATGAGTATTTCCAAACGTCTAGTTTAAAACTTTGCCCTAGCACCAAATTGGACCTAAGCGACCTTACATAAATATCACATATCTGCCTACAGCCAACTATCAAAAGTTCGCCTCCGGTTGCTGTCATGACTGCACCCCGGCACAAAGCGTGTAGTTGCAGGTGATTATAGGATATGAGTTGGACCTTAGTTGCATTACGCCCTACACCCACCCCCCTCCCCGGATTTAACCCAGGCTAATACGTACGACCCTGCCTATGCACAGGACGGTAAATAAGAGTTAGAAGATTGAAGTTATATTGCTTTGTTGTTGTTCTTTCTTGCTAATAGAAGGTTGAAATAAACTCAAAAGATGGCGCAGAAAGCAAGGTTCTTTCTTCGTACTAAACTTACACTAGTTCTCAGGGGCGTAGATTTCTTTTCACCTTTGGGGGGATGTGGTGAATTTTCGCAAAACTAGTAAATGTGCACGCCAAGCGTGCACGGCGAGCGCAAACTAGGGCGAAGCCCATGACGGGTGGGTCCAGGGGCCGCCTTAGGGGCCCTGGTAGGGTCCAGGGGCAAAGTCCCGGAAGCTCATGGGTTTTAATGTCTCAGAAGTGCCAGGAAGACTGTTTTACAGGATATATTTCAGAGGTAATGTTCTTGGGTATTGGTATATTTATACATTTAGGAAATGCTATTTTGAGCACCGTAAACTCATTATAAGCTACACTGGATTGAAATTGTACAAGAGCAACATTGTCATGTTTTTAAGAAGCTTAAAAAGGCAGGGATCAACTTATATGGTCATCCCAGACAACTGGATTTTGAATTCGGAGATCATTACAAGACCTGCAAGTTGGCTTAAGATCAGTGGCGCCGCCAGATATTTTTTGATTGAGGGGCACCACAGACGGTGACGTAATAATACCGCAGTTCCCCCAAATATGCGTAAATTGCACCTTTATTTTTGACGCGTCCCTGCATTTGTATACAGCAGTTTTGATCTTCCGTTTGTCACTACATAGAGGTGCCGTCCTGGAAAAGGAGTAAGCCCTCCCCTTTAAGACTTTTTTGTTAATTTAAGGTCTTATAGTCGCAAAAGGGTGCTATCTTTGGGATGTTTTTGGAACTGATCATATATGGCTGGAAAATGTCCATAATCTATCAACAGAAAGATACTTTGTCAACAAAACCTCCCGAAGCCTCCTCCCGTTTGTCGATTTTACTGCTTTCTATTTTGAGGAAAGTTTTCACACAAAAATAGGTGCGTAGTGTCCACAGAAACATTCTTGGACTATTACAAAATATTTCCTTTCCTTCATTGTGCATTATGAAAGGGCATCTAAGGCTATCAGATACCTGTATGGGAACTCCTGGAAGCTCTGCATTAATAATATTAAATAGGAGCAATGACATAATGCGTACTACGTGACTTCCAAATGATAATATAGGGTATGACGCCTAACACTTTACAACTATCGTATTTTTACTAATTTTGAACGAAAATCCAGACGAACAGCTTCCAGCAATAGGGAACAGGCGCGGATCCAGAAATTTCGAGGGGGGGGGGCCCAAGATGGAAAATCTCATGTGCACCGAAGGTGCACCACGAGCGCAAAGCGCGAGTCCCTACGCGTGGGGTCCAGGGGCCCGCGTTAGGGCCCCTGGCGGGGTCCAGGGGCGGAGCCCCGGTGGGGGTGCAGGGGGCGAAGCCCCCGGAAGCTCTCGCAATATTCCATTTTTAAGAGCACAGAAATCGGCTCCAGTTCTTATGTCAGTGAGATTTTATACCTTTTCATGTTGCATGTATGGCTCAGAGTTACTATATGTACCTGCAGAAGTTCCGGAGAATCTAAGTTATCTTAAAACTTACACGCCAACATTATGAGCCCTTGCAGGTACCTTGAAATGATTTTTGCCATAATGAGTGCTTTATTTTCGTTATACGGTATTCGGGTCTAGGAAGTCAGATGAAACAATTGTGCGCGAAGCGCGCCGAAAATTTGAATTTACATTTAAAACCATTGCTATGACTAAAGGTGTCAATTCCCTTTTGTGATCAATTAGAAGGTGGGTTCGATACTAAGTTTTCAGTTCTCATAAGAAGAGGAGGGTGAAAAAATGAATATCAATTGCTTCACATCCTTACAATGCTGGCTCCTCTGAAATCACGTTTATGCACACGAATAATTGGCTTATGGTAGAACCCCACCGATGAGTAATGCGAATACGTTTGGCACCTTATTGATAGTAAAAGCAGAAATTCAAGGCTAAAAGTGCGCAGATCAAGCGAAAATCAAGAAATATTGAGAAGACTTTGCAAAAATCGTGAAAGATTTCAAACGACTTTTTGGTGAAAAGTGATGAAAATAAATCCATCACTCAATAAAAACGTACCTCTCTCCATAAGCGTAAACAATTGCGCGCGAAGCGCGCCGAAAATTTTCGGTATAGAGACTCCCGGGAGCTCTGCATTAATTGTACACTGAAAAGGGGGACCAACAGGACTCTCACAACCTTACATCCATATGGGAGGAGAGATGATATATCACCTTCTTTATGGACTTCTGAAGAGTATACCCTTCAGAAATCTATGACCGATGGTGCAGGCGGGAGTTGGTGATTGGAGGAACCGCAGATAACTGCTATGCCGTGCCTTTTTAGGCAGTGGGATTTTGTATACGCTATATACAAGAGTGGGAGAGCCTTTTCTTATTAGTACATGAGAGTGCAATCCCAGGAAGGGGTTTACCCTCCCCTTTGAGAAATTTTTGTTTATTTTAGGGGGCCTATATGCAAAATGGTGGTATCTTTGGATCATTCTAAAGTGATTGTATGTTTAGAAAATGTTCACAATTTAGTGAATTCTAACTTTTGTTCGGGTGAAAAAGGGGAGTAAGAGACAGTTAATATATTGTCTTCAAACCTCCTTAAGTCCCAGGAAAAATCATAGGCGTGGATCTATCTCCAAAAGTGGTGTGTGTGGGGGGGGGGGGCTTTTTCACATTTGTGAATCGCCGTCCTGGTGGCGTGGAAGAAGCAGTTGGTGGTAGCCAGAATTTGCGTCACGGGGAGGCAATAAGTTTTGTGATCGTCGGCATGGGGGAGGGGTCTAAAGGAAATTTTTCTAGAACTGAATGCCCTCAGATGCGATTTGGTGCAACAAAAGTGTACGATTTTAGGTTATTTTTCTTCTAAAATTTTCGTATTCCTAGGTATAATTGCAGTCTGTTCCATCATTTTTGAAAAAGTGAGGGGGACTTTTTGACGATGTTCCCCCTTCCAAAAAAGTGAGGGGGACGCGTCCCCCCGTCCCGCATGATCCACGCCCATGGGAAAATTGCACACGCAATTATACCTGCGTGGAGTCCACAGAAACATTCTTGGACTATAATAAAATTTTTCCTTTACGTTTTAAAAGGATATCCAAGGTTGACAGAGAACAGTATAGAGCCTCTCGGGAGCTCTAAATTAGTTACAGTATACAAAAGAGGGACCAACGGGATTCTCACTACCCGACATCCATATGGGAGGAGATATGATATATCACCTTCTTTTTAGGTAAAGCAAGAGGGATGGTGGACAGGCAAAATTTGTTTCAAAAAAGATTTTCGTCATTATTGAACGTCGCGGTAAAATGTTTGGAAAATAAGCAACGGCAATTACGTATTTTCTTCTTTTTTCTCCTTTCGTTTTTTTTTTTCGTGGCAAGGGGGGGGGGGGGCGGGCCCCTGGATCCGCGCCTGATAGGGAATGAGAGGGGGGAGAGTATAGGTGCAGAGAGGTTTGTATTAAACCTCCCGGACAGGTAGACAGGTACGAAGGACTAATAAGCGCAGAATGCTGTTTTCGTCGTAAGTTTGTACCAATAATGGCTGCGCGCGAAGCGCTCAGTAAAATATTTGAAAAATGTTTAACGGTAGATACGTACTTTCAACCACATCATGCTACATATTAGATTGAAAGATCCCATGTTGATGCGAGGTTTCCACAGATGATTGGAGATGTATCTCTGTTCTTCAGAAAGTGTTGTGATCAGAACAGTTTCATGATTGTATTATTACCTTAATAATGGTCATGATATGGAGTGCAAACCGTGACGAATGCGCGAGAAGTGTACCGAAATTGTTCATTAAATTGTCCATTAAAAAAGATTTTCATGAAAAAACCTGCATTCAGGCTCTGCATCGAGACACTTTCAATTGCCCAACAAACCTACATGACACTGCCATAAGCCAGTCTTTTACCTGTTAATTCGTAAACTTTTTGCTGCTGTGCTTCTCCGAAAGTTGCTATTGGAAGATATTGATAATAAGAATAACACCGGCGTAAGGTTTGAAGCGCGAGGAGCGCGCGAAAATTTGGATAGTTTTCGAAGGATTTACTAAAATTCTGATAGTCTGAGAAACATTTGTGATAGAAAATAAAGCAGAGATTGAAGAATTTTTAACGAAAAATGAAGAATAAAATGTATTTTCAAGCAGTAGCGTAACGTAAGGGGGCGGTTGCCCCCCCCCCCTTACTTGTCGTCCTGGGATGCAGTGTCGGTACATTTGCTGATTTTGTCGGTACATCCGCCCGGTGTGGACGGCGACTGGTCTCCCCGACGGTTTACCTGTTTTTGCTCTCAAGAGGGCAATTTCTCTAGTAAGAACCCAAAATTACCGGCGCGCTACGCGCGCCGTAGAGTCACACCAGTTTCTCCAATAGTTCCGTTTTGTCACCCTTACCAAGTAACATGTAAGCAGAGTGCACAATTTATGTAGAGGTCGTAAATTTCATCCCATATCTCAAAGCCTAGTTACTGTTCCCTTGTGTGTGTCATGCGGTAGGGTCAGTTGGTGAGGGACTCACGGAGCAAAATTTGGCTATTTCAGAGGGTAGTCCAGGTGGTTGCGATACAATATATGTTATCCCCGATACGGTCTACAGCCAGGGGGAGTAGCGAAGGTGTTATCTTTGGGGGGGGGGGTGAAGATTATTATTTGCTGACGGATCTGGTAATGCGTAGTGCGAGTGCGAGCTTTGGCGGGTGGGGTCCAGGGCCCTGCCTAAGGACCCCTGGTGGGGTCCAGGGGGCGCAGCCCACCAGGGGTCGCAGCCCCCGGAAGCTCTGATTGTTAAGTGTATCTCTGGGTGAAAAGTTAAGTCTCAGGATGGATTTATTTTGTTTCATAATGCAACATCAACATCAAATACAAACTAGATCGGCTCCCTACTAATGTATTAGGCTATTCCTCTCGTCAGGCCGATATAGTTTTAAGCGGTTGGGATCCAGAGGTCCGCCAGTACTTTAGCTAGGACGTTTTCTCAATGCGACATTAACTGATCTGTGGCCTGGGGGAAGGGTCTAAGGGGAGGGGGTGTTCCCCTCCCCTTTGGAAAATTTTGGGATTTGAAAGGTGCCTAGATCGCAAATGGTGCAATATTTGAGTGGATTTCTGCCCTAATGAGGAACCTCAAAATTTACACCCGGGTAGAATTTGCTTGTCAGATTTTTTTTTGTGTGCGACATTTGTCGCCGTTTATGCTACATTGTCGCACAAACAGGGGCTGGCTAAAACACTGGGCCCGCCTAAGGACCGCTAGTGGATTCCGGAGGGCGAAGCCCCCGGAAGCTCCGAGGTTTAAGTATATCTCCGGGTGAAAAATTAAGTCTCAGGATGGATATATTTTGGTTCATAATGCATCATCAAATGCAAAGATTCCCAGTAATTTTAATGTATTACGCTATCCCCCTCGTCAGGTCGATATAGTTTTTTTTTAAGTGGTTGTGATCAAGAGCCCCGCCAGTGTTTAGCCTTGACGTATTTTCATTGCGACATTTACTGATCTGTGGCCTGGGGAGGAGTCTAAGGGGAGGGGGGCCGTTAATTCCCTTTCTTTTCCCGAGTTCCCGACTCACTCGTCCAATTACACCGACGGCCTTTTATACGGCCGTGTAAGGCCGTCACATGCATAATCAATTTTCCGACGGGCCTTCAACTTCAACTTCAAGGGCCAATTAGATGAAGAGCCAAAAACCGCAATAGCCGATAACAGACTGGCTCGTTCTCTCTTTCTCTTTTTCCTTGTCATTCTCCGTCTTTGACGACGGGCGACCAAGCATTGGGGAGGGGGGTGACACCCCCTCTCGTCATGGTCCTGTCTACAGCCCCTGCAGGTTTTTTTTCTTTTTGTTCTTAATGATTGTTTACGTTTTTATTGTAAGCCTACTAACAATTTTTTCCCGCATAGCGAGCTTTGCAATTTTCGGTACGCTTTACCCACTCTTCCTCAGTTCCGTTACTTATATCTAAATTAATTTTTTTTTAATATCATAAACCCTTTTAATCATTTCAAATAACTTAATAAGTAGAATACATGGATTTCATGGGAATTTCATCTCATTTCGCTAAACTTACTTAATGTTCTCTTGTGTTTGTCCGTTGTGCGCTACGGCTAGTGACTGGAGGAGGGAGGTAGGCTACAATGTAAGTTGTACCCGATAGGGCCCAACTGTCAGGTCAATTGACCAATGTATAAGCTTTAAATAAGTATAAATTCTTTTTAGTGTCGGCTTACCCACAGAAAAATTTCGCGCGCTTCGCGCGTTTTTTCACAGTTTAGATTCCGGGAAAAAACATTAAATCAACGCGGAACTATTTCCCTCTTGTTTATACATATTTTATGCAATGTATGCCCCGCAATGGCATGGTATAGTACACAGGTTTTCCCCAAATCCTCCCTCACCAACGCCTCGACGCTATTGGGGCTGTCGGGACTTCGGGTCGTTGGTCCTCCCGCCGTGGGGAGTCTGCCCCCCGTCGGGCAAATCCTGGCGCCACCCCTGGGTTCATGGAGGGAGGGTCACGGGGGCGAGGGTGACATGTTAAGTGATAACCCTCTGAAAAAGTGTCGGTACATTGACTTTATGCTGTCGGTACATTTACCCAGTTATTTTCATCCCCTGTCCCCGGCTTCTATCACCCCAGTTACGCTACTGCTTTCCAGCATACACGTATCTGTAGACGCTAACATTGGGGGTGGGGGGGGTGATTATATGGACCATCCCCCTAGTCAAATGTTGGGGAATATATCCCTCACCCCCCCCCCCCCCTCCCCGGATCTACGCGCCCATGCTAGTTCTAAAATAAACACTTTGGAGCTCCAAAATTGACCTTGGGAATGATTAGGATTTTTTAGCTCATGATTTTGGAAATTTTGAAGAAGGCACCTGCAGTAATGTGTACGAGTGCGCAGCAGTGCACCGTAGTGCAGTATCGATATCTAGCTAGCTCAGAAATTCGGGAAATCTGGGTGTTCCTTCAAGTTGGGAATTTTTTGGAAAGGGGGATAGTTTCGGGAAATCTGGAAATTTAAAGGGAAAAATTGCTTACCTTTAAATTGAAGGGAATATTTTCCTCTGTTCTTCGATTTCGTATTAAATTTATTTTGCATCGTGTTTAAATTCGTGGGTAAAGCAGGGTAAAAATCCTGGATCAACCATTAACGTAGTATAAAAGAAGCGTTATTGCAAATTTCCGGAATGACCGAGCCGATTTCAGGAAATTTTGGATTCCATTTAGGAAAATGAATTAAAAGTGTGGAAACACTGAGCAAGCTTTCCTCTGGCATTCTGCCAATGTTTCCACTCTTCCCGAAATTACTCGCAAATTCGGGAGCAGTGGAGTTCGGGAAATTTTGGGAAATATGGAAATGGCGTATATTGCACGAAAAAACGTATGACTCGACACAAATCCTGGATCAGCCATTTAAGTAGCATCAAAGAAGCGCTGTTGAAAATATTTGGAAATATCCAATCGATTTCAGGAAGTTTTGTATATTAGTTCAGGAAAAATGTGTAAAGTGTGGAAGCACTGATCCAGGCCCTGCATGTTCTGCGTTGCGTTCAGCACAGCGTTGGATGACAACTGAGGTAGCGTGTTCTGTCTTGGACCAAGTTGAAGCTACACATACTATAAAGGCCCATAAGAAGTGGGCCTAGGACTAGACTGGCAATTCCATTGGTGAAGTATGTCGTTGGTTGTTAGCTTTCAAGTTCAAATTCAATTCGGTATTGTTGAAGGCTAACGTTAGCGAGTAACACTAACAATACATTTAGGTCTAAGCCTAACGTTGGGCTCGTTCGCCTACAGCTCTATACACAGTCCTTACACCAACCCATTGAAAATAGCGGGGGGATCGACCGTCTGTGTAATGGTTGAAATTTTCTGTCTTCTCACAGCAAATTCTGAAAGAAAAATCCTAATTTAAAACCAGGAATTTTTTTCTCCAGATCTTACAAGAGTATTGCAGCTGTTCTGGATCACCGAGAATTTTCGGAAAGTGCCAAAAATATGAAATGAAATCAGCAACTTTTTCGCTCTGTAAAATTTACTGTGTGACTTTGGAACTTTGTTTACAACAGTATGCAAATGACTACGTCGTTACGTCATGTAGAATGCCTGCAGATGGCAGTTGCCATGTGTATGCATAGGAACTACAGTAATCAAAATGTTGTGCGTGACGTCACAATGTTACGCACACGGCATTCAGATGTCAACAAATATTTCGAGCGCTACAGTAAATTGTTAAGAAGCGGCCAAGTTGATGATTTTATTTTAAATTTTTGGAACTTTTCCGAGGTTTAAAGTGATAAAAAATAACTGCAATGTAAGTGTAAGACATGGAAAGGAAAAGTTATGGTAGTTTATTACGACTTTAGGTCCTAACTTTGCAATAAGAAGAAAATCAATTTCGACCAGCACTGTGCTGGTCGAAGACCCCGGGTTTTCAATGAGTCGGAGTAAGGACCGTGTATAGGGAGCTATCGGCGACCGGCTATACACGGGCCTTTACTGAGGACTAATGCTAGCCCAACTACCATAACTTTTCCTTTCCATGTCTTACACTTATATTGCAGTTGTTTTTTATCACTTTAAACTTCGGAAAAGTTCCGAAAATTTGAAATAAAATCATCAACTTGGCCGCTTCTTAACAATTTAGTGTAGCGCTCGAAATATTTGTTGACATCTGAATGCCGTGTGCGTACTGTAACATTGTGACGTCATGCACAACATTTTGATTACTGTAGTTCCTATGCATACACATGCCAACTGCCTCTGCAGGCATTCTATACTGACGTAACGACGTAGCTCATTAGGATACTTTTGTAAACAAAGTGCCAAAGTCACACAGTAAATATTACAGAGCGAAAAAGTTGCTGATTTCATTTCATATTTTTGGCACTTTCCGGAAATTCTCGGTGATCCAGAACAGCTGCAATACTCTTGTAAGATCTGGAGAAGAAAATTCCTGGTTGTAAATTAGGATTTTTCTTTCAGAATTTGCTGTGAGAAGACAGAAAATTTCAACCATTACACAGACGGCCGATCCCCCCGCTATTTTCAATGGTCGGTGTAAGCAGGGATGTAGCTACAGTGGGCGGCCACACCCAGCACTCAATATTTCCGCCCGGCACTCCAGGCAAACACACGTCTCCCCGCCCACCACAAATCTGCCAAATAAGACCTAAAACTAACCCCAAATTTACTCTCTAAGTGAAATGAGGGAAAAATGAAAAAATTAATGGCTGAAAAATGGGGTAGATGCCATGGAGTGAGATGAGGTGCTTTCCCCAGATCAGACTTTTACCCGGCACTCATACTTGGCTAGCTACATCCTTGGGTGTAAGGACTGTGTATAGAGAGCTGTAGGCGAACGACCACAGTCCTTTACTGAGGACTAGGCTAGCATATGCCATGGCCTAGAGACCCTATAGTGTCTCTGGCATAGCCTACGTACAGGTACTTTTAATACAGGGAAAATCCTAAAACGAATGCCTATAGGGCCTACTAGGTTACAGAGTTAAAAAGAGCGAATGCCATTAAAGCGCCACAGAATGCCAATTGATTTGCATTGAAGTAACGAATGCCAGACTTGCCAGTAACTTAGACATAATGATTCCTAACTCAAATATGGAAGCCTATAAAAAGCATGAGGCCTTTTATAAAAAGGGACTGAACAGTATATGGCAGGTTTGAAGTTTGAACACATAACCATGAAAATTACTCAAAAACACCTTTTCCATGGAGCTACAGTACTTAGGCCTACATGAAAATGCTCACCAGTACAGTCAAGTTGCCAAACAAACGTCAGTAGCCACTTGAAATTCACTGGGTGAGCTCAATATTCGACGCACATTGTTCAAAGGTCACTGGAGCATGTTGTTCATTTTAGGGTGTCTAAGTTTGAACACCAAAATTCATATTCATCAAGGTCAGAGGTCTTGGAACAGATAGCATACTTGTTCTTTGAAAAAGTTATTTCCTCTGACATAAAAACTTTATCGGTGTACTAGTGGGAAGAGTAGGGAAATGTCTGCCCACTTAGCACTAGAGGTGTACCGGATATCCGGTCCGGCCGGACTATCCGGCCGGATAATGAAAAACTATCCGGTTCCAGCCGGACATTTTTAAAAATCCGGCTGGAACCGGATTTTTTTGTGAATCATTAGTAAAAGGCTCTACAAGTACATTTAAATAATATCATGCATGATGAAAATAGGTTTGGTACAGAAGATGCCTATGTAATGGAGTGGTACTGAAATTCTTGGCTTGACTTCCTGCTGGTCCTCTTCTTATCCCCTTTTTACATAATAAACACTCAGCAACTTCATCAGCCTGATCCTTGACAGAAAAATATTTCCAAATGAAAGAAGCCATTTTCCAAAGTAAGTGTCATGAAAGTCTGAACTATTGTGACTCCAGAGAGGCCACATTAAGCTACATATTTAATGACAACCTGTTACTAAATGATAGCCAACACTTGACACTCAAATACTGTAACTTAGTTCAAGGTAGGACATACAGTATGGTCAATATCACTCATGCTGTATGACAGCTGGTCTTGGTTGCACAAAAGGATTGACATTAGAGTTGTGAATAGGAGTAACTTAAACAATAGCAGCTTAGCAGGGCATGCTATTGTTAATGTCTGGCCCATTTCCTGTTTTGTAAACTGCCAAGTGCAATTCCTTTATAACCAACAACTCAGTCTCACAATATAAGTTAAAGAAAATTTCACCCAAAATGTTTAGTTCAATTAGCCAAAGGGTATAGCTATAGCCTAGACTAGTAATACCCTGTAAAATTATTGCAGCCCCCCATCGTATGTGTGCCCCCAACCCCTCCAACACATGAAGCCATAAAGGAGAGGTCCTGTACCATTCCAGTATTTGTAGAGGAGGTATGTGTATTGATCATTAAAATTTACTCTTAATACATATATTGCAATTGCTTATAAAGTAAAGCTTAATGAGTGATCTCTAAGCGCGACCCCTTTGCCATTATGTACCATTGGTAGGCCTACTTCTATTTTACTTGGACCCTGATTTCAGTTACAAGATTCCTAATGAAAAAATCCGGTCCGGCCGGATAGTTCGTACTGTCCGGTAAAATCCGGTCCGGCCGGATCTTAAAATTCCAGATCCGGTACATCCCTTCTTAGCACACACCCTTTTCAACACCCTTTACCATAGGTGAATTTTTTTATCTCTGCCCCTCTCGTGTTACCTGCTTTGTTGTGAAGTACATACACATATGTATTCAGTTATCAAAAATTTTCTAAGTCAGAATCTTTTCCTTATTTTTGACCTGGCTTATTTAGCAAGGTTGAAAACGCGGAAATCGAAGAACATTGTTTGGACTATTATCCTGATTTTTCGATTTCCATGGTTTCCGGGTTTTCGACCTTGCCTTTGCAGAACGGCAAGATGGGGAAATGACTTGTGATTAAACTTGACCTTGAATATTCTAACATGCATGAGCAATGAACTTCACGGGGAATTGTCTGTATGAAAATTATCGTGAATATCTTCTTTCCTTGAAGCAGGATGGATAATTGTCAAATTGAAAAGCATCGACATGATCCATGCAGTAAGAATATCAAAAACATCATGGCATGTGCAAAAGACAACAATCTGCAATACGTCTGTGAGCATGAGGTGGAAAATTTTCCCTATCGCTACATTCCATCATAACATTCTGCCATAGATTTCGCACCTTTCCACGATGATGGAAAGGTGCAAAAGCTATGGTGGAAAGGGCACAGTTTGGAAATGGACTTATTATTGGTACAAGTTAAGAGCATATTACAGGTTTGCTCACATAGCAGTCTGTATTAGGCATAGTCCTTGTTCAGTCATATCCCTAATGCCCGCCCAAGTGAATACTGAACAATTTTTTGGATAATCATACTGTAGAAACATGTGGCCCCAAGACTGGTTGATTGTTCGTGAATATTCAAGAAAATGCAACATCTGGTCCTGTTTAAATCATGTTGTTGGGTCATTCCGTGTCAATTCACTGGAGGCTGTTGCTCAACCGACTCAAAAAATTCCCAAAATATTTGTGTGGATAGTCTGTCATGAAAAAAGCATGTTCTGAAAATTTTAGCAAATTTCTTTTGAATTTTGACGGATTTAAAATTCTTTGAAATTAGACTGTATTTCTGCAGCAAAATGAACTTTTGGCATTTTTGCCAAGTTTGAGGTCTCATTTCTCAGCAAATACTTATCCCATTATCCTGTAATTTATTAACCTAATGAGACTACTGTATCCCATAGAACAGGCTTTTGTAATATGAAGCCTTTTGAATGTTGCTTTGTGGAGTTATGGCTTTTAAAAATTTGTGTTTTTGACTATTACTGCCACACATTTGGCCAAGTTTAGATATCATTATCTCTGTAAGTATCATACCAACATCCCTGTAATTACCCTTACTGTACGTTACCCTATTAAATATAAAAATGCTGTTGTTGATGTTGTTTTTGTGTTTGTTGAGAAGGCATTGCAGTTCACCATTTGTCAAATTCTAGAAACTACTGTACAGTAGTGTTAGCATGATACTGTATCTCAAGGTTAGAATCATGGTAATTTCACATACAGTACAAGGTGTGTGTATGCATCAGAACATAGTCATTTTAGAGCCTCTGTTGTGTGTTTTAAAATAAAGAAATTAGAATGGATTCATCAAAACAATGCATTTTTGCATTCTGGTATACTCATGTACAGTATTTTGTATGAAATAGATATTTTCTACTCCCCCAGCAAATTCTAGGGTACTACAAAATATAAAAGATTTCAAAGAATTTTTGCAAATCAACCAGTCCCTATTTGAATGTTATTTTATAAATATTTTGGTAGAAATTGGCATCCATATGTAAAGTTTCATGTAAGTGCACTGTTTCAGCTTGGAAATTCATCCAAAAAATGATTTTCACCAAGTTTCACCTAGTTTTATCTCAGGCCTTTGACCTTTAGTTCTGGGGTCCGGGAAATAATTTCCCATCCTGGGTTCCCTACCATACTGTAGGTTCAACCTTAAGGCTAGTTAGTACCTTGGAAATATTAACCATTATACAGTACCATGACAATGGTTGCTGTGTTAGGGGGTATTACAGCACACGTACAGTATATCACTCAAATGGCAAAGTGTCTAAAATATCTCATCCTCATGGAGTAATGACTTAATAAGATTGGATTTTAATACACTGTAAACTGGTGATAACGTCAAATCAGCAATGAAAGTGCTTTTAAACTTGATTAGAGCTAATTAACATGATTATCTTTTTATCATTAAGTACGTACAGTAAGTCTGCCGTTTCTTTTCATTTTATTTTTGGTGAAATTTTCCTGGGGGCAATGTTTTCGGGGGCAATTTTGTCACTGGGCGACTTTGTCAGGGGGTGAGTTTGCCTGGGCTTTGTCATTGAGCAAGTCCTTTGTTCGCTGAGGGGGCAACTTTATTTGACTGGAAACCTTACATGTATAGTGAGCTCTGGGTAAATGACCATACACAAGCCTTTACTGAGAACTAACTCGACCTTACAGAGGGATTTGCATCACCTCTAGTATGACTTTCACTTGGTGATAAGCCCTGCCCATGATTGTGTTTACTGCTTCTCCTTGTTCAGACGCAAACATAGTTCACTTCTCAAGACCACATCCTGGTGAGCATAAAGACCCTATGTGAGTCAAAACACTCTCTGTGCATGCTGTGTAATATGAGCTGCTCTGCATCTTTTGAATTTTGTAACTCTGATGTCAATCAAAGACTAGTCACCAGTTGAGACTTTTGCTCACCACCAACTAAAGTCATACTTGGGGTGATGCAAATCCGTCTTTAAAGGGAAATATTGCGTTTGTTTTACATGCAATTTTCATGTTTTTCAAACCAATATTTATAGATACAGAGTGATAGACAATTCAAAATAAGACAGTACAGTAGCTTTCTTTTCAAGAAATAAGGCTCTCACATGAAGAAATTTGGTTATTTGTTGCACAAAAGTAATTTGTTCACCCAAACTTTCAAAAATTCAAATGATGCAACATCCGTTATTCTTGTAATGCATAATATTTTGAGGAGATGAAGGTATTGCTAGAGTTTATTGGTGAGACTGAAGTGTTTAATAATAATTTAAGGTATTTTCTTTGCATGCCATGCTGGTGCATTTTAAATGCAATATTTCCCTTTAAACAAGCCTTGACCTTTACCGTACATTATTTATTGATTACTAATTGTCACATTTATTTATCGTTGACAGATGGCAGGAGGTGGTGATGAAGAGCAGCCTGTTCAGTGGGGGCCAGAGATGGAGGTGGCACTGTTTTATGCTATGAGGAAACATAAGCCAGTTGGTAAGAAATGTTATTCAGTAAGTTCTTTGTGTCCAAGGAAAGACACATATTTAGGCCCAGACCTAATAAGGAGCTGCATATGGTGACTTTCATGGCAAAAATGCATAACTATAATGAAAGGCTAACATTAGTGTGTCCAAAAATTTAGAAAATGCGAGCATCAGGAAAGGTACATTATTCATCAAGCTCAAAGAGATGTACTAGATATATGGCCAGACTATCTGACAGACAACTTGAAAATTTTGTCAGAAGTGGGGGACTGAATTCAGAACACATTTATCACTCATTGTATTTAAAGACAGCACTTTGAAGCAAGATATATAACTCTTTTTTGGAGGGGGACGGGAAGGGGGAAAGTACTCGTACTGAATGCACAAGGAAATGATAATTTATTCCCTATTTACCCCCTAAGGGATTGAAAGGCTCATATCACATGCACAAGATGATAAATAAGGTTATTACTAGTGAACCCTTAGGGGATTGAAAGCTCATATGGCTTGCACAAAGAGATGGTAAATAAGTTTATAACATGTGAACCTTTGGGAGATTGTATCAAAACTATCAATTTGCATGAAAAGTTGTTACTCTTAATCCTTCATGCATAGCTGTTCATAGCATCACAGTTATGTATTTTATGTTAAAATGGAAGTAAAGGAGACAAATTATTATGTAGCATTCTAAAAATGTCTGTACTTTGGGTATGCATAGGCATAGTAAATGGGGACAGGGTGACCACTTGAAAGTGGGGGGACCCCCTTTTCACCCCTTTCACTCCTCTCACATATAGGTACCGTTATTCATATTGCCTGCAACACGCAAACATAATGGTCTTCAACATATGCACAATTTTCTGCTTTACAGTACATATGAATACCTGAATACCATTAATGCATATCAAAAACTTGTCAAAATTTTCACTTGCAATAATTCTCCTTTTCCTTACATTATACATGTATGAAAGAAGGTAGGATAACTGTAACTTTCATCTGTCTAATGAAAATTGCCTGTGTCTATGATAAAAGGATATACAGCAGGGGTTCATGTGTTTTAGAAAAATCCTTTTGCTGGTTAAACTTATGCTGTAATTTTGTGCAGTTAATTCCTTGACACTTAGCATCTTTTGGCATGTAACTGAAATTTACAACTATCAAGTACATTCGCAGTGCATGGAGAACACCCAGCCCTTAGGCTGTGTGTAGCCTTGGTTTGAAGAGACCATTGATCTGGCCTGTGAGACACTTCACTATTTAACCAGTAGTGGCACAAAAGGGGGATGACTGGCTGAAAAGAACATATCTATACATACAGTACTACACATGATCCTTTAATTATGTAGACCAAAAAGCCAAGAGTTGAGTCTTTCTTGATAGCCTAAGCCATACTGTACTGCACAGTAATGTACTGTACGTAGCAGTACTCCCTTCATGCATAGCACACAGTTCCTACCAGAATGTCTTGCATTGGTTCATAATTGTGATATTACAGACAGTGCCAATACAGTACATGTCCATTTACAGGGTTATGTATCTTTCTTAGCTACTGTACAGGTCTAAAGTACAGTAAATTTCTTCAGTGATATAAAGTTATAGCACAGTTTTTCTGAAGAGAAAAGTGGGAGATGTGGTAAAGAAGTTCAGAAAAAAGGGTTTTCCTTTTTTTATACTACAGTAGCATAGTCCTTCATGTGTAAGTGCAACATACAGTATGTTCATCTTTTTTTTTTTTCTTGTTTTTTTTTTTTTTTTTTTTTTTTTGCATTTTCAGGTATAAACAAGAATTTCCATATGATGTGTATCTATGAAAATTTAATGCAGTGCAGCACTATAAAGGTGTCCTCTAAACAGATCTGGGAGCATCTTGGTACAATGTATGACATGCAGGCATTGGTAGGTAGCTGCTCCAATGTTAAAGGGAGCTGTATATACAGTATTTTATGCTTTTGTTTCTGCACACTGTATATCATTTACATGTGTATATATCTGGGAACTGTTTAATGCCATGGCTGACATACTGTATCTGATATAAGATCAGTGACTTTCCTAGTGTTAGTGTGTAATATATCTACTGTGCAGTCAGGGTTATAGCTAGCCGTATGTGAGAGGTGTTTAATATTTTTGTAGTGGTGGCTGGTTTGTGATCCACAGCCTACTTAGGGGGAGTGGTATAAGGAAAGGGGTGCCCCCTTTTGAAACTTTTTGTCAAATTAATATTGCTCCTGGGTAATTCTCTAAATTAGGTTACCAGTGGTGATTTCTCTACCATTACCAGTATACAGGGCTGTAAAGAAAATCTCAAAGGCACTGAATACAACAAAACCAGTATAATTGGTATTTTATTATACCTTACCAACAGGGCTGCCTTATGGTGTATAAACTGAATTTTCCCCATTAGTATTTTTTAGAAAACAGCCTTCTTTCTTTTTGTGCCCCCCCCCCCCCATGATTTGGGGATAACTGGTGGGACATACAAGCATATAAATTGAATTTATCTGAAAAACGTATTTATCATGGATTGGATTGATTTGCTCATTTATCATGGTAAGGATATGACCAAGCGTCCACATTTCCAAAATATCAGTATTATTGCTTCACCCTATTTTCCAAACAGAACCATAGAACATTACCTGACCAACATAACTCTTTGGTGTCCCCCTATTGTTGGTTTTCTAATGTCCTTTTTATCATTTATATTAATATGGTAATTCTCAGGCAGCAGAAGTTCATTTGATATAAGAATTTTAGAAAGAAGCACATTTGTAAAGAACTAATAAAAGAAAAAACATTGTTCAAGGCATGATTCATAACCAACAGAATTTTGGTGTCCCCCTTGATGAGTTATGTTGGTAAACTTTAAGGCTTCATCATTTGCACAAACCACTACATTTTTGGGTGAGTTTCAGTAAGTCATATGAAAAGTAGATGTCAGAATGTTACCAGAAAATATGATCTCCAGTCTTTTGAACCATGTATTTCATGCTGATGGACATTTGATTTTTTTGGTGTCCCTCATGCTGCCATACTTATGTCCACCATTCTCGATGTATGACAAACAAAAATTCAATGAAACTGGGACTTTTTACAGTATCTTATTAATGCAAACAGTGGTTTATATTGCATTTGAAATTTTCAGGTCAATTCAACATTTAAAAATTAAACTGTTATCATTTGGAAATTTACATGTTAGGTGTAAGGGGGACACCAGTTCTTTTTTCAAGTTTTGGAGAATTCTTTCAAACTTTTTTCATGTTCTTGTTACATAGGGTCCTGAATCACACTCAGCTATGAATTTCCAACCATAAAGGATTTTTCTTTACTCTTCTAAAAGGAACTTAACACAGGTTGCTTTGGTGTCCCTGTTATGTTGGTCAATTTACTGGCATGTATATATTTGAATGAGTGTCCTTATGCATACACAAGGCTGTATGTAAAAATATTTTTAATTTTAGTAAATGTTGATAGTGCTCTATCATGAGTGTAAATTTCAATCAATAAAGATGATTTTTAAATTTTGACCTTATGTCCCACCACTGGTACCCTAATTTAGAGAAAGACCCTCATATGCAAAATAGTGTGCACAATACTTTGCATGATTTGGATGGATGTTGCTTCCCCTTGCAAGAAGTCAGACCAGTTTTAGTAAGGTCATAAATTTTTCTTATCAGTGTATTTTTAGCATGGACAGAACAGAAGTGCTGTGTCATTCAGTTGTGCTAGTAGTGACAGGTAACTGAAAATGTTCTCTTCAGTGGCTGTCAGCAGCAGTGAGTGGGTGGCTGGAGTCAGCCACCACTAGCCACTGTACAGTAGCTACAATGCTACATCCCTGTGTACAGTTATGGTAAAGCAGATTCAAGCTCAAATGAGGTGACCCCTGACTACTATGCACCACCTCTGTCCACAAAACTATGGTACAGAATGTGATTGTGGTATAAATGGGATTAATTGCAGCAGTAAAGGTTAGTACCTGGGCACACGTGAGTTAACCACTGACGTATGTAAACAATCTTTGGGTTTGTGATTGGGGATGTGTGTTATGTGTCTGTGCACTCTGCCATAGAATGCAGTACATTATTAGAAAATGAGCACAGTGACACATGAAAAGATAGAATTATATAATCTGCTCCATGTACAGACAAGGACAGACATGCACAGATACTAATCTTTACAGCTGCAATTTAAAATCGCATGTGGTACAGTGCCTGTGAAGTACCAATCATTGAAATGTGGAGAACGGAACTGTACTTTATCCTGCATAAAGCATTCATCATTGACTATTGCCTAAGGTAGGGTCTTAATTGTTTTTATTGTTGTCTTTAACATTGTTGTTGTCTCAGGTCTTGACAAATACTTACGTCTGCTACTGTACCTCAGGACTATTTCAACCACTCTTGGGCCAATATAAGCATACGTTGGAAATCCCTATGTGCTAGTACAAAAAGGTGTATACCATTGTAGCCATACTGTACCTTACACATTTTGGAGCTTGCTCAAATATCTTTCAGGCTTGTGGCAGTTTGTTAAATGCTGAATGGACTAGTAATTAACTTGAAGAAATTTGAACCCCTGTGTTGACTATCTTTATAATACTGTACCCTTGTGACCCAGTAAAGGACATGTAGTACCACAGATCAAGTCTAAGGATATTTTCGCCCGGATACAAAGACTTCGAGCAATTGTGTTTTTGTCTTCCACAATTTACTGTCATGCTGTCTAACCTTTTCAGTCCAATTTAAGGAGATTAACTTCTAAAAGAATGTGTCCTCCTAAAGAAAATTCTCTTTGGCCCATAATTGATGTCCACAGAACCATAGTTTTAAACTTCAAAATTATGCTTGATTATACAAAATGTCTGTCTTGCACATGCAGTCTATGTTATGACCCTTTCCTTCCCAGCATGCATTGTATATCACGGTTTCCCAACTCGTCTATACGGTACAGCATGTTCAAATTTTTGTTCTTTCCAAATAACAGCATGAATCTGAGGTGATGCCATTCTCCAACTCAGAGGAAAACTTTGAACTTCCAGAACAAGATTATGGTGATCTGAAGAAAGAAAAGGCAAAGAATTCAGAGAAGGCCAGTGTTCATGATGATGGTGAGTGGTTTAAGCAAAATGACCCCAGAATTGTGTATTGTAAAGGTGTCCAGTGGTCTGGCTTTTGATGGGCAGACTAACCCAAAGACTGACCTTGATCTCTGGTGGTTTCAGTTTGGTCCAAGTTTGTTTGATCTATGCACACCTTTACTGTGTAGTTAATAGTATTAAGTCAGAGTTCTGTTCGTAATAGAGGTGGTTTACACTATCCTAGTTTTTGATTTTGACAACAAAGAAACATAATTATTCCACACACAAAGTAAACTTTATTTGCCTGGGGCAGAGTTGTAACCGACCCTTCACTCAAGTCAGAACCTTATAAAATTGCCTGACTAATTTCCAGAGAATTTTACAGTATGGAAATAATGCAGTGACTCGATTCAGTGACTTGATTTGAGTCATGAAAATGACAGTGCTTAACCTGACTTGGCACGAAACACAGTATGTGACTTGGTTACAACTCTGGCCTAGGGAGTTCATTTCAATGCTGTACTGCATGTAGGCATGCTGTACATTATGCACTGAACTATATAGTATATAGGGAATAATTTAGTATTCAAATTTTGCATAGCAGTTTTGAGAATTTCTTCCTTCTGTAGTACAAAACCACTGAAAACTCTATGGTTATGCACACAAAAAAGTGCTACACCATTTTACATTTGTGTAGCAATTTGGCCAGCTTGTGTAGCAAATTGTGATGCGATACCGGATAAACTATTTCCTGGTATATACAGTGCACTGAGTGCAGTGTATGCGGTGCCAACCACAGTTGTACCTGAAGTTCAGTGAGAAGATACCTTCCATTGTGCTTAAAACAAACATGATGACAAAACTGTACATCCTCTAAAGAGATTTATCTAATATACTATTGACTGCTTATGTTTCTCTTACCTGAATTTCAATGTTGAGTCACTTTCTTTGTCCAATTCTTGGAACTCTCTTTACTTAACAGTAGTTTGCATGCAGGGATTTAGCTACAGTGGGTGGTGCTGGGCGGTGACACCCAGCACTCGATATTCCCGCTCGGCACTCCAGGCAAATACACTTCTCCCCGCCCACCACAAATCTGCCTACCGAGCCCTAAATTTGCTCCCTAAAGTAAAATGAGGGAAAAATGAAAAATTAATGGCTGCAAAATTTGGTAGATGCCATGGGGTGGGGGGAGGTGCTTTCCCCAGATAAGACAATTACCCGGAACTCAAATTCCATTGGCTAGCTACATCCCTGTTTGCATGCCATGATTCTATTTGCCAGTGGTATTTAGGCTCGGCTTGGCAACATTGCCAGAATGGTTGGAAAATATCAGAATTAGGGCCTGTTTAGGACATTGACCCTGAATTAGATCCATGTCTGGGAAGTATTACAGTGTTCTCCACTAGCTGTTTTGTTAGGGTGCTGCACCCGGACAAAATTTGCAGAGGGTGCTGAGCACCAGGACAAAAATGTACCACCCGGACAAAAGGTTGAGCCACCCAGACAGAAAATTATCAATTCAAAACCTTAAAACAGAGCAAACAGCAGTAATTTCAGTGTGAACATTGAGTAATGATCAGAAATGTACTTAGTCATCAAAGAAGGCCATAGTTAAATTTATCCAGGCCTCTTTTAGCAAACATTTTTTAAAGGGAACACCCTGGCCCTCTCTTTATACTATAGACAGCAATTACTATTAACCATCAACCTTCAGAGCACCTGGACGAAAACTAAATCTGTGGAGAACACTGTAATATACTTACTAGTTTTTTGGTCAATGCGACAGATGAGTAAAAACCCAAGAAAAAGTTTCATTTCTTTCTTGAAACTTTCTGTAGACCATCTGTAGATGGTTGCATGAATTTTTGTGTAACTATTTCCAAAGATTAGTGTTGCCATAGTTTCATGTCATCAAAATGAGATTTCAGGATCATAAGAGTATCAAAAAGTCAATAGCAGAGGACTGAAGTGGCCATCTTTTGCCAAGTGAGGTATTTCCACCCATGGGGGAGTGGGGGACCAGTCTGGAAGTACCTTGGAATGTACTTCTATATGTTTGCATGCTTAGTGGTTTGTATCATTTCAAAGGACCAGTATTGTGTTCTGCCTAGCCATAGTCCAGCTGTCAGAGAATTCTAAAATGCAGTTGGTAACCATCAATGACCAGACACTTTGAAAATTGTCCTGTACTATATTGTATTTGCATTTTTACTTTTGGCTCAAATACAGTAACCATGTTCTGTAGTATGAAGAATTGAAGTATATTTTCATTTGCTTGTACCAAGAAAGGTTCCACATTGTGGTACTGAAGTTTAACCAGCCTTTCCCCAAAATTGAGATTTATTTCATCCACATTTTAATACAGATAAAAAGGAAACCAAGACCAAAACCAGCTCTTCTGGACAACAACAGGCAGCTGCTGAAAAAGAGGGTGGCAAACGAAAGAGGACCAGGCAATCTGCTGGAACCCCAAATGAAGCCCCAACTTCTAAAAGAAGGAGATGATGTACTTTAGTGACATAATCAAGAGGCATTCCTATTTAAATAGTGGAAAGATGACTTTAGTATGTCCTTACATAAAAGTTTGAAATGTAATTGGCATCATTTGACAGTAACAGAGATTTGTCTTTAGAAGAAGTCCAGTTTACCTTGAAGAACAGTTAGGACATCCAGGTCAGCCTCTTGTGAACTGGTGAACAAAGTCATTGAGGAAGCTGTTATGTGGTGTGTAAGTGATGAAACTGTACAGTATAGTATCACATTTGCAAGGTAACAGAATTGATTCAGTTGGTGTGATGCTTAAAGTTGCAGATCAGACTTCATGCTTCCTTTTTCAAAACTGCCTAGGTACCTGAGAAATTTTATCGTGTATATCATGATTGCAATGACATTGATGGGCAAACTGTGATGTGATACTGTGTACTTAATCCTCGGTGATGTTGCAGAGGTTCCACTCAAAATATTAAAGGAGCTTATTGAGTTGGTTCACTAAATTCATGATTTTTTTTCACACCTGTTGAAATTTACTCACATCATGATGGTAAATGGTCAAACTTAGAGATTCTGCATATCTGATACGCAAAGGAAATGACAATGATTGAGTAATTAATGATTAAAATCATTACAAATTTGTGACCAGACACTTTTTACCTCAAGGTATAAATCATATGCAACACCTGTCCACAAAAATCTACAATTTCTCACACTTTCGGTAACAATAGGAAGGGATACAGGAGTAATGAGGCTAATTAGAAACATTGCCATGCAATGATTTCCTTTAAAATCATCACAAAATAATATCAACTCAGTGAGCCCCTTTAATCCATGAACTGACAATTGTTTGTAACCTGAAATTGCTTAAAGGGAGACATTCATTACCCCAAACACATTATAGGTTTAGGGTTTACAACAAGAATTCATGATTAGTGAATATGCAGTGTGGTTCATGCATGAGTGCAAACCATGCTTTCAGATAGTAGCCCCACTCATTGGACAATGATCTGTGCAAATCAGTGAAATGTGAGCTGTACATTAGTGAAGTCTCCATCACACATGGTAGTGTACTCAACAGAATATGACCTTGAGCATTCAGACCACATGTAGACCTTTATCTGGGGGCTGCTGAAACAGTTATGTTGGAGGAGGGACTAGATGTAAGCTTTTATAAGGTAGAGAATTTAGCTACTTGGGAAGAGGAAATTGGTCTTCATCGCGCTCACCTTTAACCTTCAAAATTTTTGAAGTCAATCTCAATTTCAACCCCTGATGAAAGCTTCAAATTCCGTCCATTTTCTACTTAAACTTGTGTTTCCAGTTGCTCTCACACACACTCACCACCATTTAGGTTAAGCTGTCACCAGTCAAGGAATCTGACGTTTCATTGTGTGCATACTTCCCGTTTATAATCCTACGTAAGGCATCAGCAGAGAGGTTATTCGCCCAAAAATCCTGCACAGATTGTAAAGTAGATCCAAAATTGGAACTACTTAAAAGAGCAAATACTCTCACTGCATGTGAAATAATGACACTGTACCTAAAACCTTTGCAGGCAAAGATGTCACTGCTACATTGCTCAGTGTGTTGTTGAAAGATCACTGGTGTTTCATTAATTCAGAGGTCTATAGCAGCATGGGAGGTATAATTGTTGGTAGACTGAATAGAGCATTGATATCTTCCACTCTGAGGTACAAAACAATCTTAAGGTGAATGTACTGTATGTCAAAGTTGAATGAAAGATGGAAGACCCACCTGCTTCAAATTCCCAAATTGTAATCTTGAAAGTATCAAGAGCTGTATGTACTTTTGTATCAAAGATAATGTTTTTTTTACTGATTTCACCTTATAACATAACCTAATTTTTCTTGTTTTATTTAATATTCACGAAGACCTAATTCCTTTCAGTGCTATAGATTTTGTCAATATTTTTTAAGATTCTTGAGAAAGAGCCTGCTGAAGTTTTCAACTTAATCTGTGGCAAAGGATGTGTGGAATTTAAGTGTTCTGTGAAGTTCTTTTGTACTATTACTTCTATTATGTGTGAAACATTCTTATATAAGAAATTCTTACATAGCCATAAAAATTCTTGAACTCAAAAATTCCAGCACGTGGTTGTAGTTGTTGGACCTGTGTGCTAATACAAAGGAATGGTAGGTGTACTCTTGTGTTTTAATACATTACAGCTTAACCTTTGAAAGCTTCAAAGTTGCATTCTTTGTGATGAATAATGTTGCAGTTGTAGTAGGTTGGGTTGGTGGGATTGTCTCCATGCAAAAGGTATGGGGGGGGGGGGGGGGGGTAACAAATGACTTAAAGGGAGAATGCAGTCACCCCAATAAAGAATTGTATAGTAGACTATCCTATTTCCTGAATGGCTCTTGAGAATCATGTGACAGTATTTTTCTCACTCAATTGTAAAATTTACAAGGAGCAACTGCTTGGTTTACCTTGAATATGCAATATTTATGCCCTAAAATATTATGACAGATACTTGGGAGGGAAATAAGAAGAAATTTGTGACATTTAGCTATTGTTTCAAAATAAGTTTGGGGCGACTGCTTTTGACCTTTAAAGTGTTTCAAAACAAAACTGTAGACATTGTTGAAATGTCATTCAGTTTTATATGTCAACACCTTAATAGCAATTTATGCATCAAAATTTTAAATACTTTAAAGCGGTCAGTCATTATTTTGCCATCATGACATGAAAAGGCCCCTTGCAGAAACGCACACTTCTAAATTCCCGATATATGGGCCTTTGATCAGGTTTTCAGCAGGACGTTTATGCTCATGCACGATGGATAGAAGATTATTACTATGGCAACTGCCAGTACTGAAGAACACTTAAGATATGTAATTACCACACACTGAGAAATACACAGTAGGCAATGCATGCATGGTGTCATTCTTAACATTGGCAAAAGGGACTGTTTTAAACTCTATATTACAAAATGTATGTCGTTTCAAATGTAATACTCACTGGTACAACTTTGTTACGTGTATCGGTGCTGAGATATAAAACACTAAGATTTATTGGCTTAATTTATGAGAATAGAAACCCAAATTGGTCAGTAGTTTGTGATGTCATTCGTGTACTATTCAAATAACTTGCTTTTGTTTTCCTCTCCAATAAAAAAAAAGAAAAAGGTGACCTTGGAATGATGTATTTGTTGCAAGGAATCTCATATGCAGTGGACCTCAGAGCCCATCACTGTTTAATTAGATGACAGTTATCACATTTACAAATTGCTGCACAGGTTTTAGAAAGGACGCAAGGAAATACAAAGGCAGGTAAAATTTAGGAAAAGAGTGACTTTCATAACTTATTGCAATTGGTGAAAATGTAATTTTAAACTAAGAAGTCATCAGTGTTTTATGTCTCAGTAAAAGGATAAGCTATACCGATGGGAGGCAGACGTATTTGAGTTTTCAACCTCAAAACACAAATTTTCAAACTTTAGTGTAGGTTATGTTTTAGCTGATAGCTATTTGGAGGACAGTCAAAAGTTCTTGTAATGCCTGTACATTGTGCACTCTCATAGGTGTTGCAGAAACTCAGCATATCCAATAGAGGTGATAGATTCCTGTCACTGTGCATGGGATTTTGTGTCACATTAAAGGTTTTTCTTTTTTTTTTGAAAATTTAAATACATTTATTCAGAAAGTAATGGGCACTACCAAGTTGTATGGCTAAACTATGACAATTTTTCATTCCTTACGGCACTGAACCTGGCCAGATTTTATGTAAAAATTAATACTTTGTCCAAAAATCATGGATGTACTCATACCTGGTAGACATTACAGAGTAGAAATAAATCTGCAAAAGTTTTAGAGAAAGGCTTGCTCTGAAATTTCTTAAAATCTTAGCTAGCTAGCATTATATGTCATGTGCTTGTAAATGATTTGTTTTGTTGTAAAGTGGAAACATAGCTTCCAGCCAGGCATGGGATGGATGGCACTGAAATGTCCAAACAGTGTTAGCTTGAAATGTTTATATATCAGTATAAATTTGCTAAGCCCAGTTAACTTTGTGGGTATCACCTTTCAGAGGTAAATGGGTAGACATTTCACAAGGGGCTAAAATGTATTTGTCCAGAAATATGTCTTCGTTGGCAAACACCTCATAATATGAATATTCTCCCCCAAACTTTCTTTTTTTTTTTTGAATTAACATTTAGTTTTGCTAGGGAGGAGGGGCAGGCTGGATCCCCTAGCTTACCCCTTTCTCCTATGTTCATGTCACTTGTGCAGTCACAGTGTCATTTACAGCTGCTGGTATGTTTCAAGTGAAATTCCAATCCCTTGTCTAATGTGGCTGCTTGAGTCACATGCTGCCTAGGAATCTTCGATTTGTGAAAAATACACATTGCAGTCATGTACTGTATTCCATCCTTTCACAGTTGGACACTAGATGTGATCCTACCACACTGCAAGTAATCTGTGGCACAAAAAATTATAAGACTTGCCATTGTCAGTCCAGTGGTAAACCTGTCAGAAGGCAAGCAGACAACCCTAATGAGTTATGACTACTCCATATTGCAAGGAGACATCCTGTGCATTAAGGAATTCAGCCATGCTTTAATGGAAGTCAGTAGCCATTATCTCTGGCTCTACTCTCTGATTGATGATGCTGCAAACAAGTTATTAACACTTCTCATCCTTACCAGAACTTGCTTCTGCAATCAGAGAGGGCCAAATACCTGCACACATCTGCAAGAGCATAGGCATGAAGTTTATTTTTTCTGGGGGAGGGGGTGATGACCAGTTTTGATTGAAAAAGCCTGTTTCACCTGAGACAATTGCCCAAATGTTTTCAAAATACCACCCAGTGAGGAATTTAACTGGTTTTGCCCAAACTTCAGGGGGAATGGGGTGAAACTCGATGGTTAAAAGAGCCCCAAGCCAGTGATGGTTGAAACTGGGATGAGGGTGAGGTCACCAGTACTTTCCCGTAATGCTAAAAATTATTCCTTCATTTTTTCTGGGTATGATTGGGCATGCAGCAAAGGAAACAACTAGTTAAGTAATGCCAGGCTGACACCCTCAGTATTCAGGTATGCTGCAAATACTATTAAGATTTTATGCTGTTGCTTTTCATACCATACTAATACACCAGTTTTCTTATCTTGACAGTCCCAGGACATTCCCCTGGTCAATTCAGCCTAGAACAATTCCGACCCTGGATAATTCCCACCTTGAACAGTTCCTCCCAACACGTCTCACCCATGACAATTTCAAATTTTCAAGTGGGAGAAGGTTTCTGAAGGGTGAATGTAGTGGCGCAGGAGTACAACCCCCACATTTCAAGGTAAAATACCCCTTATTTGTTCCCTCTGTTAAAAATGTCAAAAAATTTGCAGTAATTTTCTTAGAGATTTAGTGCACAATATGTTGCACCAAATTACATTTAAGAACCCTCAAATATTCAGTTTCAAAAGGGGAAGGGGTCTCCCCCAGGACAGGGTCCAAAAGAATGTTCATCCCCCCAAGCTGAAGAGAGCTTCGTATGCCTATGATATGGGTGGTAATTGTGTGGGCAGGAATTGTCCTGGTCCAATTTGCCAATTAGAGGAGTTGTTAAGCAGGAAATTGTCTGGGATATAGTTATCCAGTTGTAATTTCCAAGGTAGCCATGTGGCTGCTGTGGAGGTTACAACTGCATGACACTCCCACTGTCGATTTGTTAAAGGAAACCTAGAGGGAGATACTTCATGTAACCTACCTCAAATGAGAACAAAATGGCTTGAATACCCTGAAGTGAATAAGATTAGTTCAGTTTGAGGTTAGCTTATATGTCAGTAAAGTAAAATACTCATTAAGAGATAACCAAGCAGGTTCACTGCATGTGCACATGATGATAGCACACAACTTTCCATTGAATGATCCCATTGCCTATGCCTTACTTTGAAAAATCAATTAAATATCTGTTGGGAGTATGCTCTCCAACTGTCACAGAATTGCTGTGACAACACTGAACTTGACTACTCCAAGACCCTTGTCACAGGATTTTTTCACTAGAGTTGGCAATTTAACATCTGGAGTGATACCATGACTCTCATTCAAATTATGCAAAATCCATGACTATACCCACTTTATTCGGTTGAAAAATCCCACATAAAAGGAGCATTGTTTAAGCATTTTTAAGACTTCACAATCTTTGCAAAATTTATGACTTTTCCCTAATTTCTGTCATATTTTAAAAAAGTTTAATGGTGTTTTCCAGGTCTGAGGGTGCTGGTAGCAATTTTATGACTTTTTGGGCCATGGGACCCTGCCTTTAAAAGATGTATCCTTGAGAACACTGTGGACAATTGGTCAAGGCATCACAGACTTGTGACTCAGTGATTACTGGTTAAAAAGTGTACCTAAAGCCTATGATTACAATAATATATATTTGTCAGGTTGGAAAATGAATCTCATTCATCCAACTCTCATTTTCAAAGCTTATTCTGTTGCTGAGATACAAAATGTTGAAATTTATTCACTCCATTTGAAATAGCCCACTGCACAATAATTTGGGATGTCCTTCTTGTACAACTGATATTAGCTGTTTTTTTTTTCCTTTTAAAATTAAAATTTTTATATCACCTTGAAAAATTTACTGTCTGCTTGCAAAGCATGTTGTACAAAGAGGGCCAGTGTAGTCACATCATCCTATAACAGTAAGGCAGTGGTCACAATTGGGCACAGGGTACAGTGGTTTTCAAAAAAACAAGCAAAAACAAACAAAAACAAATTTGAGCAGCAAAAGCATGGCATCACAACTTATAGAGCAATCTACCACTTCCAAGAGTGAATAAGCTTAAAACAATTTATACCTCAGCTCAGGATTATCTGGGCCATTTGGATTCATTTTTTAAGCTTTGTAACATGTAATTTTGAAATTTAGACTAAAGGTACACTTTAATTTCTGTCTGGATCACTATGTTGTGTTCTAAGGCATTGTGCTTATTCTGAGTTACTCTCAAGTGCCTTGCTCCACCCTAGGAGTTAAATGGTTATCTGTGAGGCCGTATTTGTCATAAACATTTCATGTATATAACTGCAGCTGCTTGGAGGGATTGTTGATGAAACAGGTTACCATTGACCAAGGATGATATGGATGAGATTTGGATTCTTTACCATCTGTCCACCACTCAAAACATCTTCCTCAGGAAATATGAGAAAGCCATTCACAATACAATCAGGGACTACCTGTACACCAGAAAGCCATAGGTAATAACAACAAAAAAATATATTTTTGAAAATAGAAAAAACAAAAGTTTTATTTTATCACTGTAAAGTACAGATATTGGGGCTACTGTCTGTGGTTTATATGTCATACATGATACAGACACAATATGCCTCCTTGACACTACCTCTGGTTTCCCTCCGTCCATACTAGGTATGCCTATATTTTGTGTTTTTTCTACCCATTTGTCAGGTGGCTTAACCTTGATAATCTCTGCTACTGGTGAGTCAATGCTAGGCAGCAGTATCCTTGAAAATATTAAAATCACCTATGGGAATGTCCCTTCTGTCATTGTGAAAGTCATATGATTATTTGGTATCTTTTATTTTTATTTGTGATCATGGAAACAACGAATATCACACCTCAAAGTGCTATGGTTACATCCTAAGGAAATTATGGCTCGCAAGACTTTGTCCACATTAAAATAAGACACTTCCTTGGGTGTAAGGGGGTGGGGAGAAGTTCTGGGGACAGGGAGAGCTTTAGCAAACAACTTCTAAGTTTGCATACTGGAAATATTGCTACCTGTATCAATGTTTTACCACTCTAAAATCTGGTTTCCAGGCAAAGAGTCAAAAGTTCTGCACAAAGCAACTACAAGATAAGCAGACTATGGGCAAATTTACATCAATGATATGAAACAGTCCCTTTATAATCTCTCCCTAATGCTAGAACAGTGTGTCTCATAAAACCAAAATGCATGATGCAACACCTTAAAGATTTTATTGAACTACATACTTTAGATATGTTTGAATTATGATTTTTAATCATAATGGCACAGTCACAGTGCAATCCTGGTCATACCTCTTCCTTAATGCTGTGGATTTATTTTCAGTTTTGGGGGAAGGGAACTCGGGCCATATTTGACATCATCAATACTTCATTCTGTGAACTTCATGAGAGTATTCAAGGACCAAACTTAAAAGGACAGCATTCCAGTGCTTCCCTCCATACGTTCCACTAAAAGTACAATTATGAGCCTGACATTTAAAATATCTGAAATGGACATAATATCATCATGATACTGCCTCATGTGAACAGTCTTTGAAGTTGCATTGTGCCACCCAACTTATAGTGGAGGATTATTTAAAACACTGGAAGTGTGACATCTAGTTTCATAGAACTCTTCAACATCATGATGAACTGTATGTCTGTCTGAAGCAACACAAGAGAGTGGAATCAGTACACTTCCCCCAGTACAATAAAAATGAGGACTAAACTGCTGGCTTTGGTCGGAGGTTTGGTAGATCATGTACACCATCTTTGTCAATAATGCGAACTTGAAACATCGGAAGGTTGATGATGAAACGTCTTTGCACCTAAAAATGAATGCAAGAAATAATTTTTGAAATTGTTGGATCCACATATCCCAAAAAAATCTGTTGCCAACACACAGACTTTACAACATGCTTTGATAATATCTCCTACTCAACCAATTGCAACACTTACCAACTGAAGACCTTGTGTGAACAAATGTAGTAACCTACCAAGCAGGACCATACTCTGGTCTTAGAAATGTAATAACAGTAATTTTATGGTGCATTTTGCGGGTCAAGAATAAAGGATATTTTAGATTGAAAAATTGGCGGATTATGCAAGAGAAGAGGAGGGACTATGCATGTGGGAAGGGGAAGATAACTGGTCCCTCAAATGGGTAGTGTTGATCTTTTGTATATTAAAAGTAAATCTCTTCCTGTAACCCTTGAATGGTGTTGTAGCAAAATGGTTCCCTCGTGGAAGGCTAGAATATATGCAACAAGTATTGTGGTCAATGCCACTGTACCCTTGGGCCATGGGCCCCAAACACAGCACAGCCCAAGCTGGGTAATACCACTGTACCCTAGGGCCATATCCCCAAACACAGCACAGCCCAAGCTAGGTAATGCCACTGTACCCTAGGGCCATATCCCCAAACACAGCACAGGCCATGGGCCCCAAACACAGCACAGCCCAAGCTGGGTAATGCCACTGTACCCTAGGGCCATGTCCCCAAACACAGCACAGCCCAAGTTGGGTAGCACAAGAAGTACATACAAACATGGGGAATCAGCTCATAAATGAACTTATGTTCATGTTTTATGAACAAATAAAGGAAAATGCTCACTAATTAAAGCACTAAATGTTACTTGCTATTTATTAAGATGATATAAACAATCATTTTCACCTGGTCAGTCGTCTTGTCACACATTTTTTAAGCACACCATGTGATAAGATAAATCTCAGTGACCATGGGGTAAAACTGCCTAGCACCTGCTTAATGTAAGGCTTAAACCTCCTTCATAGCAATTGCATAATCTATGCTGTATACCAGGCTTTGACTTATTCTTGATTCACCACTTGTGTGCCAAGCTACCTGTTCTCTGACTCTGATTGCCTGCATTAAAGGAGCTATGGCATCCCCCAAATATATTTAGACATATCCCCATAGTTCTAAATCCAGTTGGTGACTGTACTTTCATTGGCATTCATTCAAACAAAAATAACACCACTCTGGTTGGTAATGACGACTTGGATAGTCAATTGTGTTCCTAATTAGGCTCACAGTAACACACAGTTTGTTTTTCGATATTGCCTCGGGCAATTGAAACTCGGTGCAGGCCACTATGGTTCTATCTTAGAAGTATTCTACTACTAAACAGTTGTGTTTACATTGGAGACGGGGCTAGAAGTTAGGTTAGTTGGGAGAATTTTTACAGTCTGGGGTGAGCTTAGAAGGCCTTTAATATATACTTGTCCAGTTGGACTTTGCCCAAAAACATTTGTGGAAGAGACTTTGCTAGGATACTTGCTCTGTAGGCTATAAGACTGAGCAGTGATGGAGCTTTGTCAAGCCTATGTACCATAACAACTGATGCTTACAACAATGTCTCATAGTAACTGAGCAGCCAATATGAATTACAGCTGTAAAATAATTGAAGGCTGGTTGGGAAACAAGACCTGTACACAGTTATTATTATTATTATATTTGGAAACTGTTTCATTTAGTACACAAGGTTATCCAATTCAAATACTTTGTTGCAAAATACTGAACAATTACCTCATCTAAACATTTCTGCAGGATACCTTGAGCCTCTTCTCTTGTAAGACCTGCAAAGAAAAAAAGTTGCAAAATTGTACAAAAGCAAATAAATCATCCAGAAAAAAAACTATATTTAAAAGGTATTAAGCAGACAACCATCATGTACCAGTGTCTGTTGTTATTAAGTTTGTCTCACTACAAAGATAATTTAAAGTGAATTTTCATTCTGGGAAAGATATGCTGTGGCTTAACTTTGTGGATAAAGCTTACATGTCTGCGGCAGGAGATGTCTGGCACAGTTGTAGCCAAGTCACTATTTTCCTCGGCAAGTCAACTACAACTATTTTAGGGACGCGAGTCTCTGCGTTATTTCAACCGGGGAAATTCCCCAGAATTTTTCAAGTCAAGAAGGTTGTGAATCGAGTCACGGCTTGATTACAAGTCTGGTTTTTGGACTGTAAGTGAAAAAACTTAACATGAATGAAAGGCGCATTAAAACAGTGTTACACTCATGTAAAAAAAATGGGGAACCAAAAGTCATCCTCCGTGAAGTTATACACCATAAGCCATTGGATTTGCTCACATTAACAATCGCTTACTGTACAACTAAAAAAGTAACTGTCTCAAGACCTGAATACTTTAGCTATAATATGACTTGTGTTGTGATCTGTTTCGGCTAATAGTCGGACCATCTGCCTCTCTGCCAGAAAACCTGGGACAGAACCTCAGTCTAATCATACGAAAGACTTTCAAAATGGGACCCACTGCCTTCTCGCTTGGTGCTCAGCATAAGTGACTAGAACAGGGTAATGACAAAAAGTGAGTGTTTAAGCATGAATGCTAAAATGGCAGCACATGTTGTATAGTCCCCACTTGCTTGGGGCCGATTCTTGGAAAAAAGAGATTGTTACTGAAGCATTTACAGTGCCTGGAATGTCTGAAGAATGGACATGTGTGCCCCTATAAATCCCAAGTATTATTTTATGTTTTGTCACCTGATGCTAAAGCATTTAGATTTCCTTTATTCATTTAAAGGGGAATTTTCATCATTCCAGGCAGTTCCAATTCTCCCAACCATGCAACTTCTAGCTCCTCCCATAACTGCATGAAGCTACTCCATGTGGAGGAATAAACCTGTTTTATTGCTTAAGGCAATGTCCTGGTTAGCATACAAGGCTATAACATGTAATAAAAACATTCTCTCTGCCTTGTGTGGTCGTGTGGAATGTGAGCTAGTCTGCATCTTTCAAATTTTCAAACTTTGATGTCAATCAAAGAGCAGTCACCAGCTGAGAATTTTCATACCCCTACACTAAAAATATACTTTGGGGTGATGACTGTCAGTCTTTAAAAAAAACACATTTACTCATATATTCTCAAAAGCAGAGACATCAGCACACTTATAGTAAAAGTCCTGGCATACTGTACATGACAATGCTTTCACACTGTTAGTCCGTGTGAGACACAACACAGTCTAAACAGAAACTTTACACATGCAATTAAAACCAAAGTGGTTACATTCAAGATTCTTGAAGTCATAATGTATTCTGTAGACAACACGGGTTCAAACATTTTTTCCACATCCCAAGGGTACACAGGAACTGGGAAATGCACGTTTGTAAAAGTATGCACATATCACACAAAATTTATTTACATATAAAAGTATACTGCAGGAGAACACATTTAATCACCACACACAGTCACCAAATTTCCTTCTCACCATTCTTTTTTCTCTTGATCAGTCTAACATAGTACACCTCATTGTCTCTTTTCAGTTCACAAACCTGCTCCTGGACAAGTCTTTCATTTAGGTGCAAGGGGAGGGGTCTTTGGGTAAGGAATATACCATCCCGAGAGGTTCATAACGTGACAATAAATTCCCCCGTTGCAGAATTTTTGCATTAAGATGACTTTAATACAAAATGTTTCCACTGTATGTTTGGCAAATCATTAACTCTAGCAAAATGTCAAAATTAGACAGTCTTGAACCCATGTTAAATTAAGGAATACACAGACATAGGGGACACTAATCAACAAGGGGTGGGGTGGGAGGTTGGGATGGGGGGAGGATTAGCTATCCTGGCTGGTCTATGGCAAAAAAAATGTTGCTCCATTAAGCACATACCATTTTCCTGTTATAACTAATTCTAGCATCAATTATACTGTGGCCTGGTTATTTTCATATACTGACGTGAAAAATAGCTACATTTATTCTGTACCTACAGTACTATTCCCATGACGATGAAAATTGCCACAACTTGTTGACTGCACTCCATGACATAAAATGCATTAACAATGTCTTCAAAGTACCCTTCGATCATATAATTATATTTTCACGTATATTTGGTTCATTTTATTACTTTTTTTATTGGCATGTCAATTTTTTCAATTTTGCCAAACATGTTCTTCCTTCAATTTTTATTTCATGATGGCTTCTTTTACAGGATTTAATTAAAATTTTTAAGTTCTTCTTGGAGAAATATCTGATAAACTGGTTACAATCAGTACTGGTATTACAACCATTTTACCATGAAAGCTTAGTCACAACTATTACATACTGTTTGATCAAAATACTGACCAGAGTAAGGTAAAATGATTGAATATACTACTAACCTCTCTTGTACAGTCTGTCAATGACACTCATTGTAAAGAATGATCCATAACCATGTGCTGCATATGGAACCTGTTGTAATGCTGCCAGGTAATCCATGTAAAATAATGATGGTCCGTCCTGGTCATCATGGCCAGCCATTAACATGTTAACCATATATGGCGTCTATAACATAATGATAACAAATAATGTACATTAAAACAATTTAAGTAAGGAACCATCTTTAGAAAAAAGAAATGCATTTGAAAATTACCCTACTGATGGGAAATAAACAGCACATATTAACATCATTTGGGGATAACTAGAAGGACTACTTTAGTGTTATAAAAACCACACAACTTAACTCTGAAGATCACCAAATACAAAAGATACTATGCAATCAGTATGGGACACCTACTGTACATGCTGACTGCCTTATGAGGTTCCTAAAGCAAGTTTTTGTTTTTAAGATCCAGTGTATTCCCTTCTTGAGATTTTGTAATTTACAAATTTTTAGATTGACCTCTGGTGACACCAACTGACCTCTGGAATCCACCAAAACAACAGGATCATTTACATCACATTGGCCATCCACATGCCAACTAAAAGATCCCTTGAAATTACCTTTCTTGAAACAACATACTGTGTTGATGAGCAGTTGTCAGGTTTTCTTAATCTGACCTCCAATGACCCCAAATGACCTTTGATTTGCACAAAAAACAATGACCTTCTGCTCAATATGGAGCACCCATATGCTCAGTATGAGATTCAGCTAAACTCTCCTACTTGAAACATGCTTACAAATTTTGCAATTTGACTTATGGTGACCCTAAATGGCCTTTGACCACCAAATAATACTTCGGATTGACATCTTTTCAATAAGAGGTATCCACATGCCAAGTATGGAATTTTGAATAGCTACTGAACTTGAGGTATCTTATTTACAAGCAAAAGATGTTATATACATATGGCATAGATTCTTACATCTACAGCAGAGGAATAAAAAAGGAATGACAGAAGTAGCACATTCTGATGAAATCTGAACATGAAGCAAGCACTGCTAGCTTCACAATGGTCAACACTGTATTGTTATTAACTTTTCACCAAATTTTCTCCACTAAGCCTTCATTGTGTGAATGGATGAGAGACACAGGAATTTTGTTAACTCCACATTAACCATGGGTAAACTAATATCCCTATCTATTCCAAGGTCACTACAGTTGATAGAAAACAACGCATTGCTCATCAATACGTATGAGGCCATGACATCACTTACAGTGTATGCTTCAAGTTTGCCTCAGACAAACAAGAAAGCCCAAAGGCTATTTGATTCCTTGCTGAAAGGGAATGCCATGTTGCAATGACGTTTATCCGTCAAATTTATCCTTCTTGACTATAAAACTTTTTACAATGTTAACACAATTTCACCAATGCTGACCTCACATGACCTTTGAACCCCATCAAAAAAAAAGGGAAAATGGAAGTGTCTTGGAAGGGAATCGAACTGCGCCATCTGTGTGACAAACCCAGCTGGCACTTTCCACTATGCCGTCAACAAACTCTTCATATGAATGGTATTTATATTATTATTTATTCATTTATGCTTGTGACAAAATAAATGTTGTTCTCTATAATTTTATCTTTGGAATGGTACAAAAAAATCAGCCCTAACTCTTTTCATTGGTCCCAAAATGCTAGACACAATATGGAGGTACCACCCACTGTCTATTTAGATTATGACAATTTCACAGTCCCTTTACCTCCAACAAATCCCATATAGGGTTCTCTCTCTTGTAGTTACAATACCAAGTATAAAAAGTATCTATCATCCCTGTCTGGAAATATTGTTTTTCAAGGTTTACCAGTTTTGACCTCTGGTGACCGCAAATGAGCTCTGGCCTCCACTGAAAACAAGTTCTTCCTCTCAATATGATACATACATATATCAAGTATAAAAAGTATCTATCATTGCTATCTTGAGATACTGTGTTTACAAGCCATTTTTAAGAATTCCATATTTTCTCCTCTGGTGACCTCAGATAGCCTCTGACCTGTACTGTACCAAAAGCAGTAAGGTTCATTTTCTGACTATAATGCATCTACTGTACATGCCATGTATAAAAAGTATTTGTTCTTCCTTCCTAGAGATATCATGTTTACAAGGTTTTCGTTTTTTGACCTCTTGCAACCTCACACGACCTTTGACCAACACCAAAAACAATATCGACTTTCCTCTTAATACGGTCAATCGCTATGCTAAGTATGAGAGATATCGTGTTTACAAAACAAGCACCACAAACACACATACATTCACATGAATACATACACACACATATATACACCACACAAACACTCACCAGCTTGATTGCATAGATTCCTTTTGCCTTTGGCAAGGAATAAAAAAGTTCCTTTGCTAATATGGCAAGAATCATACACAGGAACTGAATGAAAATTTCGCCAAAATTCTACAGTAGCATTTACAGTGGTTCCTTTCACAAATCAAACTTAAACAGCCATCCTTTAAAACTAATATTAAGTAGGATATTGCTCGCTCTATCATGCTGTATGACCGGAACCCTGAACCTTCCTCATACATACTGGACCTTGAAGAACTTAAGCTTTTTGTACCTGTCACAAAAACTTGTTATATAATACTGTACTTCAGTCTTCAAGGCTCATACAATGTATAGACAAAGAACTCTAATTTAAAATGAAGTTTAATTGTAAAGTCAAGAAACAACAGAACACAAGTGGATGTCCTCCTACCCTGCTTCTCAGAAAATCTGCCAGGTTTTTCCTTGTAAAGTTTGCTGCTGCTTTTGGTGAAAGTTCATACCCTGAAGAGAGAAAGTCAGAGCTATGTTAGTGACAAGACATGAAAAGCATTGTACTTCAAATGCACAGCACCAAGGGACTCACATATTTTTTACACACATCATACAGTCCTTTTCCTGCATAGTACTGTACCATATGGTCACTGAAGAGTATAGAACTAGTATCTTGAAAAAACCTCATCACCCAAAGTACATTTTTGGTAAGGAGTAACCAAAATTCTCAACTGGTGACTGCTCTTTCATTGACATTCAAATTGGAAAATTTAAAGGATGCAGAGTTGCTCACATTTCACAAATGAAAGAGTGTTCTGATTACACATCAGAGCCTTGCTCACAAGGATATGTCCTTGAGCAGTAAACTACAGTACACTGTAGGTTTGTGTCTGCATAAAGAATTAGCTTAAGACAATTTTGAGAGTGGCTAGAAGTAACTAAGCCAACAGAACTGGTACTGTCTGGGATGAGGGAATTTGCCTTTTAAAAAACAGTTTATCCTGGTTAAATGGTTTAGGGTATATAAACTGGCAATAAATATACAAAAAATCTTTCTTGAGGGAAGAAGACTGTAATGATATTGCATGGAACACATAAAACATACCTGGATATAAACCTCATAACCCTTAGATTAATGCAATGTGGGCCACTCTCCATTAGACAGTATTGCATGATCCCCAAAATATATGGCCAAAAATTTCAAACATTGACTTTTATGTGAGGTAGGCTTTAATACTTAAAGACTTGTTTACCATATGCAGGGATGAGTGGATTGAAAATCTGAGATCTGGCCGAAATCAGAGTGACATTTGTACATCAGTAGGCCTAAACTATTGGTCTTTCAATGTGTGAGGTGCCAAACAGCCATCGTCAGACAATTCAGTGGCTTAAAACTTGTCATTGAAAAAAGGAAAAGATCTCAAGAGCCATCTACAGTAAGTGTTTTAATACTTCACTAAAACTTCACACAAAATAGTAACTCCAAAAATGATTTTGTCATTTGTGCATATTTTGACAGCCTTAAAAAGTTCCCAGGAGTCACAATTTTAACGAAATTGGGAGTCACTACTGGACTCGGTAGGAGTTACAATGAAATCTGCAAACAAGTTGTGATATGACCAAGTAAACCACATTGAACACCACACCCTTTCAAGAGTGTAAATACTGTACAATACGGTGTTCCAACTTTGAACAATTAATGGTAACATCTGCAGAGCACAGGTTTCATTAAGTTGTAAACATACAGCAATAAATATTCCTGATACAATTAAATTACAACTTCTCTGAGAAATTCAAAGGAAAAAGTTGGAATGATGAAACTGTAGACTGTTACCATTCCTGATTTTGTATAGCTGAATGTTCTTCTGTATGTACTCGGCAAATTGCACAGTATCTCCAGATTCACCAACACATAACATCAAAAGCTTGTCACTCAACTTGAACATCTTGTCTTGATCTGTTGCCAAAGAAATAAACATAAGAACTTGAATCCACATGTCGTAGCATATTACTGAATGATCTTGGGCACATTATGTTTTTAGCACATGGGACATCAAGGTGTGAGCTTTCCACACATATAGGAATAATTCACACCACAACATTAATTAAACTATGTTTCCTACCCACATTCACCATTCATGAGTTGAATCTAACTATGTGTTGTTACTTTACATGTAAGGTTTCAGAATAAACTTGAAGTCAACAGCATTGTATGCAAACTTGTTTTGATCGATAAGGCTTAGGCCTATGAACTCTGTACATAAATATTCAGCCATTAACTCCCAGTGTGTGCATTGGCACTGCAGTCAGTGCAGCAATCCATTCATTTTCCACAGTTTAGCTAGTGCATTGAACTACTGTATACTCCAATGACTGACTTAAGGTGACCAGAAGTCCCCGATTTTTGGGGACAGTCCCCGCATCCAGTGTTCCGTCCCCAGTGAACAAGTATCCGTGCAAATGTCCTCAATTTGAACAAATGTCCTTGATATTTCAAACTTCCCAAGATATTAATTATAATGTTGTAAAAATTAATATTATATTTGGCGATTGTGTAGCCTACTGTGTACCTTCTGGATGGAAGCTGAACGGCCGGCTACACGTAGCTACAGGGTAATAATGTACAGTATTACAGTCCTAGTATTACATCAACATCGTTGAGATGTCATCTAGCACCCAAGTACAACTTACGTAGGTGAACAAATATTGTTACAGGTACCTGTAATCACAGAGATCAAAGGCAAGAGCATCACCGATCTTCTATTACTGACTGCTGTGATCACACACATTTACTGTAGCCAACTGCATGATGTATATTTTCCAGAGATGTACAAGTCACTCTTTTCTCAGCAAGTGAAGTCAACTGGAGTTATCTTAGGGACTTGACTCAAGTCATTGACTCAAGTCTCTGTGTTATTTCAATAGGAAAACTGCCCAGAATTTTTCAAGTCAGGTAGTGTTGGCTGTATGTGACTTGAGTCACGACTTGCCTGATATTTTCCAGGGCTGTGACAGTTTAGGGATTAATCGCTAAACGATCGCATCTGTAATAAACGTTTAGTACAAAGCTACCAGCGATTAATCGCAAAACCCGTTTGTCCGTACGAAATAAAAAACAATCTGCAGTCATTACAGAAAATTAGATGTTCACTTTACTTTTTTGAAAAAGTGAAATACATATACAAATGACACACACGTTAACATACGACATCAAAGTTGAGCTAAGTTCTATGAGGATCCGTGTTTGAGGTTCATGGAAACTAGTATGTCCCCCGGACGTCACTAACGCATTTTATATATTCATCATGTTCAAGAGCAAGTTTAAAGTCTCTATGCTGATCATAGGTACTTGCGATTAATCGCTTAACGATCGCAAAATTTTGCGATTAAACGTTTCGGAATTTTGCTAAACGATCACAACCCTAATATTTTCCTTACAGAGTGCCTTGTCTAGTAGCATCCCTGATTTTAACCCCCAAAATATGGTCACCTTACACTGACTGTACATGTAAAGTTATGAGTAAATCAAGCTGGGTATGATACTTAAAATTACCTTTAAACTAAAATTCTGTCCCACCACAGAAGTGTCATGCAATCACCATGACTACCCAAAACACCACACTGACTTTTTTTCACACACAGAAGTCTCTTTTGTACTTTTGCAACTCTCGTACCATTGAAAATAAAACAGAATGTCAAAAAATGTGGTGGGATGGAATTGGACATTTTCATTTTATCACCTTCTTTAAGTACTGTATCTTTGATATTTTTTTCAGTGCATGAACTGTGTTTCTAAAGAGCTTTGATGCAGAAATGTATTTCAGGAACTGAAAGTTAATTTTATACATGTTGTATTGTTGTTTTGTACTTTTTTCCTAATTCTGTCTTACCACATTTGGAGTGTGTGACTTGCTGCAAATTGCATCTTTGAATGACTGCATCCCACTAACTTTTTCTTCAGATTTCATAAGTTTGGGCTGTAGTCTACATTATCATGGGTGAATGCAACCAAATTGACATCGTTCAAACTTCAGGTTTGGTGATGACCATTTTTGGCTTTAGCCTTGTTGAAAGTTAGAGTTAGGCCTAAGTTTAGGGTGAGAAAAGGCCAAAACTGGCATTGAGAAATACAGTACTAGCAGATGTACAGTAGGGTGCGGTGGAGTACTCTTACATCACTTTTGGTCACTGATTCTAAAATTTGTACCGAATGTTTAAAATACAAAACAGGATCACTGGTATTAAATCAAAGTTGCTGGATATTTTTGGGACCCCAGTTGCAGAATACAACGCCTCTCCCAGATACCACTGAGACTGCAACTGCTGCTCCAAAACTCAGTGGACAACCTTCATGTTCAACCAATGCAATGACTATGCCTTCACTCCAAATTGCAAGCTTCAAGTTGGACCACTGGGACTATGACTCCACATCCACTCTACATTGGAAGCTTCACTTTCAACCACTGGGACTATGACTACACCTCCATTCCAAATTGGAAGCTTCACATGTGTTTGACTACTGCAACTATGGAACACCAAAAAGGTCAATGCTGTATTTCGACGTAGATTTATTATTTCTCGTCTGATGTGCGGCCATGGGCCTGATTCACAGAACTCTGTGCGGTCAAATGTCTGTCAGGTCTTGCCGCCATATGGGCAGCACTGTCGGGCAGGGAGTCTTACATTAGCTTTTCATACTGCGTACCTCGTAGCATCACCTCTGCAGCCAATTTGCATCGCATGTGTGACCAGATCTATGACCAGCAATTTTTTGCGTGGCCAGGTGCTAAACCACTCAGCAAGCTGTGCGGGCCAGATCTTGCATGCACAAGGCAAACTTTCCAGCTTAGCAGGCAGCAAAATTTTCTGAGAGAATGCATCTGACTTGACGTCAAAATACCTCCAGTCAAGGCAGCAAAATACCATGACCCATTTGGTGGTCCATATGCGACTACAACTGCGCCTCCAATCATAGTCATACTGTACTCCAGATTAAAAGCTGACTACGTATCTTCCCCCTAACAATGAACCATGCAGCACTTTACCATACATCTAGGCAAGCTGTTGTGTGTTACGGACTTGAAAAGTAGTAGAGAGACTGTATATAGTGAATAAACCTAATAGGGCCACGTTCAAATTTTGTGCACTGATCCAACCAACAATGCACGTCAATTATTACGCCTAGGCCTACTGTCACAATCAGTGCTTCAATTTCCAATGCAGCATGCTTACCAAAAGCTCCCTGGCAAATGTCATATATTTCAAGCACGCAAATGCAAGGACATGCAGCCTCAATTTAAAGACAAGCAGTCATCACCCCAAAGTACATTTTTGATGTGGGGGTATCAAAATTCTCAATTGGTTAATGCTCTTTGATAGACATCAAAGTTTGAAAATTCAAATGATGCAGAGTACCTCACATTCCACACAATGTAGAGAGAGTGATTGAATTTCACATTACAGGCTTGTATGCTTACCAGGACATGTCCTGAAGCAATAAAATAGGTTTGTGTCTGCACAAGAAGAAGATTTTTACAGTTATGGGAGGGGCTACAAGTTGCTAAAGCCTAGTTGGGAGAATTGGAACTGTCTGGGATGAAGAAAATTGCCCTTTAACATACAAAGCCTACACTAAATCGTACACATACAGCTCTGTACACAAACTGCAAACAGCGCCTGCTGGCCTTATTAATATTAGGCTTGGTTCATTTTGATCTTGGGATTAAGCTGGAAACTCTAAACTTGTTTAACGTGTATCTCTCGGTAGGAAAATTCTTGTGTTAAAGATTAGGCTAAGGCCTAGGCTTATAGCTTGCAAATAAGATCAAGTCCACCAAAAGAATTGTAGGCTACGTAGGTATAGTGAGTGTACCTTCAGTCGGTCACTGAATACAATATGGGTGCGAATGGAGAATCCGTGACCGGAAGTTGCGTAAATTATAACTTAAAACTTACAAAAGATCAGTGACAAGTTAAGTTCTAAAAGAACCAACAGTAACGTGACAAGACAAGCTGTTCAACAGAAAGCAACAGTGGGATTTGAACGCGGAACATTGCAAGAATACGAACGATATTAATCCCAGTATAGCGATCCTATGCCCTAACCGATAGCGCTGCAAGCCGAGCTGCCGGCAAACGGTTTTATATTATAAGTACTTACAGATGTATACGTAGGCTATAATTATACATGTATACGTATTCTATATGTGTATCCCTACGGGTATAACCCTAACCTTATCTCTATGCGTACCATATGTATAACCCTATCCCTATCCGTATGCTATCCGTATGCCTACTATGTATGTAACCCTATCCCTAGGCGTATGCGTACCCTATCCGTATGCCTACTAACGTATATAACCCTAACCCTATACCTAACCCTATACCTATGCGTATCACGTACGTCACTTCCGGGCACGGATTCTCCATTCCAGCCACAATATGTAAGACAGGCATACTATGGCCAACAAATAAACATATGACAGTGAAGAAACTGCAGCACGACATGACAGCAACTCAAAGTCTGTCAAAAATATTTACTCTCATTTTTAGAAGAAATTTACCCAGCGTAGCCTGTATCTAGTGTTACCAAAAGGTGGCTTGAGACCTTCTTTAAATGGCCTAAAAAGTTATTTTAAAAAATTCTCCAAATCACTTCGGATGGTCTCCTTCCATCATCTTTTGATTTGTTTTTATAATGGTGATATCATTCATGGAATATATTTTGATATCACTCTTATGGGCTTTCCTAATGTTTGGGTGACCGACTCAAGGTACCGTTCTTCAACCTAAGGCATCTGAAACTTGTGGTGGAAATTTCTCAGTCTCTTGAAAGTTTGCCAACCAAATTCACTCTAACTTTCAGGGTTAAGAGAAAACATGTTCATGAGAATAATGGATAAGTATAAATTACATATTACTACCCTATGTGTATGTTTTTAGTGAAAATTTCCTTAATTGACCGCCATGTTACAGATTTGCAATCTGTTTACTTGTTTTGTACTGTAGGCCTATTATAAAATTAAAAATTTCTTACTCTTTTAGTGGCCTTTAGTTTAGGTTTCATCATCATAGGCTAGGCCTAGGCCTACATGCTGCAGCTCCATGTCGATTTTTTTCACGTTCCATTTTGGAGGGGTGTTGTGCGATGCGGTTAGGCTACTCCCATGGGGTTGCTAAATTTTGCAAATGACCTAGGCCTATGTTAGCGTTAGCATGGGAGTCATAGCGATCCAAATACTAAAGTATACTAAAGGGACCGCAATTCGGCAGAGATCGGAATTCGTTCACTCCATACCAATTGTACAGCATCGCGCATTCGTGAAGGTGACAGAATTCCGGTGCCACCATGCTACTACGGACTAAGGTTAGGCCTAGGATAGCCTTTTTTGTGCCGTAACTTTAATGAGTTAGGCTAGGAACATAGGCCTATACGCTTAGTCATGGTATACAATAATATCAACTGCCAACAGACAGACCAAATAGAGCGACGATTTCTAAAACCAACCGTGCTTTAGAAGGAAAACACTCCTAGCAGCTGTCATATCCGCTGCCACCAGAACAAAATCGGCCCCTTGAATACCGATTAAAAATTCCATTTTATGAAAATTACAAATTCTTGTTGAACTGAGCAAGTCTCTTTCGTTCCAAACCGTACTTAAAGGGCATGTATACCAGTACTTCCACACACTTTATTCACTTTCCTAAAATAAAATAAAAAATTATATAAAATCGGTCTAAGTATTTCCTGATATATTTAATATCGCGTCCTTAGTGCTACTTTGAAGGCTTATCAAATAATTCATCCCGTCAAGTCATACATAATATCGCATGCCATACAAGATTTCCAAATTTCCGGATATTTCCCGAAATTGTCACAAATCCCTGAATTTTGTGGGAGTGGGCGCTCTACCTTAACATAAAATTGCACTTTGGCTGGAGGGTGAACCCTCTACATGTAGTCCCTAAAATTTTGTTTGGGTTCATTTTTGACGCTGTTATGAGAGGGCAGTGAACCCTTTGTTAGATGTATTTGGTAGTAATTGAGTTGGAGATTATGCTGTCCAAAAATGTTTGAAATTGATACCACCTGAGCCGATTGTGAGGTTTTGGAAAGGAAAGACACAGCGGGGAACCTACTCCTCATAATACTGGTGGCAGTGAGAAAGGAGGGTCGGATTCACAAGTTTTTTATTTAATGCGCCTGTAGCTCCCAATAAGTCACATGGTACATGTGCGACGGAATTTTTTTGTAGCCCGTAAAACAACCAGTCGTGAGTTTGCATTGGGGGGGTGGGGGGGGGGGGGGGTGGGGATTACACATTTTATCGTACCTGCTAGGTCTATCCGGCGACTATATGTTAACCGAAGAAATCGGAAAATTTTGCGACCGGCAAGACCGCGGTTTCCTGAGCTTTACCCCGTAACATTCAAACATGTTGAAACAAATTTTGGGGGAGTGTTTCAGGCAATTTAAAGTACGGTACCAATATTTAAGGATGCAGGTGAAAAGGGGTGCTCGCTCCAGCTCCCGACCCCCACCCCCCTTACACCCGGCAATATCACACAACGTAACACTATAGACTATTAATATTAATTATAGTGCGCTGGATTACCAGCATTGTCGTGGCTTAGTTGGTACGGCGCTCGACTCCGACTGTTAAGTACGTGAGTTCAAGTCCTCCCGGAGATCAGGCAGTGTGTTTTTCTAGTTTTGCGGTTTTAATGTTGGCGGGAACTGCCTGTTTAAATATTTAATCATTGTATATAATTGTAACTCTCCAGCTGCCTGTTTTAATTCGAAGGTGACTGGAAGAGGCATTGTTTATAAAATTGTAAAAAGTGTAAATATGTTGTATGATGGAAATAAAGTTTTCCTTCAAAAAAAAAAAAAAATCAAAGGTGAAATACAGATTCATTTCAAAAAAAAAAATTCGAAGGTGATTGGAAGAGGCATTGTTTACAAAATTGCAAAAAGTGTACATATGTTGTATGATGGAAATAAAGTTTTCCTTCAAAAAAAAAATGTTGGGGAACTGTCTCCGATATTCATTGAAGAAGAGCCATGGCATTCCTGCTATGCAAAAAGATTGCAAGGAGGTTTTCCCGAAGTACACTTTGTTGAAAGAACATGTTAAAATTTTTCACCCGGATTTTAAGCCTCGGAGTTACGCATGCCTGCTGAAAAGTTGTAAGGCTGATTACACCACCCCACAAGATTGGATTTGGCACGTTGCTTGTAAACATCCTAATTTTGTTGAAAAACACGAGGTTGAATTTTTTGACCGGTACTTCTTGAAAAGGAATTCTGATTAATGGAGTACGTATATTCTGTCTTCATCATGGTCCCCTTGTCCATCGCCACATTTAATGTGAACGGGTTACGAGACCCCAAGAAGTGCTCTCAGGTGGTGCAGTGGGGTAAGATCTACAATGTAGATATTATGCTTTTGCAAGAAACGTTCTTGTCTTCGAGCGATGACTTAAATTTTTTTAAGGCGAAATGGGGTGGCCCTGTTTACTTCTCCTCGAGTCGTTCAAATAGGTCGGGTGGGGTCGTCATTGCCATTAAAGACAGGTTTAAATGTGAAGTATTGGATATTAAGAAAGATACTTCTGGTCGTTGCATCTCTGTCCTTTGCACTACCGCCGATACTTCCTTTCGTGTGTGCAATATCTATGCACCGAATAGTCCATCAGAAAGGAAGATGTTTTTCAATGAGCTATATGTTCATACAAGGGGCAGTAATCCAATCATATCAGGAGGTGACTTTAACTGTGTTATTGATCCCATTGATCGTTCCAGTACAAATGCTAATACGCATTCCTTCGCTGGCTGTAATGAAATCCAAGACCTTGTTTCGCAGTATAATTTAGTTGACTGCTATAGGACCCTTCATCCGAGCACCCCTGGACATACATGGGCTCTTGGGGACCGTAGTTCGAGGTTAGACAGACTGTATCTGCCGACGAATTTTGCCGTTTTCAAAGTTGACACTGTCTTTCTCCCCTTCTCCGACCATAACCCTCTTTACGTGAATTTTAGTCTGAATAATACCCTCAGGAAGGGGAAAGGCTACTGGAAGTATAATTCATCTCTTAGTCACGATGAGGACTTTGTTCATGATTTAAGATACCAGTATAAACTTTGGTCAACTTTGAAGCCGCCTTCGGCTCTATTACCGACTGGTGGGAAAATGTGAAATCAAGAATAAAAGAACTTGCCATACGTCACGGAATTCGTATTGCTCAAGACAAAAAACACCGAATTGAGAAATTACAAAAAGTACTTTCGGACTCCAAATCGGAGGAAATCGAAAGAATTTTAAATGCTGAAGTTCACGGAGCCTTAATTCGTTCTAGAGCTAATTATCCAGAGGAAGGGGAAAAACTTTCTGCCTTCTTCTTTAGACAAGAAAAGTATCGGGCCGAACAAAAAGTGATAAGGAGCATTCGAAATACTGATGGTAGTATTGTGTATGAAAATAAGGAAATTATGTCCGTCTTTCACCATTTTTATAGCCAACTCTTCTGTGAGCAGCGTGGTTGTAATGAGTGTATACAAGATGAATTTGTTAAATGTCTAAGCGAGTCTCTTTCTGATGACGATAAAAGCAGCTTAGATCATCCCATCACCTTAGGTGAGGTTCAAAATGCAATTCATTTAGCTGCTAAGAATAAGGCTTCGGGAAGTAATGGTCTTTCGTATGATTTTTATGCAAGTTTTGCCGATTTATTAAGCACTGATTTAACTCTTGTATTTAATGACATCTTTTGTAAAGGCAGTCTATCGAAAAGCCAGCGTACTGGTGTCGTTACACTTCTTCCCAAAAATGGAGATTCATTGGATCCAACTAACTGGCGCCGCATTAGTTTATTAAATGCCGATTACAAACTACTTGCAAAAGTTTTGCAGCTTAGATTCAGCAAAGTTATGCCCACGATTGTTAACCAATATCAAGCTTGTTCTGTGCCTGGAAGATCCATACATAGCAATCTATTGTTAATCAGAGACATCATTGATTTCTCTACTATAAAGAACGGTCCGTGTGCTGTCTCCATAGACCAGGAGAAAGCTTTTGATCGTGTTAATTGGAAATTCTTATCAAAGGTTCTCCAGAAACTTAATTTTGGCGATAACTTTTGCAAGTGGGTTTCTATTCTTTATAGGGACATTAACAGTCAATTACTTATTAATGGAAGTCTCTCCGACCCCGTCCTTATTGAGCGGGGGTGAGGCAAGGGTGTTCTTTGTCTCCTTCCCTTATATGTTTTGTTTATCGAACCCATTGCTTGCTATATCAACCAATGTGATAATATTAGCGGCTTTATCATCCCTGGAGGAGATGCTCGTATAAAGTTTTTACAGTACGCTGACGACGCCACTTGTGTTGCCACCAGTATTTCAGATATTGATATGTTTCTTAATGTATTTAACTTGTTCCATTCGGCCACTGGGGCTTGGGGCTTCAATTAAAATGAGAAAGACTAAAGGTTTAAAGCTCGGGAGGTTTGCCATACAAAATTTACAAAACAATATTGAATGGAGTACTACCTCGATTAAGATTACCGGAGTCGTTTTTGGATCTGACAACGCTGTTCAAGCTAATTGGGAGGAGAAAGTTAAAAGTGTCAAAAAGCGCCTCAAATTGTGGAAAAACAGACATTTAACTCTCCTTGGCAAGGTGCTGGTAATTAACACGATAATTTACCCCTTGTTCTATTTCGTAGCCCCTGTTTTTTTTTGTCCCGGACAGTGTCGTTAGGGCTGTCTACAAAGTAGTTTTTGCTTTCGTTTGGGGGAGAATAAACCTGACCTCGTCTCTAGGACGGTCATTTCGTTGCAAACGGGGGATGGCGGCCTCGGCTTAGATAATTTTAGACTTAAGTTAGATGCGTTGCTAGTGAAGCCACTACTAAACATTCTTATTGATGATACTCCTCCAGTCTACCTCACGCTGACTCTTTTCTTTGTTGCAAAGCAACTCCGGAAATACTATCCTCATGTTTGGTCTAACATGAGACCAAATTGCAATGTATGTACCGACTCTTTGGTCAAAGCATGTAATGTTATTAAGATGCTTTATAGCTTAGACAAAGATTTTGCCAATAATGTTTGTAGGGTCAAAGACATTACTAAGAGGTTACAGCCTTCTGATGTTCGCATTATAGCAGTAAGGGACAATCCGTGTTATCCATGGAAGGAAATATGGAGACTATGTTTTCATGTGTTACATGATAATAAGCTGAGGGACTTTCAATGGCGCTTGGTTCATGGTATTCTGTACACGGGGCAAAGGATTAATAAATGGGGCATGGGTGACGGTGTTTGTCCTTTCGAAGTTTCCACTGAGATTGAAACGACTTCCCACCTTCTTTGGGACTGCCCAAAGATTCAACCAGTTTTAAAATGGGTTAAGAAAGTCTTTAATGATTCGACAAAGGAAACTTCTCACCCCAATCTAGGTGAAAACTTTTTGTTATATGGATTCCCAAGTAAAAGCATTGAAACTTCGGTATTTGATAAAATTTGGTTTGTGTTTTGTATTACTAAGTTTATTCTGTGGAAATCTAGGTGTCTGCTGGTGTTTGAATCAGAGAATCAATCTCCTCATGAAATCTTTTCTATTATTATCTCTGAGATCAAAACCCGTGTCGCTGCGGATTTCAATCGTTTTACTAAAACTAAGTTTGAAAAGCTTTGGGTGAGCAAACATTCTTTCGTTCACATAAGTAACAATAAGTTGAAATTCAGTATTCCTAGTATATGAATGGGCTATTGTGTTAATTGCTTCATTGGAAATTCATGTAAACTAAGTACTCTTTATATTTTAACACTGTATATAATTGTTTCCCTTCAAGCGGAAACAAAGTAGATAAAATTGATTAAAATTATGGATCAATTTGTACATACTGTACATAAAACTGTACATAAAACTGTATTATGACGTACATACTTTCCATGAAAAAACAGTTTTTTCAACTTATTTCTCTTTAATAGTGCAAATATGTTAATGATTTGAAATAAAGTTTCAATTCAAAAAAAAAAAAAATGTTGGCGAACTGTCGACTTTGTACAGTTGCTTTTTCTTTCATATCTTCCTTTCTGTAGCTTTTATCGACTTCTCTTCGTTCCCACTTTTTCTTTTCTTAATTAGGCTTCGTTTTGTTAATCACATCTTACTGTAAATTTCCATATCAGGTCACTACACGCTATTGCATGTAGCCTACATAATAAAGTCGTACACCCACCCCCCTTTCCACGAAATATTTTTTGCGGTTGAAATTGCTCATCGTTTTATGAATTGTTTCCCATTCTTCGATGAAACCGATTCCATATTTCATGTAATTAGCATTTGATACGAAAGGTATCAATAAAGACAGGGCTCCCGGCTACGTATGTAGCCGGGAGACCTGTCTTTATTGATACCGAATTTGCCTACCTTCCCAAAGCAACTCTTGTTTCTAAAGGAACGCCACTCTGGGATGAATATTCATAAATGACCGACTGTAAAATGCTTTTCTTGTATTGCAACTATGGATTAAGTTTCTTAGGGGTAGGGCTAAGCATCTGCGAACAATAGGTGACCATTGTCCACGTTTCATGGTGCGATGATTTGTAAAGGAAGACAGCGGGTCCTTTAAACTTGACCAAGTCTGCCTCGGCGTTTTCCCTGCCGTCTTAAGGGGGCGCTCTACCATTACATAAAATTGCACTTTGGCTGGAGGGTGAACCCTCTACATGTAGTCCCTAAAATTTTGTTTGGGTTCATTTTTGACGCTGTTATGAGAGGGCAGTGAACCCTTTGTTAGATGTATTTGGTAGTAATTGAGTTGGAGATTATGCTGTCCAAAAATGTTTGAAATTGATACCACCTGAGCCGATTGTGAGGTTTTGGAAAGACAGCGGACCTATCTCATATATTGGTGAGTGAGAAGGAGGTCGGATCACAAGTTTTTTATTAATGCGCCTGTAGCTCCAAAAGTCAATGGTCATGCTACGGGAATTTTTTTGTGCCAGTAACAACCAGCTCGTGAGCTTTGCATTGATGGGTCACATGCTGGCGTTAAAAACTTTGACAAGGAATGAAAGGCAACATAACAAGGCCCGTACGCAGGAAGGGGGTGGGGGTTCGAGTGGTTCGTCAATGGGTTCGTTTTTAAAATCGAACCTCCTTTTGAAATCGAACCCCCTTTCCGAACTCGAGTTGGTTCGTCACTTCTTATGACTTCTTCCTTCCTCTTGCAATGCAGAAACAGAAATTGTTCGTCATTAAACACATCCAATATGAATATAAGGATAATTTAATAAGCATGATTACGTCATAATTCCAACACCACCATTTTCCTCGCCCTTCGAAGCATGGGCGTCAATCCTGGGGGACAGGGGGACACGTCCCCCACATTTTGGAAATACACCCATTGACTTAAGATTTTTACACGGTAAATTTTTGACAGAAGTGGCCATGTCCCCCCACCCCCCCCCCCACACACACACACTCGAGTAAAGATTGACACCCATGCTTTGAAGGTATGCAGTATCATTGGTTTGAGTTCCTTCGATGTTACAAATAAGCTTAGGCTATATACATCTGCCTATTTTTGCACATCCATTTTCTTGTAATGACTGAGCTGGGCCGGTCTGATGTAAATTCCCGAGGGATAGCCACTATGGTTGTACGTTTATTAATATGATAGACAAGTGGGTGATTAAAGAGACAATTGCGTCAGCTCCTATGAACCATGATTCCAGTTAAATGGCTCTTCTCACCATATTTGGCGCCCACGCATGATAGACTGTCTTGAACTATAGTGAAAAGTTTGTGTTTTAGAGCGCACTTTCAGGCAATTTGGAGCGTTTGTCATGTCAATTTTTTCTTACCATCTTACACTCTGGAAACTATGTATGACAGACAAGAAAGTCTGCAATAACACGCTTTTGCTTTAGAATAAGTAATTCTACAGTCTAGGGCATTTCCAATAAGTGTGCAATGTCTGTATGTAACTTTGTAATGAATATGATATTTTGAATTCAAAATTTCGACGCGCCTCGCGCGCATTCGACACCGTTTACACTCTACGTCTTAGGGCAATAACATACAAGAAATAGTTCTACTGAACACTTTTCCGAAATCTAGAGGTTCATTTTCAGCCCTCGTCGGAGTCGGAAATTATGGAGGGCAACATGTAACAATCAAATATATCAATCAAATATCAAGAGAACATTAACGTACGCAGCATGATTCAGAAAAATTGAAGTATTCGATTCTTTTTCTACATTTTCGTCAAACAACATTTCTTCTATACGTTTCGCACGCACCCATTGTCGGTAGATCCTGAGAGTTGATAAATTGAGGAAACGAAGAAAAAGTATTCTAAAACTTGCTTATAAATCTTAGACCCATTCGGTTATTCCTGTTTCCCCCTTGCCCACTTCCCAGTAGAAGGTGGTATCTGTATTCTCGTTGTTCATGCCGTACTTCTGTCCCCAATTTGTAATCAACCCAGAGCTTTCCCATGACCCCATGGAAGTATTACCAATGACAGCCAACAAGGGCCCGCCATAAGGCCCATGAACGCCATGCCTTACAAAAAGCGCTCCAATTGACAAGCCAAAAAGGAATTATAGTACTCTGCCGGTCGCTTTCTACTAGGATTTATTAAATCTAAAGTGTAAATCGCCAACACACGAGATCTCCAAATAAGGCAATATATTAGTGGAACATAAAGGGCATAAGAAGTGCTATTTTGCAACTTGGAAGGCATTTTGGCAAAAATTTCCTCGGTATACGCGTTAACTGGTTGTGCGTTTCGCTTAGATATTTTCATTTTTTTCCCTTTTTTTCAAACCACCACTCCCCGCCCCTCAATTGAAAAAACTTCCTATACAAGGACCCTCTTCCTACGTTTCTGGAAGGGTTATCCCCCGCTTTCCGCCCACGTATGCACATTTTCGCCGATGGAGCAATCTGGGATGGATTTACGACATCCATTGAGGTAACAACTAATGACCAACCCCTTGTAGTTCCCCTGCAGATGAGGATTCACCACCTACAGATTCATATCACCAACGCCAGATTTTTTTTCTTACGGCAACGCATGCCATGGGGTAATAAGCGAGGCGCAGGTATGCATATTCATATGGTAAACTAGTCAATGGCGCAACAGCTGTGAGGAAAATATACTGCGCATGCACGGTATAGTGTACAACTAGTGTGTAGTGGAGAGATGCAGTGAACAAAATAATGTTTGTTCCACGTATGCCCTCAACATGGCCGCGTAAACAAACGATGACATCATGTGACAAGGTCTATTCGAACCCCCTCTTGAAAAATCCTGCGTACGGGCCTGCATAACAAGGCCTGTTTGAGTGTGTAAGTCAATGGCAACAAATGAAGGTGGAGCACCACCCGAAGAGTACCCATATTTCGGGTAATTTCTGGAAGAGTGGAAACACTGATGCATACTAAGCCATGCAGGATGACCAGTGGCGGATCCAGGATTTGGCAGAAGGGGGGGGGGCCCAGGTCATAGTGGTTCGTATAGAAGTCTGATCTGGGGGAGGGATCTAAGGGGGAGGCAGTACACCAGGGGTGGTGCCAGGGTAATTTGATAGGGGGTAAAGTATGTGATGAGTGATCGCCGTCCTGGGGGAGGGGTTGAAGGGGAGGGGTGTCCCCCTCACCTTTGAGAAATTTTTGTTAATTTAAGGTTGCTCAGATGCAAAATGGTGATGTCTTTGGTATACTTTTTTAACTGATCATACATGGCTGGAAAGTGTTCATAATTCAGTCAATTTTAATTTTTGGTTGGGTGGAAGATGCTTTTCTGGGGAGGGGTCTAAGGGGAGGGGTGTCCCCTCCCCTTTAAGAAAATTTTTGTTAATTTAAGATTGCTTAGATGCAAAATGGTGATGTCTTTAGTATATTTTTGAAACTGATCATATATGGCTGGAAAATGCTCATAATTTAGTGAAATTTAAAATTTTGGTTGGGTGAAACATGCTTCTCTGAGGAGGGGTCTAAGGGGAGGGGTGTCCCCTCTCCTTTGAGAAATTTTTTTGTTAGTTTAAGATTGCTTAGATGCAAAATGGTGATGTCTTTAGTATATTTTTGAAACTGATCATATATGACTGGAAAATGCTCATAATTTAGTGAAATTTAAATTTTGGTTGGATGAAAGAGGAGAGTAGCCTTTGTTGTCCACATATTAGGATGGCAGTTTCCCAAATTGAAATCTTCTTTTCCCTTATATTACCCTAAATTCGAAGAACATTTCATTAAAGTAAATTACAAAGCTTAAAGAAGACGCTAATGTTGCAGCAAGTTATAGTTGAAAGCTGAAGGTTGTTGAAAATATTTCTCTAAATATTAAAGAATTCTGAAATTCCCTTGAAAGTAGAAGCAGTGTTCCCAATGCTGTGGGCCCGGCCGGTAATAGACTGAAGTTAGCAATCCAATACATCGCTCATGGGTAACCCCTTGCAATGCCCGGAAAAAGTTACTGTGACCACTATAAGCCAAAATGTTATCAGCCGGAGGTCAGTTAACAGAATTATTAACATAAGACTTATTTTCAGAGGTAGAAATTTAAATAATGAACAAATTTGAATTTCAGTCTGACACATCACAAAGGCCTATTTAATTGGAATAGGGCTAGTCATTTGTTTTATGAAGTTGAAAAAAACTTCAAAAATTTTTGGAAAGGGGGGCCCGGGCCCCCTGGGCCCCCCTAAATCCGCCCCTGAAGACGATAGCTGAAGCGTATATATGCCGTTCAGAAGCCGATTGGACACAGTATTGCTGTTACATTACAGGAAGTAGACATGCAGACCAATAATTCAAGCTTTTGTTCAGTATAAACATATTGCCTGACATATCGAGTCCCTTTAAAATTTTAGGAGCTCGTTTTTAATTGTTTTACTTACTAAATATGATCAAGCTTTAATATCATTGTTTTGGGGAATGATTTGAAATACACAGGGCCGGATCTACCTTCAGGTGGTCCTGTAACCAATCATACTGCATATAATATTTTGTCCAAGTGCTATAGATTAAAATTTCTGTATACAAACACTCGTAATTTTCAGTTAATTTGAGGACCAAGAAAGTCCTTGTCTCTGCTTTGAACCAATGTCACTTTGATTATGCATGCTAAGCTTGGTATAGTGGTTTGTCTTGTAAACTTAAAGGTGGGTTGCAGGTTATGCAAAACAATAACATCAGAAATATATAAATATCAGTTACCCCTAGAACTCATATTGGTTTAAGTTGATCAATGTAAACAAGTAGGTTTGCTCCCGGTAGATCAGTTAAAACATGGCCATATGTTTCACATAGTAAACAATAATGCACCTAACTATTTAACTCAGATGGCAATTAGTACTCGGCATAATCATCATACCAGATCTAATCACTCATTTTCTTTTGTTGTTCTAAGAAAGGGAAGTTGGTGAGAGTTCTTTTGAGTAGTACACTTCAATTATTTTATGGAATCGTTTGCCTTACTCCATTAAACTTCGCAATAATAACGTTAGTTTTAAGAGACATTTAAAATCATTTTATGGAGTAAAATTTGAAACAAATCATGTAAGCGATTTTATCTAGGTATAATTTTTATTTTGTTAAATATTTTTAAATTTTCTATATCTTTTGTATTGTTTATAATTTTTGCTGCAATTTTTAGCCGGTTTCCTGTTTATCTATCTATCTATCTGTCTGTCTGTCTGTCTGTCTGTCTGTCTGTCTGTCTGTCTGTCTGTCTGCCTGCCTGCCTGCCTGCCTGCCTGTCTGTCTGTCTGTCTATCTATCTATATATAGTGTAACTGTTTCGATTTAATCAATCCCAAGTACTGGCGTAGCCTTTGTGAACAAGGGAAAGAAGTTAAGAACAGAAGAAATAAATCAGAGAGAAAATGAAGCCATGAGCGAGACTTGAACCCAGCACCTGTCGTTTGCAAGACCACCGCTCTAACCACTAAGCTATTAAGGCTTTGTAGTGTTAAGCGTGGCAATTTAGGAACAAATACCGGCCCATCTCAATTTCCTCTCCTGTTACCATGGTAACAACCCAAGCGGGGTAACGAATATTCAGTAGGTTGAAGTATGGTAGATTGAACTATACACACACACCCATCTATACTTGTAAATGCTGCCAAACGGGGACCCCTTTATGTTACCATTCAACCGTGGACGTCCATAGAAAAACCTTGTAGCATGTATACTGATGGAGAAAGATGTGCTTTGCAACAGCAAAAAAACGAGGGCGCTCAAAATGTTTTCAGTCAACATAGACCTATCTTTTTGCAAGTGTGTATATGATTTTCCACAGGTAACCGTGGACATAACAGGATACACACGCATACCTGCAAACGAGGACGTACCACAACACTACCTAAATGGGGACTGTTCTTATATTTCTTTGGAATCAATAGACATCTTCATTGCTGCATCATAAAGCACAAAGAGGCTATTTAAAACCACTGTTTCAAACGGGGACGGTCCCCAATTACAGTGGTGTCCCCGGTTGTCAGGTATGTATTCACATTTTCGTCCCCGGTTGGCGGCATTTGTTGACTTACCCACACCCACACACAGGCATATATACACACACACACATCTATATAAGACCTATGCTTTGTATAGCTTCGTCTACTACGGGATTCATATTATAATAGGCAGATAAAACCTAGACACAGAACCAAGTTCAAACCTTACCTGCTTATAATTACAGGCTACCGGGCTATCTGGGTACGCCATGGCTCCTCCTACGTGAAATATTCGGTTGCTAGCCAGTGGGTAGGATTTTAAACTGCATCCGGTTGTGGAGTTTGTTTAAACGTGAGAGTAATGAGGTTACCCTTTGCCACAACTGCCTCCGGGACACCCTTGGGCAAGGTGCACCTGTATTTCCCCAGTGCTTTTTAAGTGCTGTTGCCTTTGGGCGTAGTGTTGCCATCGGGCGTAATGTTGACTTTGGGCGTGGTGTTGCCTTCGGGCGTGTTGTTGCCTTCGGGCGTGTTGTTGCCTTTGGGTTTTGTGTCGTTCTCGGGCGTGTGGTAGCCTTTGGGCGTGTGGTTGACGGGTGGGACTTTGTTTTTGGGTGGTTTGTGGTTGTTGGGCTAGGGTATTGTTTTTGGGTTGGCTGCAATGGCAGTTTCTGAATCTCAGTAGTAACAAAGACTTTAGTTCCCTGTTGCGAAGTGGTGTGTATAGTTTGTTTGCATTGTGTTTGTTATCCGACAGGATTTTTGTTTGGGTTTGGGGTTCTCCTTTAGTTTCTCAGTGCCTGTTTCTACGTACTTAAAAAGCCAGTGGCACTATCATAAAGGAGTTTGCCTCTGAAGACAGACCCTGAATATGTGTCATCTCAGAGGCCGGATTTGTCCTGCAGTATTACAGCAATTGGAAAAGCTGGGTCACTGATATAGACGTGAATAGTTCACAAATATAAGAGCATCCATCCCTTTTGGAAAGGTGTGGGGACAGAGAAGAGAGAGGGGGAAAGAGCCCCTGTCAAGTAAGTCCACCCTTATTCCCCATAGGGTGAAAATGGGCTTCAGGATTTAAAAATATATTTTTAGTATCTTCATTATCTTTACCAGGGCGGTAGTCTGAGGGGAGGGAGAAACTTCCCCTCCCGGGATTTCCAAGCCCAAAATGAAAAAAAAAACCTACTTGAAAATGGTTAAAACTCCATCGTACTGATTTTGTTTTAAGACCCTCAGGACCTGGGAAGTCGCATATATAAAAAAGGTTCATTTTTTAATTTTTTTTCCAGGGAGGTTCCCGGACCCCCGACTCAGACGGACTCTTGTGCGGCTAACTCGCACTGACGAACAAACCTCATTCCTCATGCATGATGCACTCAACACAAACTGAAACCTACACTTTAAAGATCTTTGGGAATGTTTCTCAAGCGCTGCCTCAGCTTGCTTTAATATAGGTATAATTACCTTATATTACATGTTAAAATCAATGTGTAAATTGTCCAAATTTAACTGTTCTTCTTGAGGCCTTCGTTTCTAAAGAATGAAGTCTCAAAAAGTTTTTAGATGCTCCTTTGGAGATCTAGAAAGTGCTGTACATCCGTCAATCTGGGATGCATTTTAGACAAACCATCGACAGGCTGTGCAACGCACCAATCGATTGTGGCCCTCCAAGTAGCGTGCTCGTAGGGGAAAGGTCGGCACTGGCTGTGGCATGGCACTGTGCCATACCACAGCCAAAAATAATAAAAAGTAAGAAATTCTAAAATATATAATCACTTCAAAGCTTTGTCAATGTAAATAACATTTTGTATCCAAACAACCTTCCAAAGGCAAAAATTCTCAAAATGGAATGGCCTTATCCAGAACCCTCCCCCATTACACCTATCCAACTAGGAAATACAAAAATGGCACAAACAATGAGAATTTCTAAACCTCCAACCAGTTCAAAACTTTCCCAGAGATAACAACATTTTGCGCCTTGAACATCTTGTGTACATAAAAACTTCTCAGAGTAGGTGTGTCCGGCCCGGCACTTTAGACCCCAACGCCCCCCCCCCCAAAAAAAACAAAGTAGAAAAAAAAAAACACTTAATATGATCAGTTCGAAGCTTTGCTAAAGACAGCGCCAATTTGCACAATTTGCACATAAGCCATCTCCTGATCTTGTCTACCTACCGGCATGGATTTAAGAATATACCGTAGTTGACAGTATAACTACCTTTAACCTCTGCCCTTTCAGTTATGACGTCATCAATTATGCAAGCACACTTTCTTCTAGTCAGGTACTAACTCACCAAGTTTGAACTTCATCTGACTTACTGTTTGGGAGGAGTGAGCGACACACTTTTTGTTCACACACATACACTCAAACACTCAGAAATCAGACCCTCTCACGTATAGAGAGATTTTTGTTCGATAAAAGCCCTGTACTAGAGGCCATTTCATTTGATGATACAAGGGGCATGTGATTGAAAGGTAACCATGGTATCGATCGTTGCAGCCGTTGGGAACAAAAATATCGCACAAGATGATCAATTGTAACTGATCATAAGGACAACTTGCATCTGGAGACGGTGCGAGAGAAGCACGCTTAAACTCACATTTTTAGACATTGTAATAAATGCACAGTTGAATGCATTCCAACGAAAAGTATTTCCAAAACAAAGGAGCAAAAGATAAGTCCAGTTCTAGACATTTTCTGTAAATACAGTAGCCCCAATTTATTTGGAGCAGGTGGGAGGTAAATGGAAAACACCCCATGCCCCTGTAGTCCGGCTACTGCTTATTGTTATATTGCTTCTCCTAAAAGAGCTCTGTTAAATGACAGAGGCTTTAAGTCCTGTAGAGCCACCACCCCCTCCAGCTCCCCCCCCCCATTTGCAAGTGGGCTTTTTTCTCTGTGGACCATAAGTGGAAATGTCTACTGCAATTCGCCATACCAGCTCGTCCCTATAGCGATTGAAATTGAAAGCTACCGTGAAATGGCAAAAGGGGGTGGAGCCCTGGTGGCACATGAACCCGTAAGTTTTGTTAGAATCTGATTTTGACTTATTGTCCTTTTGTCGATAGAATATTGCTATGTTCCCCCGTCCCAACGCCATGACACATTGACTCTATATAATTCTGTTGTTGAGATTGTTTGCTCATCGGTTGCCACGCCTGGCTCTAGCTAGAGCCTTTTCGCACTATATTTGCCTCATTTCTTCAAAAGGGATAGGAGGGGCATTGTTCCGTGTGCGCCACCGTTGGGATGGTTTATGTCAACAGGATTTTTAGTGATGCACATTTTACTCAAGCTGTCCAACAGAAAATATCAAGGCAACAGTACCCAATGGATTTCCACTTTGCAACCCAAAATGGAGGGTTTCAGAAACTTCTAACGATAGGCTAACCTTTTCCTTTCAAGATATTTTAATGTTTTATTTTGTTTAACATTGCAAAGTGTAAAGCTATCCATTAAATTCGAGTCATCTTTAAATGTAATCCATTATAATTATTCTTTCAGCTAAGTGAGTCAGGCACTAAACATGGGGACATTTGATACTGTACTCCTCACCTTTCGATAGGCGTAGTACGTAAGCTCCTTCCCCTGTCCCCACCCCCACCCTTACCTATGATTGATGACCATAAGTATTTGCACATTGAGCGACCTGAATTGTAAATACTGAATGAAAGGGAGAAATTATCAAATCGCAGACTTATGCACTGGATCTTTTAGTTTGTCATAATCTAACGTAGACAGCGTTCGGCGTTATGACTACTGTCCTAAAGCTTAGGTCCTGCAGTCTTTGACAAAATGCCTCAAAAGGATAAGTCTGCTTTCCCGTCACTTCTAATTGGTGAAAGAAGGAAAAACGTCAAGTCCACTAAGCTAAAAGAGAAATATGGCAATAGGAATCTTTTGAACCTGTGACATAATAATGAACTTGCCACAAGTCATTTACTTCGAAGATTGCATGCAAATAACATTTTCAACAAAGTAATAAGAGATAAGAAAAAGGTCATTTTTTTCCCTGTGATGCTTCTATTTTTACTAAAATGAGTCTACAAGTTTGTTATGTTCATGGCAACAAGAGATGTAAGTTACATAGTCTTAATTTACTTTTCTGTGACGATGTCAGACCTACAGACCTTCCTTCAATTTTTCGTTTTTAAGTTAGTTTTTCATTGACATAACTTCTAATCATATTCATCAACCCCTTGTAAATTTCAGCAATTTTCAGCTGACACTTGATTTAAGAATAAAGATACCATCACCTGACTATGGTTCGTCCCTTCAGTCGTTAGAGGTTACGTTGAGTGAAATGAATAGGTTGGATGAAGCTCTACACTAAACATAAAGCTAGACTAATTAAACAGTGTACTGATTTTCTGGGCAATCATGCCATATCACTGGCAGGGGTGTTTTAAAAGTTTCACCACAAACCAGCTGTTTAGCCAAGGTTTGGACTTAAAGTGATACCGATGGTGGTGCAGTCGGTGGTGCCGGTGGTGTTGCAGTTGGTGGTGTCGGTGGTGGTGTAGTTGGCGGTGTCGTTGGCGGTGCCGTTGGTGTTTTAGATGGTGGACAAGGTCCTTCGTGACCTCCTTCGCCACCTCCTCCCTGACCTCCTCCCTTACCTCCTCCCTGACCTCCTCCCTTACCTCCACCCTGACCTCCTCCCTTACCTCCTCCCTAACCTCCCCCTGACCTCCTTCCTGACCTCCTCCCTGACCTCCTCCCTGACCTCCTCCCTGACCTCCTCCCTGACCTCCTCCCTTACCTCCTCCCTAACCCCCCTGACCTCCTCCCTGACCTCCTCCCTGACCTCCTCCCTGACCTCCTCCCTGACCTCCTCCCTGACCTCCTCCCTTACCTCCTCCCTGGCCTCCTCCCTGACCTCCTACCTGACTTCCATGTTTTCCACCCCCGCCGTGTCTTCCGTGTCCGCCTGAATTACGACTTTTTAAACAGGAAAATCAGTTTTAATAAGAATGAAACCGCTATTTTATGTGTCCATTTTGTGAACTAATATAATCAACAAATTCTCTACTTTTCTCTCAAATTACTTCTATATTTGTGAGTTTAATCGGTTAATTAAGTAAATGGGTCATACTGACGCTCTTCTTACTTGTGATAGTTGAGGGATATACCCAAGGAGCAACCTACATCTCCATGACGTGCCTATAACTCACAAGTCATATTAGAAATTCTGAAGATGTTATACTTCCTCCTGAGCTATTTGCACAAATATGGATAAAAACATGGAACTTTTCCTTCAGTTTAGTCCATTTAGTGTTTGTTTTACTTTGTGTGTTTGTTTGTTTGTTTGTTTGTATGTGTGTTTTGACAACATATTCAAGCATGGAACATTCAATTTAATCAGCAGTTAAACAGAGTTGTCAGGATGATGGACGGATACTTTAACCAGATAACCCACAGGCTTAGCGATTCCTTGCTGAAAGGGTGTGATTTGTTGCACTGAGGTTCATAACTCAAATTTATACTTCTTGACTGTATCATTTTTACGATGTTTTCACAATTTGATCTCTGCTGACCTCATATGACCTTTGAACCCAACCAAAAAGTGAATAACAAAAAATAAAAAGGGACATGCCGTAGGAGGGATTCGTACCCGGACAGTCCCCGCGAGAAACCGAGCTCTAATCCACTACACCATCGAAGAACTAGTTTAGCGTATGGTATTTCTAATCATGCATCCTTTTAACTTGTTCATAGTAAGTTAATTAAAATTAGTATTATAACTGTAACAGTTATGCTTGTGAAAAAATAAATGTTGTTCTCTATAACTTTATCTTTAGAATGGTAGAAAAATGCAGTCCTAACTTTTCGTTGGTCACGAAACGCGAGGCCAAATTTGGAGGTACCGCCCTCTGTCTATAGTTTACGCGGTTTTCGTAGTTACACCTCTGATGACCTCATATGACCTTTGATCTCCAACAAACTCAAAGAATTTCCTCTCTCTTAAAGTAACACATCTATATACCAAGTATGAAAGGATCCATTCCCTGTCTTGAAATATCGTGTTTTTTTCAAGGTTTTCCGTTTTTGACCTCTGATGACCTCAAATGACCTTTGACCTCCAACAAACACAATGCGGCTCTTTCTCTCAATATGATAAATCTATATACTAGGTATGGAAAGTACCCATCGTCCATGGCTATATTTAATGGCAAAATATTGACATTTAGCGGAAATTTTGGATTTATGCAAATAAGTACACTTCCTCTATTAGAATTCTGTAGTACGTTTAGTATATTGTCATTGGGACCTAACAGAAAAGCGTTATGGTAAAAAATCTGTTGCAATTTGCTCTAAATGAAACCTTATTTTGCTTGGACCATAAGGTAAGAGAACAACTTTTTGCTCTGAAAGCTTCCACCTAAATTCTGGAATTGAGTGCTTGCTGATAGTCGCACTAGTGACATTCCTTTCAGAAAGGAAACTTCGAAAAAACAGTCACTCCAATTTGAATTAGTATACATTGATATCCTAATTTAGGATTGGCTCCTTTAAATCATCTGACAGTGCTTTAATTTGTTACTTATTTGTTTGATTTAGGCAGAATAACTTTGGTTTACCTTGACTATTCAATTGTTTGTTCAGGAACGAAATGAAAGATATTTGCAAGGTTAGTAAGAGCGGACTTGCTGATGTGTAAAGATTAATTCGGGGGTGGGGACGACTGCCTATTCCCACCAATATTTTAAAAAGAGGCTCAAAACTTGGTTTTATCCTTTTGTGCATACTATATGCCCTTGCAATTGTTCGTCTTAAGCCGCGGTCACACTACAACGAATTCGGATCGGATTCCGATCCGATTTTTGTGAGTTTTTATGAAAATCTTCTCCATTTTGGGTCGGAAAGAACCCAAAATTTGCCAACCTGTGTAATTATATGATTTTTATCGCAGGACTACGAAATTAAATTTATACGAATTATTTCGTGACTTCACATCGCCAGATAGCTTTTATCGGACTACGCGTGTCCGATAAAAGCTGTCTCTCGGTGTGACGTCACGAAAAAATCAGTTAACATTTCATTTTCATAGACCTCTGATGCAAATCATGTATTTACACTTGTTGGCAAATTTTGGGCTCTTTCTGACCCAAAATGGAAAGGGTTTTAATGAAAACTCACAAAAATCGGATCGGAATCAGATCCGAATTCGTTGTAGTGTGACCGTGGCTTTCTACTTGTCAAATCCCTTTTAGTTCTGTTTCATGTTTTTGTTTGACAGTTTCTTTTTTTTTCTGACTAGACGTTTTACTTACCACTTGAACCTCCTGCCTCTACATCCGAAACTGAAATATGAACACAGAAATTTGTGTTAAATATATTAAACAAAATTAAAAATTGCTTTATAATGTCAGCAGGTGACAGACTAAAATGATGAAAATTATGTACCAAAATGTTTTGGAAAAATTTCATAATTTGCGTCAGTTCCCAAAATATTATCGACTAGAAAATGTAAGATTTGGATAACATTTTATCATTTTAACATCATAATGCAGGGGTGTTTTTTTTTTGACTGACTTAAAGCGCACGTATCCATTCTGCGGAATGCTGACTGCGCTGTGCAATACTTATTTACATTCTGTTCATTCAAAAAATCCATCTCAAGCCTGTACGTACAATTAAACTGTTATTCGGCGCTCACGATTAACCAACGTTACGCATATCAGTGTAATTTTGTTTCATGACCATGATCTTACTGGATTTGCACCTTGGACTTAAATTTTCCTCGGGGGGGGGGGGCACTGATCATTGACAAGGGGTTATCAGGCGTGACCATTATTTTTTTTTTGAAAGCACCCTAAACACATATTTGTCCGAGAATCAAAATACACCCTAAGTATGTATAACCACCATAAGTTCGTATTCGACTAAAACAACAAAACCTCTTCAAATGCCTGAATTTTCCGAAATGTTCCCACTTCCAAACTTATTCTTTCTTCTGGAAATTTCCCCGGGAAATATCTCAAACTACACAGCTAGTAAAATAAACCCGGGTGTACAAAAAGACACCCTTTTTCTTCATTTTGGTGGTTTTTCAAACCCTTACAAACTCTTGCTTACGTATCGTGCCTATTCTCAAAAGTAGGCTACCCTATTTGCGTGAATTCTTGGTCACGCTTGATACTACCTTGTCAATGATGAGTTCCCCCCCCCCCGAAATTTTCAGAGGACAGTTGAATGTGACTAAGTGAATCTACATCGTATAACCAACTTTGAAGTACCGAGTATGTGCCCTGTACAAGTATGAGCGATCTCAAGGTTGATCAACAAACCATAATACTCACAAAGCTGGCTTGCCAATAAAACTATGGCAATCAGCGCAATATAAGTTGATTTCGCCATCTTGGCCCTGTGGAGGAAAGTGAACAAAAGTTGAAAATATTAAGGCCCACATAACAACCAAGTCAAGTAGTTGAGGAGGTCCATTTCCCTACGATTGACTCAAACACATAGGGCATACTTTAGTGCTGTGTGATTCGTCTTACACCACAGTTAGATGCACCTTAATAAGTAGGCATACTGCCCAAATGTCAATGCTTTAGTAAGCAGAACATATCAAGCCCGTAACCAAGTGGGGGAGGGGGCAGGGGTCGGTACCACCTAAAAAATAGCCTCATAAGAAAATTTCAATTACCATTGCCTAAATACATTTTAACAGACCCCTCTTAAAAATATTTTGCCCCTGGAAGCTGTCTGGCCCTTTAGTACCTTGTCTGGCTATGGGTTTGGGCCCTATGAGTATTCATAATAAATCATAGTCGTGGGACAGGGGAAATCGGATTGGTTGCCTGATGATCTAGGGCATACACCAGGGAGTCATTTTTTGAGAGTTGGGCACAATTTGTTTTTTTCATAGATAACATCTAACATAAAGCTTATTTGTCATAGCCTAAATTCAAACTACGAATTTTTGAAGAGGAAAGGGATTAGTCACGAAAAATTTGACGATCACCTCGAAGGTTGACTGGATTTTGTAATGCATGTTTGATGGAATGATCTGACGACTTTTTAAAGCAATTTTTTCGCTTTCTTTTGTTTGTGTTCTTTTCGTTTTGTGTTTTCTTGTTGCTTCTTTTGCTTTGTGACTCATAAAACGGGTTAGTAGATCGACGAACCTTTTGGCCAAGATCATGTGTACTATATGTTCTTTTCAGCCTGTCTAGAATCGAGCCACGTATAACACACTCATGATATAGAGGCCTGGAGGTCGGGAAGTTGGTCCATTCGGACGTCGCTCTTTCGGGGAGCAGAACTCTTTCTGGGGTAACATTTGGTTTTTTCCCTTCGACGTCCAGCCGAATGGACTTTTCGAAAAAGTATCAATTTGTGGTTCTTGCAAGACGATTCTTTTTCCTAACAATATTGTAACACATTTCATACATTGCCTCAATCTTAATTTACACAACAGGCCCTCATTCCCTGGTCTGATTGTCCACCTTTATATATTCTTGTGAAGTTCATGTGGACAAATTGCTTCCTTTTGAAATCAGACGATATTCCCATCCAGTCAAGAAGGGGCTAATCACATCCGAAGTAAGCACACGCAATCCTCCTTTGGAGAATTCAGATATATGACGTAAGGCACATAGGTTAGCATTTCATTTCATTTTGTTTATTTTGTTGTTCGTAACAAACAACAGTGACAAATTTTACAACTGATGTGACAAGTTTACTTATAAATTCCATGTCAGTAACTATAGGAACCACTCTAAAAAGCTTTTGTAAGGGGTAAAACACTCCCTTTAAGTATAGGTCTTTTAGAAGTGTGGCAAAAAGTTGAAGATAACTTTAACGATACGTACAGTGAACATATTTAATGTGAATGATAGTTCATTTGCCAGTGACTTGCTAGTGATATGCTAGTTGATTAATTATTATTTATGCATTGCTTATAGAAGAGGAGCAAAAAGTTAAAATAACTTTAACGATGTACAGTGAACATATGTAACGTGAATGTTAGTTGATTTGCTTGTGATTTGCTAGTTGATTAATTATCATTTAGGCAACGCTTGAAATACTTGGTCGTTAAAACATGAAATTGATATGCAGGCTTAGATTTCATTAGAAAGAGTAATCCATGTAGAAGATGCTCGTACATGAAAACTTTGCTTCAGAAACTTTGAGTTAAAACGTGGTTAGCGGGCACCTAGGCTGCCTTGTGTTATGTTCGTGTGTGTCACATTTAAATGAGAAGAATTGAAAAAATACATTAGGACAAGATTGTGAACAATGCCGTGACCAACTGAAGATAGCTTCTTTGATGCGGATTAAGTTAGTAAATTTCAACAGCTTAGTTAAGGAAAGAAAAAAGTTAAGACTTACAAAGTCAATATGTGGCTTCCAAGTTAGACTATTTTCATTTTAAACCACTAGAGGATTAATACAATCAACATTTTGTAGTGACACACCAGTCATGAAATTTCTTATTTCATTAAAGGTGATCTAAAACCACAATTGGTCTTATTAAATAGCATAAAATTTGTCCTCTTCACATCAAGTGGCAGTTTGTTAGCTGTAAACCATTCATTAAATTTGTCGAGTTCAATACAATATAGTATTTCCTTATTGACCTCAGGCCAAAATTACTCCCATGGTGGGTGAATTTTCCCCAAGTAAAGTGATTTTTGACCAACATGGGTAGTTTCTTACCCCAATAGTTTAGGAGGTGGCATACGGACCCACCGTTGGGTAAAAGTTTACCCAACTGTTTTAGAGTGTATATGAGTGGAGGTGGACCTTTTCCAGAAGAAAAACGGTTTCATTCCCTACAAAATTATGTGTCAAGAAAGGTTAACTCATAACTCTCGTTTTTAAGAAATCTTTGCAAAAAGTACAAGATGGTAAATTTAAATATAACGGGAGGAAAAAAAAAGACTTACCGGAAAACCCAGTTTAACATTTGGCAGTGCCAGTTTGACCTTAGCGCACCCTTTTTCATTGATCTGCTACAACAGCAAGATCGATTTGGTCATGGAAGTACTAGCGCCGAGGTAGTACTTCCATGGTAGGAGCATAAGGTCGTCTTTGGTGTGTGGGGCCCAGTTGCCCACTAAGGGCCCATTTTAGTAATGTCCCTCTGTGGAGGCCAGGGGACGATGCCCTGGAAGCTCTGTGGCATTTATACGATTTTGGGCACTAGAATAAAGCATTTTACTGTCTACAAATGACATTGATAGGCAAGACATAGACCATAAAATCCCAGTCTGTCGACATCGTTTCGAAATAGTGTAATTTGGACTAACCGAGGATAGATTTCTTAAATATGCAGCGGGAATGATGGTAGGGTGGTGGAGGGTCAAAGAGTTTCTACGGAGTTTTGCTATGATCATACTCAATTTGTTCTAGCGGAAGTTATAATGGGTTAACAAGAGCACAGATAAAAGCGCGGGACTGGGGCACGCAAAATTTCACTTTTGAGGACATTCTAGTAATATTTGCCTTCATTTCACGCAGCAATTACCTATCTACAAATAGCACTGAATACGCACCAAAGTGATCTAAAAATTGCAGTTTGCCCCTTTGTTTTATATAACCAGGACAGAAGGGAAGGTTAAGCGTGTTTCAATGTTTTTTTCTGTACCCGGCATACTTCATGGCAGAACATGCAATACGGTACTACTATTTTCCCCACAGCTTGGCTTTCGTCAAAAGACAATATAGCTTCCCGAATAGTGTAGTAGAGATCACTGACATAAAACCCTCAATTTGTGATAACTTTCTTACCAATATAAAATAATTTCGCGACAGATAAAATACTTTCCCAATACAGTTACATCTAGGATGGGATTAAGTCTCTGGTCAAATGTATTCAAGCAATATTCCACCCGATAATAATTCACTTAAGTATAAGTAGGTTGCGTTCATAAATTTTCCGACATTTCTTCAGCCCCAAATAAAAAATTTTTCTCTGACAAAGTAAATTAATTGCAAAAGGAAGAAGCAGTTTTTTTCCAGACGAACCGCAAAATTTTCCGCACTTTGAAAATTTCTGGGGGTGCACCCCCCCCCCCCGTAGTAACGGGCCTGATTGACGTATGTCATCCCCTGAAAAGACGATGCTAGTATCATCTGCACACAAAGACAGCGATACAACTATTTGAAACGACGTTAAAGCAATTAAGGGAAAAGTAAAGGACCTGAAGTGGATCCTTGAGGAACACCACAGGTAAACGCTTACTGATTTAAAAATGACTCCAATATAAGGTACAAACTGCTCCCTATTTGATAAAAAGCTTTTAATCTAGTCTAATCCTAAAACGCTTATACTTTAATGGAAAAGTTTTTCAGCAGAGTTACATAGTCAATTGTGTAGAAAGCCTTAGACAAGTCTAAAAATATTCAGACTGATATAATTTTTTTTTTTTTGATCTAAGGCTGTACTCAATTACTGATTGTTTCAGCGAGAGCTAGCTCAGTTGAGTGATTTGGCGGAGTTAGTATTGTCCGTTGTACAAAACATCGCATCTTGTGATAAAACTTTTAAGGCGATTGTGGACAAGTCTTTCGAATATTTTGGAAGAAACAAGATAAAATTAAAATTGGCGGTAATTATCACAACTCATGGCATCACCTTTCTTAAAAATGGGTAAGAATTTAGCACTTTAATACGATTGAGAAAGATGCAGGTCGCGCCTGCGACCTGTTGATAATATACGTAAGTGGTTTAGATATGAAATGTATGACTTTCTTTACCATAGCAGACTTAATGCCATCAAAACTCGAAGCCCTTTGGGGCTGTACGCACACGGAAATCTTAATAATTCATCGTAATCTGTTAGAGTAAGATACATGGTTGGAGGGATGTTTTCTTTTAAGTATATACTAGTATTTGCATTAATCTGTATTGTAGAGGAACGATTAGGACTAACATTGACAAAGAAGACATTAAAAGTACCTGCTATTGTCTTCTTATTAGTCATTCAGCCTTGACGTGTTGGAACGATGACTGGTATGAGAATTTACCTATCTTACATTTATGTAAGACATCGTTAATGACCTTCCAATTGCCCTCAAAGATCATTAACATTCAACTTTGAAAAAAAAATTTTTCTTAGCAATACGAGTCACGTGAATTATCTTGTTGCGATAAATTCAAAAGTGTGTTCCGTAAATGGATGCATTTCTCAGATATGTATGTATGTATATATATATATATATATATATATATATATATATATATATATATATATATATACATACATATATATATACATATAGGCTTGTTTTAGTATAGGTATAGGAGACGTAGTTTGCTGTTATGTATAACGGACTGCATGATACCAGCAATTATTTAAGGACGTCGTTTCTTACAACTCCTTATAGAAGAAACGTAAGGCATCGGGGATCAATTTTCGTAATAATTACTTAATACATTACAAGTGTTGTAAGCGTCATTTACATCAATACGTTCAGGTATATTATTCCAGTCAACATTAAGAATTGCATTCACAAAGTGACTGCTGTTACTTTCAGAAGAGTTCCTGGTATAGAAACCACTATCATCATTCTTTCGACATGAACTATTTCTGAGAAAAGATTGGGAAGTGGTCACTGATATGTAATAAGGCCACCATACTTGTAATAACTGTTACATGTAATATTTGTAATGATATTATCAGTTAGAGAAACACTAATGTCAGTTACACGAGTAGGCCTTTTAATGGTTAGAAGAAAATTGTTAGAGTAAAATATTTGCAAGAAATCAGAGAAACTGCTTTACAGGAGGTGAATGATGAAGTCACCCATGATGTAACTCTGCCACATTTTCATTTGCGATTTCAAGATTTGGCCTAGGTAATCATTAAAACACGGAACTTGAGCATGGATAGATCTGTAAATAACTAAACCAAGGACGAATGAATTGAAATTCATCCTACAAAAACGCTCTCCACTATTTCTTTGAAATCCCGCCTGACAAAACTCAGCTTGTTCGAAGCAAATAAGGCGCCACCGCCAATGACAACTTCCTTTTCAGAAATCACATTGTCTGCACGCTTCGCACACTCTCAGCATAGGCTTAGGAAGCGGGGATGCCAAGTGGAGGGTTCGTCCCCAATAATTCGTCTGGGTGGGCCGAGACACCCTTCAGCCCCACCACCTTCCAATATTATTGCATGATAAGTGTCTCGGCATAAAAAGTAACTTTAAAGGTATTGAATATTGATTATAATTACCTCATGTGATTTTTGTTCAACAATAACATTATCTTGGACAACGTGTATGATATTATTGTTCCAAAGCCTTGTACAATACCTGCCATCCTTGATCCAGTCCCCCTTCACTATCACCATGCATCCTCAAATAGACCGGCGGTTAGAACAATTGAGTTGGGGAAGAGAAATCCTATAATCAATTAATTACATGAACATATCCGACATCAGTCCGTCAGTAACAACTATAGATCTACCTGTCATTAATTTTAGCAATTGCTGAGAGAAGTTTATACCCTCAAAAATGTCACAAATCCAAAAAATGTGAAATTCGTTTTTTTAACCTTGAGACTATGAATAACCTCACATGTTGCTCATGTCTGTCTCCAATGACCTGGTTCAACATATTTTCTTCTAAAATTTATCCATTTGCAACAAAGTAGAAATGTTTTATTGTTTATTTCATATATATCAGAATTCCCTAAATGTGTTGTTAGATCAAGCAAAATGAGTTGAAATTTTGAGGATTATACTGATATTTCGCGTTATTTTGCTTATTTCAGAAAATTTATCATCCCAATAAGGACAGCTTCGTCACCTGTTGAACGACCTCCCCTCCCACTCCTTTGTTTCAAGATTTAAGAAGGCCTCTTGCATGTGATCTGGTGACATTGAAAGATAAGTAATCAAACAAAATCTACAAAAGTACGCTGGCGAGACAATTTTCTAGTAATAGTGCTGCAACCTTACCTTGAATAGGCAATTTTCTTAAAGGTCGTGTGACATGAAAATAAGATAGATGGATATTTGATGTAAAAAGCATTACAAATCCATAAAATAGCCACAATTTTCATTAAAATCCATCAAATATTGACCATTTACAGGTAAATTTCTATTTCACACTTGTATCATGAATAAGCATGAGCTAAATTTACAAATATGTTACACCGAAAGAGGGACATACCATACATGGCACATGTTAGCCTTTGTTTTTTCAACCTTAATTTCAAAGACACTGGTAGCATTGTTATTCCCTGAGGGGTTTATTATAAAACTTAAAAGTTTTTCCTTGAAAAATATTGATATTACTCACCAAACTGTAGCCTATATTGTCAGTAATTCAGAGATGATTTATATAGGGTTAACAAAAGAAATCATAACACTGTGCAACACTCCACATCATTATTTTTGCATAGGCAATTAGTTTCTTGAGAAACCATCAAACTTTGAAGACGTATATTTTTAGAACGGTAAAAGATATTGAAATAATTCCAACCGATCTTTGATTAGAGGACTTAATTCTTTAGTGAAAAGTGAAACAGCTCTTTTTGGTGGCATGTCACACGACCTTTGATTTCATTATACACACCCACGTTGAAGAGGCAACTATTAAGTAATATTAGTACAAGTTTACTTCGAAGAGATAATTTTTAGTAAAATTACTACAAACTCATGGTGAAGAAGATACTTTTTAGTTACACTACTACAAGTTTACTTTGAAGAGGCAATTCTTTAGTAACTTTAGTATAAATTCAATAAGATTACTTCTAGTTCACTTTGAAGGTGCAGGTATCAAGTGACGTTACTACAAGCTTACGTTGAAGAGGCAATTCTTTAGTAACATTATACTGCAAAGAATAGAGCGTGGTTGAGTGGTACCGTCATACATATCAAGGAATAGTTCGATACAACTGAAAAGGCAATTTAAAATACGCTGAGGTAAGTTAAAAGCTGAAGAACTTTAGATAAGCCTTAGATATAAAATAAATTGTACACACCTCTGCATGAATTACCACTCCTAGATTTCACGCCTAGCTTCTCAGAAGTTTCTAAATATTATGCAGCTGTCTGAAATTTATTCAGTATTTATAAAAATGTTACTCTAGAATCCGTCATAGTTTTAATTTGTCTTGACCCAGTTCTACCATCTGTAACATTTAAAGTAAATACAGAACATTTTTAGAATCTATATAGTCAATTGGGTTAAGCTAACAGCGTAAAATTGGAAAAGTGTAAAAGGGAAATAGGAAACGCATGGCCCAAATGGTTATCTGTAAAAATAAAACCCAAAACAACTTTTCTCCAAAATGTAATTATTAATATGACTTTGTTATTATACGCTTAGCTCAAATTATTGCTTCTGAAAAGCGCCATTTGGAATATGTTTCCATAAATCTTGAAGTTGGCGGAAATAGTGCAAATACGATCGAGCATTAGGGCAATAAGTTTAAGTTAAGTTCCTGACGGCTTTAAATTGCTCAGGGCCCTGTTTGTAACAAAAAAATATCATAAGGTATTTCGACCAAAGCCCACAAGCCACCCCTTTTGTTAGTTCGAAAACCAAACCAACAGATGATTTCCATCATACAACTGTTGTATTCTGAATTCTGGAGGCTAGGATATGTGTATATGTGGACGTGTGCATGGGACCAAGATTGTGCAAGGGGCACGTAACTTGTAAACACGAAATACTAGATGATCCCAGTAAACACGAAACGTTTTTAAAACGTGTAAAGTTGTGCTATAAAACGTTTTATAACACGACTTGACACGTTTTAAAAACGTTTTTACAACGTGTAAAGTTGTGTTATAAAACGTTTTATGACACAACTTTACACGTTTTGAAAACGTTTTGTGTTAGCAGGGATACTAGAGGTAAACATACAAACCTTGTTCGCACGATATCTCAAGTTAGGAAGAAGTGGTACCGCGGTGGATGCATTACGGTCTGTAAAAATATCCTACTATTTTTAGTAGAGGTCAACAGTTTTCTGAGGTCCCTAAAGGTGAATTATTAACACTTCGGGGCAGAGCTCCCCATCGGGACGGAGCCAAAAAACCCGGCCCATCAAAAGCTTACTTTCATTTGTGGAGTCTTTTAGTAGCTTTTAACCCAAGGTGTAAGTTTCTTAAACATAAGATGACGTGATAACAGTAGGGTAGATCTAAATTAAGATCTAGGAAGTGTCATTTGTTGCAGTTTTGGAGGCATTTTGTTGAACATTTTCTCCCTCACTCTGCGCATATAATCGTGGCGCTCCGACAGTGTCATGATGGTTGTTTTTGGTTTAGTCATACTTAGTAAATATCATCAACTTTTATATAACACCTTATGAATTTCTCTACATTTGATTGGAGGATTTGGCACTATCATCAGGTTCGTGTGTTATCCATCGTACAATAGTCTAGTAAAACACACGGTCGTGCAATGGTCTAGTATAACACACGGCCGTGACGTCTCAATCACTGCGGTACGTACAAACTATGCCGTAACTCAATAAATCGATGCAGCTGTGGGGATCGCACATCGCATATCACACGTAAGTACATAGTACATAAACACGTAGCTACCAAACGACAAACCATGGAGCTACCACAACAGACAAACACGAACCACAGTGACAGTAAAAACACAAATTTTCTGAACCATCAGACCAACGACTAGATCAAAGTTATAAGGTGTTGTATGAAACAAATAATGGAAAGTTTTTCGGTCGTGCGGTAGTAATTTCATTCGTTGAAAGATTGAACGTTCTATTCAACTCGGCTTCGTCTCGTTGAATAGAACGTTTAATCTTTCAACGAATGAAATGATTCATACTATTGCACTTATAAACATTCGTTATTTGTATACTATTGGTTCATTACGGTCAAGTGACCGTGCATTATCCTAGGATAACCCCACGGCAGAATAAGAATAGTAAAATCACCGGCGGATGAATACAATAATACCGTACTGATCACCTTCAGACATGGCTGGCAAGCTTTGCACATATAGAGCAGGATGTATATATATATATATATATATATATATATATATATATATATATATATATATATATATATATATACATATACACAGGCAGTAATTCTAATGTTATTTAGTGCATACCTATGTACCTATGAATATAATAAGAGAAGGTAGCGCACTTCCTCCACACGACCGCGTTCAGTAGCCAGATTTGGTCAAAGATGGACAAACTCGGCCAAATTGAAAGTGTCGTGGCCAAATTGGCAAAGCTTTGACGTTGTATTTGTGCATATTTGGCCAAATAAGCCAAATCTGACTACTGAACGCGATCGTATGGAAAAAGTACGCTACCTTCTCTTATAACATATGTAGGTATCTACTAAATAACGTTACAACTGCCTGTGGATGTATAAAAGCCTGCTCTACTGGTCTGACACTAACTTACTCACGTTAGGCTGAAAGGACGCTTCCATTTCTAAGAAACGCTTTTGTTCCCAAATCTTACATGAAACCCTCAGAAGCAATGGACCCGTACACGGTTATTATTCAAAGTCGAATAACCTAAGCCTTAGCCTCTGTAACGTTACAACTTATGTAAAGGTTCCTCGTCGACCACTGAATCCGCAAAATAAATCAACATGACTGAGATCTCTAATTAAGTCCAAACTCAGTGGCGTAGCTAGATATTTTTTGTGCGGGGGCAAAAGTAAAAAAATTCCGACAGATTATTATGATAGTTGTAGGATTCGAAATCCTGGGGACCTTTTTTTTTTTTTTTTGCTTTTCGGCCCCCCTGCCCCCCCCCCTCTAGCTGCGCCACTGTCCAAACTCTTCTCCAAATGTGTGCTCCTAATGTTGTAACTGTTAACCTCCCAAAATTAGCATTTTATCCTAGGCAAATTTCAACATATGAAGTAACTTTAAAGCTCAAAATACCTGGACATGTCGGTGGGGTTTGAACAAATGACGAACAGTCCCTAATAACATTCCCATATGGGTTCCTTAGGGGCCCCGTATGGGCCAACATATGGGACCCACATGTGCTTACACCCAAGATTCATAAGGAGCCTATATGAGCCAGCCCATATGACCCATACTCATTCTGGGGCCCATGTGGGCAGCTGTTCCTCATGGGCCCCAGAACTATCTCATATGTGTCATATGGGCATATGGACTGGCCCATATAGGCCCTTTTTAATCTTGGGTGCAAAATTTAATAGGCCCCATTTAGGTTTTACCCATATGGGGCCCATACAGGTTTGCTAACTGGGAATTTTAAAAGGACCGCGTTTGTTTAGCATACTTGTGGATATGTTACTAACAGATATATACCTAGAACTGGCTTTATCCCTGTACACGCTTAATACAAAAGAGCCTAGTGAAATTCACTCCAACAAATACTGTAGTTTAGGACCACTCCTAGTAAGAGTGAATTTTACCCGTGGTAGAGTGTAAATTCACTCCAAATAGAGCGATACTTCACTCGCATGGAATGAAATATCGCTCTAATTGGAGTGAAGTTTCACTCCACCCTGTGTGAAATTCACTCTTACAAGGAGTGGTCCCAAACTACAGTCTTTGTTCGAGTGAATTTCACTCTTTTGCATTTAGAGTGTAGTGTGCAGCGAATCGAAGATTTGCGCTGCACCCAAAAGCGATAGCCTACAAACTACGTGTAGCTGTTTTTCATAGACCGTGAAAAAGGCGACATTTCGACTCAGTTGGGAGTTTAAAAAAGTGCTTTTAACGACAAAATATGTTTACTGTTGGAAAGTATATGGAAATGAAGTGTGGGACAGGAAATAGTTCCATTAATTGTAAACGCAAGAAAATTTAGTTCCGCGAAACAACTTCTGAGCATAGCTATGTACGTACTTCAGTACTGATGGTAACGTTACTGTATGTAACATAATATTGTAATGTTGTGGAAAATATAAAATCGATTACAGCCGATAACACACGACTGGCTCGGCCATTTTATGCTGTATTTTAAGTTTAAGTACCAAATGCATCGCGCTTTAAATTTGTTCCTTTTATATTGCCCAGTGGTGTAGCTAGAATGTTTTTGTGCAAGAACAGTTGGACAGTTTAGCTTAGCTACTGTTGTGAAATTGAATACTTCAGTCTTGTTATAAGTGCCTATAACTTAAGTGCCTCGTTGCAGGGAGCCAACTTCATTTTGTGTATGTGTGTGGGGGGGGGGGAGGGTCATGTGGGGGGACTTTTTGGCTTGAGATGCAATTTCTCTCTTGTTTGAGTGATGTTATGGGATGGGATTCCACCCCTTTGACTGCGTGGAGGTGCTGCTCTCCTATTGAGAAATTTTACAAAAACTTGCTCAAAATTTTTCTGCTATGTGAAATTTCTTACATAGAAAATGATGGAGACAAATGCAGGGCGGTACCCTGGACGAAATCTCTAGGGGGGGCAGTTCATGACACTATGAAAGCGGAGCACCAAGTGACTTGCCTACAGATATATGGCATCCGGTTGGACCCTTTTTTCACCTATGCATGAGTGCCATTCTTGGGGAGGATGCTGAGGGGGAGGGATACATGTAAGGTCTGGCTTAAGTGCAAAATTGTGTAATCGATGGAAAAGGCTTGAACTGATTATATCAACTTTTTTATGTTCTAAGTTTTCCTAAGTCCAAAATGGTGTTTTTCTTTGGTAAAGCTTTGGACAGATAACTTAATCTAAAATTTAAATTGTTTACTGAATTTTTCGGCTGTGCCAATACACCAACAAGGCTGGTACCCCATGTGGGCTTCTCTCTGGCACTCTTAGTACACTACTGGGGAGCCGCCATCGGTTGGTGCATAGCCGTAGCGTAGACCTTGCAAGAACATGTTTGGTCGAAATATCGCCCAGATGGAAGGGGGGGGGGTATGACACATTTCACTGAGATCTTAAAGTTGCATATAAAAATTCTTTATTTTCGATTTTGTGCTTTAGATACGAATTTCGATTTCAAGAAGAAAAGTTCGATTTGATTTACTAGGCAAATACAGTCACACCAGTTTTGAATTAGTGTTCCCGGGTATCCTGTTTCATTAATGACTTTTGAATATTGCGATAGGCGTACAATATGTTTTTTCACTGAGTTGTGAAATTCACGTGTAGGATAACTCCTTGTTTTACCTTGAATATGCAATATTTATGTCTTGACATATAATAAAAGATACTTGAAGTGAAATAAAAGGGTATTTGTGAGAATTAGCTGTATATTGAATATAGGTTTCCGGCGACTGCTTAGGTCTTTTTAAGTTAAAGTTTCTTACCAGCTCATTGAGTTTAGCTGTAACAAGTAAAGGTAATCATAGGTTATTTTATCTTCGGTCAGTGTATATGCTGGTGCATTCAGGAGGTATATCTTGTAGGAGGAAGATGATTCATTTATCAGTAATTGAAAAGAAACCCGCATAAGAACGCGTCCACGGCGGGGGTCCGGGGATCTTCCGGGAAATTTTTGGGGAAAAAGGAATCCTAATATGCAATTTTCCAGGTTTGGGGGGGGGGGTTGAAATCATAATTTGGACATTGAAATTTTTAGCACAGTATTTTTCTCAAGTAGGTAAACTTTCATTTACGATTTGAAAATCTCAGGTGTAGTTGCCCCCTGCCCCCCGCAGGCTCGGACCCTGAAATGGTTTTAATTCAGACGTTGAATCCTCTTCATGTTTAGCTGGCAGGCACCAGAACTGCAGGCATGCTGGCGTCTGGGTGCCTCTTTTAACTTTCCCTTCAATTAGTCTCTTCTTGCTGCAATGGACCATTCCTTTCACCAAATATTTTTCTCTTGGAGGTTTAATATAGCATGCATACGAAATACTTTAGCTGTAGATGGTTGCAATAAGGCTTGGACCAATGTTTTATTTGTAATTTTGCTTAGTGCTCAACCTACCAGCAAGCTATCCAGGGTTCACCTTACTGGTGGGGTCCAGGGTACAGGACAACATTCTCACTGGGGTCTAGGGGTCTAAGAAACCTTCGGGTATTGTCAAACGTGTGGACATTAGCCCACTCCATGAGACAGCTGTCTAAATTGAAACCATTCAGGCCTTCTCCACCCTCCCCAACTAAGAACCGCAGTTTCCAACGTCAGGCTGTGGTCCCTGTGGTGTGCCCTACCCTTTCAGTTTACATGCAGCTTTGATTGCAGACGTTTTGCCAAGTAAGTCAGCTAGTTAGAATTTGTTCAGATACTCCCTACTGCAATACAGTCCACATGACTTCATACCATCAAAATCTTGAGCAATCCTAAGGTTTTGCTTGGCTGTGTCATAAGTAGCAGTGTGAGAATTTACAGCTTATGATCAAGACAACTTCCACAACTAGCTCAAAATTGTGCTTAATGTTCTTGTAGAATGACAGAATGCGTGTATATGGATCACGTGGGGTGAGGACAGGGAAACGCGTCCAATTACTCCTTTAGAATGGAAAATAACTCTGCAATATCCCAGTCTTTTACACATAATTAAAATGAGCTTTAATGATTAGAAAACAGGGAAAATGAAGAGCTAAGGGAAATTAGAAAGGCGGAACGTTACTATCATTTTACACCCTTTAAATGCATAATAAAACAAGGTTTTACAAGACATCTTACGAAAACCTTTTCGGCGCTCTTTGTAGGCACTAATCGCTCTAAGTTACCGTATCTACAGATTGGGCTTCTTTTTGCTAAATGTATGACACATTGATTGGAACTATAGTGTTCTGTAAACCTATTGACGCCACTCGGTCATTTTAACGCGTATAGCATCCAGTGACAAACCAGGCCGGTAGCCAGACAAGGCACTAAAAAGGGCAAGATAGATTTCGGGGGCGAAATATTTTTCAGGGTGTAGGGAACTTTTAAAATAAATTTACGCAATGGTAATCGAAAGTTTTTCAGGGGAAAACGCCTAACCCTTCAGGCTACGCGCTTAGACAAATCATGACTACCGGTATAAGTTTTTTTTTTCTATGAATACGTAGTGAGAGTATCCTGGGCAGAACGTTACATAATCTTTGCATATCACCTCTTTCAAGCTTAGCAATATTTCTGTGGATTTCCCACCAAGTATCACCTCATTGTCCAAGGGAATTCCTTTACATTTGCATCGCACCCCCATCCAAGCAATCTATCCTCTAGTCATTTGAGAACCGTCGCGTATTTGTTGCCTCTCTGTTCTGTCACTCTGCTGTGTGAAGATCGTCACCTCAACGCACTCAGTGAACACGCCATTGACCAACCAAAGTGAATAACTTACATTTGTGAAGAAACTAACACTAGTTCCATGAGCGAACCATCTCAACAAGTTTTTTCACAGTGGTTCCTATTGGATTATCAGTAAATTTTTCAAAGTACAACACATTTGATTGGATGGTGTGTTAGCGCAGGTCAGAGGACGACTGACTTGTATAAACAGACCGAGTGAATCTGAACCACCAATGTCCTTTTTAGAAAACAAATCGAATCAGTTGGAGGAGAAGAACAACTTCAGAGTACTGAAAAAGTAAAGAAGAGATGAGCTGCTTCACGATTATGGAAAGAGCTGCTTTAGAGAGCTGCTATTTCACGATGTTAGACACAATACAAGTCATCTTCGATCCTTGAAGGAAATGGCATAAGTGTCTTGTGAATAGTGACTATAAATACCTAGAGAACCGAACAACTTATACGGTTTGATGATTGGAGTTCAACCTGTTGTTCTTCTTTCTTTGATTGAACTTTAACCTGAGCTTCGTTTGCTCCTTTAAACTTTATTGAAGCTGTCAGAACCATTCCTGCAAGCCAAATCGTAACGCGTTGTCTATGGGCTGCTGAATAAAGCAAGGGTTAACCTAAAGCAAAACTTAAGTTTTGATATATGAAGGAGGGAATAAGTTCAAGCGTTCGGTGTTCATTCAGTCCGTAAGTGTGGTTCTCGAGTTATTAGAAATTGAAGTTGTTATACCTTCGTAAATAAAATTAGGGGACGTACGAGAGATGCCATCTTCTCACAATGATGTACCATATGCAGGGGTGGCGTCAGGTGGGGGCAGGGGGCCATGGTCCCCCGTCGGGGAATTTTTTCCGTTTCGTCGGGGACTCTTAGTCGATACGATGAAGTATGCAGTCCCCGACGGCGACTCGCCCAACGGTTTACCTGTCCTTTGCTCTCAAGAGGAAAATTTCTCGAACTGAAAACCCAAAATTTTCGGCGCCCTACTCGCGCTGTAGGTTTACTCCAGTTTCTTCAATAGTTCCATTCCACATAGCTGGATGGCACAAATCCTGTCCACCTTACCAAGTAACATGTAGGCAGAGTACACAGTTCATGTAGAGGTCGTCAATTTCATCCCATATGGCAAAGCCGAGTTGCTGTTCCCTTGTGTGTGTCATGCGGTGCGGTCATTTCGTGAGGGACCCACGGAGCAAAGTTTGGCTATTTCATCGGGTAGTCCAGGTGGTTTCGATACAATGTATCGATGTACAATGTTATCCCCGATAAGGTCTACAACCTCTACAGTTTTTATTTTTTCCCTTTTGTTCTCAATGATTATGTATATGTTTTTGTGTAAGCCTACCAAAAATTTTCGCTCGAAATACTTTCATGCGAAATATTATGTTTATACTTGTAAAATGGAAAGAAGTTAAACCTAGCTACAAAACTTTTGTGAATATTTTAAGATGGTGTCGAGAAACAAAAAATCTTGTTGATTCACTGCCTGTCGGATAATTTTTTTTTTTGTCATTGTGGATTATGTTTTTAGTTTATTTGTTGATTATTTGTTGCTGTATTGTTTTGACTTGATGGAATATATATATATATATATATATATATATATATATATATATATATATATATATATATATATATATATATACATATATATATGTATAATTCTGTTAAAAAAATTCGCACGCTTCGCGCGCTTTGCAATTACACGATTCAGATTAAAAAAAATCACTGTCAGTGGGCAATTCGTCTCTTGAAGATGTACACAAAACATGCAATGGCATGAGATAGTTCGGCTCCTTCGTATCCCCTTCTCACCACCCCTTCGACATACGGGCTGCCGGAACTTGGGGTCGCTGGCATGGCCCGCTCCCCTTTCGGGAAAGTTGTGTCGCCACCTATGGTCGGTTTACTTACTTTGGCTTTCAAAAGGATCATTTCTGCCATGAAACATCTCTTGATTCTGGTCACAGTGTTGATGTCATTTACCTTGATTTTCAAAAAGCCTTTGATAAACTTCCATTAGGTAGACTTATGGTTTAACTGCATAGGTTAGGCATCAAGGGCAGTTGTGCATACTGGATAAATTCCTGGCTCCATAGTAGATCTCAGAGAGTTGTTTTTAATAGTAAATTCTCTTCTTTGAAAGAAGTCACAAGTGGAGTGCCACAGGGTTCTGTTCTTGGCCCACTTCTTTTCTTAATTTCCATCAATGATATTGATAGCTCTCTCACATCTACAGTAGTATTTGTTTGCTGATGATACTAAGCTCTAGGAAGGTTAGTGATAAGGATGATGCCTCATAGCTGCAAAAAGACTTGGATAGGTTATTTTCTTGGTCTCAGACTTGGCAAATGTCTTTTAATGCTGATAAGTGCAAAGTCCTTCACTTTGGTCCTAAAAATTTCAGCTATGACTACGGTATAACATGAATGGTAGTATTTTGAGTGATGTGACTTTCGAGAAAGATCTGGGTGTAGTTATTACACGCGATTTAAAGCCATCTAGACAGTGTGCAGCTGCTGCTGCTAGGGCAAATAGGGTGCTTGGATTGATCAAGAGGAATTTCAATAGTTTTAGCAAAGAAATTGTACTAAATTTGTACAAGCAGTTGGTAAGACCCCATCTAGACTATGCCGCTCAGGCTTGGAGTCCTTTCTATGAAAGGACAAGTTTCTTTTAGAGCAAGTTCAGAGGGGAACCACTCGCCTTATACCCGAGGTGAGAAATCTGCCTTACCATTCTAGACTTAAACATCTTGGTCTTACCACCCTGGAGTTAAGAAGGATTAGGGGGGCATGCTCCAGGTTTACAAATTCTCTCAGAAAGGAATCCTTTGTTATCTTGTAGTTATTTAAAGGTTCAAAGTAATCTTCGGGTTCGAGGCCATTGTACCCTTACTCAAAATCCATATATGGCCCAGATATGGGATTTCATATCTGGCTTGTACAAGAATTGGGCAGATATAACTTGATATAATATAAAGGCCATATATGGCCATATATGGCCCAGGTAAAGTTTCACTTTTATATGGCCCAGATATGCCCCATATATGGCTACTCCATTTCTGGCCCATGTATGGAAAATCCATATATGCCACATATATAAAGAGATTTATATCTGGCCCATATCTGTGCCATATATGACCCATATAAAACTTTATTTGGTTCACTCTTTATATGGCCCATATCTGGCCCATATATGGAAATTTATATCTGGCCCATATCTGCACCAGATATGGAATTTATATCAGATCGGATAAAAAGTTAGGCAGATATAACACAGATCAAAACCAGAACCAGATCTAAACCATATATGGCCAGATAAAGTTCTATCTGGATCAAGCCTATATATGGCACAGATCTGCTCTAGTTATGAATCATAGTTAGGACTTATAGTCCACACTCCTCATGGAGACTTTGAACATCAGAAAACAACGTTTAAGTGTTCCATGAATTAGAATTTAATGTAAGTATTAGGTTGAAATGACTTAAATACATAAATTCAACTTATTTCATAACAGTGAACAGAAAAATGCCTTGAAATTTCCTATTTTATGTAATCACAGTGATATGGGCTTCTTATTTTAAACTTTATTACGTATTTGACTCTAAACTTTGTTTACTGCATGGTGCATAATTTACTTTCAACTTCCTAAATCATGAAAAATGTAGGTTTAGATACAAGCTCCGCCCAAATATGCAAATTATTTGCCTATGTTCACTTAGTACACTGCGGTAATAACAGAAGTGTAGCCACTAAATAACTGCAATGTCCGGGAAAGTGATGCTGGATCCAAAACATGTCTTAGTTTGTAACAAGCATAATCCAAGAATCAAATCAAATAAATAATAAAACAAAGTAACAAAATGCTCATTTGCATATCTAGCATATCAAGTTATATCTGGCTTGATATGGCCATATCAAACTTTATTTGAATATCTGGAATTGCATTGTATCAAGTTATATCTGGCTTGATATAGCCATATCAAACTTTATATACATATCTGGACCACAATTATATCAAGTTATATCTGGCTTTATATGGCCATATCAAACTTTATATACATATCTGGATGATGATTATATCAAGTTATATCTGGCTTTATATGGCCATATCAAACTTAATATACATATCTGGATCACAGATTGATCAAGTTATATCTGGCTTGATATGGCCATATCAAACTTTATATACATATGAGGATCACGATTATATCAAGTTATATCTGGCTTTATATGGCCATATCAAACTTTATTTGAATATCTGGAATTGCATTGTATCAAGTTATTTCTGGCTTGATATAGCCATATCAAACTTTATATACATATCTGGACCACGATTATATCAAGTTATATCTGGCTTTATATGGCCATATCAAACTTTATATACATATTTGGATCATGATTATATCAAGTTATATCTGGCTTTATATGGCCACATCAAACTTAATATACATATCTGGATCACAGTTTTATCAAGTTATATCTGGCTTTATATGGCCATATCAAACTTTATATGCATATCAGGATCACGATTATATCAAGTTATATCTGGCTTTATATGGCCATATCAAACTTAATATGCATATCTGGGTTATGTTTTAATCAAGTTATATCTGGCTTGATATGGCCATATCAAATTTTATATACATATCTGGATCACGATGATATCAATTTATATCTGGCTTTATATGGCCATATCAAACTTTATATACATATCTGGATCATGATTATATCAAGTTATATCTGGCTTTATATGGCCATATCAAACTTAATATACATATCTGGATCACAGTTTGATCAAGTTATATCTGGCTTTATATGGCCATATCAAACTTTATATACATATCAAGATCACGATTATATCAAGTTATATCTGGCTTTATATGGCCATATCAAACTTAATATGCATATCTGGGTTATGTTTTAATCAAGTTATATCTGGCTTTAAATGGCCACATCAAACTTTATGTACATATCTGGATCACGATGATATCAATTTATATCTGGCTTTATATGGCCATATCAAACTTCATATACATATCTGGATCACCATTTTATCAAGTTATATCTGGCTTGATATGGCCATATCAAACTTTATATACATATCTGGATCACAGCTTTATCAAGTTATATCTGGCTTGATATGGCCATATCAAACTTTATATACATATCTGGATCACGATTATATCAAGTTATATCTGGCTTTATATGGCCATATCAAACTTTATATACATATCTGGGTTGTGTTTTAATCAAGTTATATATGGCTTTATATGGCCATATAAAGTCTTTAATAAACCAGATATTTCCAGATATAAAGCCGGATATGGATTTTGAGTAAGGGTAAGAAGCTAGTAAAGTGTTTTGCAAGGCTTGACATTAGGAAATTCAGCTTCTCTCATAGAGTTGTCAACGAGTGGAATAGTCTGCCTAAGTGGGTAGTTAGCTCCACATCATTGCATTGCTTTAAAGTGGGCATGACACGGCCAACATAACTTTTGTGTATTGCAACATTAGATACAGTACTGTATAAATATCTTTTCTCACACAGTTAGAACGTGCGCAATTTACCGTAAATGGAATTTGAAGAAACACGTACAAAAATCCGATTTCGAAAAATGCCACAACAGGTCACCTGACTTTTATGACGCAATTGGCGGCACAAGTACTGCGCTTTATAAGGACCCGTATCTAGATGTGGAACAAATATAACGCCGATGTAAAGTTACCTTAGCTGCTTCATGGAAAGGCTTACATCACAATACCGGCGCAACCATTAGCGCAAAGCGCCGACCGTGTTAGGGGTTTCGAGACGCATCACTGGCCAATATGCACGCATGCATATACTTGCGCATGTTTTAGCTTCCCTACATAAGCCTCGTTTTTTTTTTTGTGCAAAAAAGAACGTAGCCGGCGCGCTGCACAGAACTGCTATGCACATGTATGGACAGTAATACGCGTGCCTATGTACTCAGTGGGCATTCAGTGATGGTGTTATTGCAAATGCTAAGCAGTCGCTGTGCAGCCACGCATCATTCACAATCTGGTCCCTGGTCACAAAGGCTGCTCTAGTATCATACGTAGCACAGGTGTTTGCAATGATGTACTAATGTGTGTTAGCATGCATATGACTTGGTGTATAGGATGGGTGAGCTGCCTAGTACTGTAGTGCTACTGACCGTGCCACCAATGATGTCATGTCTTGAGACGCGCTCACATACGTTTTTTCGCTATCGGATCTCAGATGGGCTGAGCCTGGTCTGTATTTGGGAATTCGCATGGTCTTATTCCTGTATATATGGGCATACTTTAGTACGGAAAACATACATTTCATTTCAAGCTGTACCCAAAGATTATTTACTGAGAAACTTACTTTGGCCATGTCATGCCCACTTTAAGGTTACAGTAACATTGACAAGTTCTTCCATGACTGTGGTAGAATCTAATTGTACTGGGTTTGTTTGGTGTTGGTTGTTTGTTTGTTTTTATTAGTTAAGGGGCTATGGACTTCAGGGCATCTTATGGGGCCTTAGCTCTTCTTTGCCCTTTAACCTGTTATGTTATGTTATGAAGGTGCAGCACCAGGTGGGGGATAGTCAGGGCCATGGCCTCACCATCAGGAAATTTTCCACTTTAGTCTGTGAGCCTTGATGGGTACAATAAAGTATGTAGTATAATCCTCGATGGCAACCAATTTTCCCGAAAATTTACTGGAATTTGCTCTCATGGAAGGCAGATGCTTCAGTAGCAACCCCACTTATCAATTTCTTCCAATAAAAACACAAATTTCTCAAAATTGTTTCAGTAAAACCCACTGGAATTTTCAAAATTTTCACAGTAAAAAAACCCACATTTTTTAAATGCTCTGAGTCAATAAAACTTCCCAAATTTTCTGCTTGCTTTGCATGCCAATTTTGTTTTCATCCATCAACCCAAGCCTTCATTGGGGCATCGGATTGCTGCCAGGTTGTTTGCAATGATCCTGTCTTTTCTACATAAAACATTTCAAAGCCAATTATCATGCAATCTCCTGTACCTCACAGATTGTGTAATGTACTGTAGGTATGTCCCAGTGTGAAGGGTCCAAGTTTGGAATCATCCGAATCATCCCAGTAAGAAGAGTCCAAGGGTTGGCATGTCCCTCAGCCATACTGCAGGGATGTAAGTGGCCCAAGGAGACTTTGCAGGAAAATCATACGTGTCTATGTGGCTTAAGGGTGTGGGCCTAGGTTAAACTGTATTAGGCCTAGGCCAGTCACTGCATTAGGCTACTGTATACCAGATGACATCGTCAAATGTGCGCCATACCATTACAGTACTGCTAAGGTTATCCAAAAATGACGATCATGCCATAGGCTACACTAAAAAGTTTGGCGCACATTCCATAGCCACAGATCTGTGTGAAAACTTGAACTTTCCAGTATGGTCTCGTCTCCACCCCCCCCCCCCTCCCCCTCCTAATTCATGCTACGGTTGGCTAGGTTTTAACCCAACATAGGCTACCTACAGTAGGCCTACAAACAACCAACAACACCGCATTGAACTGTATAGTAAGTAATCATGAGTCGATCAGTATCATGAGTCGATCACTGCATTCTAAATGCCAGTACAGAGTGCAGGCGCAGTGTGATTGCAATGTATGGATGACCTGCAATGCATTTTCTCCAAACGATATCAAAAAGAATTATTTGCCTTATTATTTTTGATGTTTAAAGCAAAAATGTTTCTCATAGCCAATTTTTCAAGTTTTGGCACAAGTATGAATGCAAAAACTACCAAAAATGGTGACCAAAGTGTCTTTGATGAAGCTCTGATTAAAAATTTTGATAGAAAAGACATTTTTCTCTAAGATTATTTGCATAACTGTTCCTGAATGTGGTAATTTATAGGATTTTATTTGCTTGTTTTTTGTAGCGATTGACTCAGGATTCCTTCATAGGCATTGTTACATGTACTCCCACCTACATTTCAAAATTCATTTTCAGGCCTCAAATTTTACTGAGGCCACCGAGGCCATGGCCGTGGTTGCCCCTTCAATTGGCCTCGGTGCCCTGCAATTTTCAAAAGAGCTTGAGGCCAAAAATGGCCTTAAGAGCCGCCATACTATGGCTGCAGTGCCCCTCACAGTCTCAGCCAATCGTCAATGTCATGCCTTCCCACTCTTCACAAACTTCTGCAACTCCAAAGGTGGTACACATATTCATTTCCTTCATGCTTCCATACATGTACTGTATACATGCTTATGTTGAATGCTTGCTCATTGGAAGGAACTACAGTAGGAATACAGTAATAAAACGAAAAGCTCTACAAGGACAGGCCATGCAGGAAACTGTGTGTGGCCTTGGTGCCCTATCAACAAAGTGAAAGTTTTGGCCTTGCGCCCCTACCATTTGGCCGTGGTGCCCCCAGATTTGCCCTGATGCTTGAGACCAAAATGGATGTGCCCTTAAAATGTAGAATTCGAGGCCTGCATTTTCTACGGATTACGCGATCCGAACAACACCAAAATATTGCACAATGAGGAAGACATATAACAAAATATTACTGCAAAGTTTTATTGATTTTTGTAAATGTTTTAATATTTTTATGGTCACAATGTTGGTTAGGTGATCGACTCATGCATGATACGCCCAGTATATACTTAGGCCCTAGGCCTAGCCTTGTATTGCAAAACTTGTGGCACACTCCACAGTTTATTTTCTCTTTTAGCCTACAAATCAAAGTCCAGAATTCTGGCAAACCATTCACAGTCTAATAAATTGATGAATAACTTTACCTGTGGTGGATGGGTCAGGCTTTGTCCCTCCTTTTACAAAGCGTTGTGGCTATTTGCCCGACAGTCGGGCAAATTGGAAGTTTAGTTTTCTTATTTTCCCGACAGCAATCGACCAATCATATCACCTCAACGAGCTTGTGATGTAAGAAATGTTATTTGGCGCGTGGCGGTGTGCGTGTGTAGCCCTACCACAGAACAATATATAATTATGTGGTGTGTACGTACGTACAGTATGTGTAGTTACTACTTACAGATCAGCACACTCAGTGGACTTCCATAGCTTCGATGACTTATCAGAGTACAGTACTCAGGAGAAAATTCCAGAAGACAATTCCAATTGAGTCCCATCGGATTATTTTAAAAACTATCAGAAGAAACGTTTTCTGTGTTTTAGCATAGTTGTTTGTAGAACAGTAGAAACAGCAAACAAAGGCATAAGCGTACGAGGCGGGGGGGGGGGGCAGGGGGCATATGTCCTCCCAATTCGGGCAAAAATAGTGGATCCATTCGGACAAATGAGACAACCGAGAAAACAAATTATGCCTTTTTGGAACCGACACAACGGTATCAAAATTCGGGCAACTTGGTCCAAAATTCTAAATTAGGGCAAAAATTTCCCTGACCCCCCAGAAATATTGACCCCCCGTACGCCTATGAACAAAGGCAAATACTGAAAGGAAGGAAACAAGAAATGCAATCTGAAGGAGTTTTGCGCTCAATAGTTGTCTGCATGTTGCAAATTTAACAAAATGCTGAAGTCGACTCGGAATAGGCTTCAAACTGTTATTGTTGGTGGCACCATTTTTCTTCTGGCGAACTTCTCATTTTCAAAAAAAAAAAAAAAAAAAAACTTGCGCACGCCACTGCTACCTAGGCTCGCCGGTAGGACAAATAAGGACCATTAGTTTCCCGACATACAGTTCAAATATTTTCTGAGGCTACAGACTTAGAATAGCCCCGTCACTTTCGTCCACAGTCGGGAAAATAAGGATGTCCAATAATTTTCCCGACTGTCGGGAAAATAAAGTTAACCTTATTTTCCCGACATACTATTCAAGTATTTTTAGAGGCTACAAATTTAGGATAGCGCCATCACTTTGGCCAATCGTCGGGAAAATATGGAAGGAAAGTCGTGTTATTTTCCCGACTGTTGGGTAAATAGCTTCCACCTTTACAAAGAGGTAAAAAGTACCGTGCATGGGCATTGCACGTCCACTGCGGCTGGCCCCGGGTAGGCCTACTTTGTCTCCGTGCACGGTCTTGGCATCGTCACTGCACCTCGCAATAAGCAGAACCCAAACACCCGAATTTATGCGGGGCGTCGCAGTTTCTCCAGATGCAAATAACGCAGCATTCCGATCTACAGATCGAGGAGTAATTACATTTTTGGGTGTAATGGAGGAGTCCCACTTTTACGTTCACCGGCTACGACAGGCGTACTTTTTCAGAGTCGAGCTGTACAGTACCGTACACTACCAGTAGGTACAGGAGTAAAGCGTAGGCTATATACGTACAGTGTTGTACACACGCGTAAACACGATGTCGTATAGCCGCTTAGCTCACACGATACCGCGATGTTCTATAGTGCAGTTGTCAGATAACCACACAATGTTAGAAAGTGTGTTCGAACCTATAGAGGGATTTCAGTCACGTGACTTTAATCAACTAGACGCAATTTTGAAGGGCAAGATCGCCCGTCTTTTTTGTTTTGACGAGCACGCGTCCATTGTGTCACAGTAGTATCTATGGTTATGCCGTGCGCGTGAGCTGTAAATTCGCTTACTGCGTGTGTGTTTTGCCCTTCAGTGCCTGGGAATCCATTGCGCGTGACGTCACATGAAATCCCTCTATAGAGCTTATGCACGTGACGTCAGTGCGTTTCAATTTGGCTTACTGGATGGAACTGCCATACGTAGTAGGTGTGTTAAAGATACGCGCTCACGACAGCACCTTAGTAACAATTGTTGCACAATGTACGCCTGGATGGAAAAATAGAGAAACGTGACGTAGGTGCATAAGCTCTATACGGTATATCGGCAAGTTTTCGACACCCTGATTTTGTTTTCGACATGCTGATTTTTATTCTGAATTTTTGTTACACTTGGCACACTACAGTCTCGCGGTCACGTATCAAAAATAGGGAGCTTTCGATTTGCACGTCCATATAGTCGACTGCTACGAGATTACGTCATTTTAAGCCTCTGCGCATGCGTCACGTCATCTCCCTCGTCCACTATCCAAATCGAGAACGTGTCCACCGTGGTTTTGCCGTTCGTCTCAAACTGCAACGTTGTTCACACGTGTGACGTCACAGAATTTCTGAAAATGGATAAAGCGGCAACAAGTGCACTCAGCAACATGCTAGTTTCTCTCGCCATGATCTGTTTTGCACAATTACCTAAAATGTCGAGGCAGTGATGGTTCCGTTGGGAAATTTGTTTTGTTTTGGGCATGTTTTCTTGCAGCAAGTTCAATACGCCGCGAAGTTAGCCTATATTGTTACTGTTGTGTATATCGCCATGAAAACATACCAACAACTCAACAAAGCTGCAGTGAAGTTCATGTTGTTGACCAGTGGTATGCATGGTTGAGCGAATTTCGAAAAATTACGGAAGTCAGACTGTAGCACTTCCATGTTTTACACGACTCGTCTACGTCGAACCATGCACTGGAGGATCGAAACAGGCTATAACAGTTGACGTACGTAACCAGTCGACGCTTTCACTTAGACACGCTGATCGACCTGAACGCAGTCCACGTTCACTCAATCGAAAGCTCCTTAATGACACGATGAAGCAAACATCCAACCTACGTGACAAAACATGTTTGTCATTACATACTGGACGTGCTGATTTGTTTTTGGATATGCTGAAATGTGTTTAACACTCTCGATACTTTTTGGATATGCTGAATTTATTTTGGGTATGCTACATTTTTTTTGTAAAATGTTAGATTTTTTTTTGATGTGCTGAAATTATTTTTGATGTGCTATTTTTTTTTTCGACATTTATGATACACTTGGCACTCCGTAGAAATGAAGAGCCAAGAAAAATCAGAAAGGAATTTTACTATCACTTTACACCCTTTAAATGCATAATGAAACAAAGTTTTACAAGACATCTAACAAAAACTTTATCGGCGCTCTTTGCAAGCACTAATCACCCTAAGTTACCGTACCTACAGATTGTGCTCCTTTTTGCTAAATGTATGACGCATTGATTGGAACTACAGTGTTCTATAAACCTATGACGGAGGAATTGACGCCACTCCGTCATTTTAACGCGTATAGCATCCAGTGACAAACCAGGCCGGTAGCCAGACAAGGTACTGAAAAGGGCAAGATAGGTCTCGGGGGCGAAATATTTTTCAGGGTGTAGGAAAATTTTAAAATGAATTTACTCAATGGTAATCGAAAATATTTCAGGGGGAAACGCCTGACCCTTCAGGCTACGGGCTTAGACAAGTCATGACTACCGGTATAAATTTTTTTTTCCCTCTATGAATACGTAGTGAGAGTATCCTGGGCAGAACGTTACATAATCTTTACATCTCACCTCTTTCAAGCTTAGCAATAGTTTTTGTGGATTTCTCACCAAGTATCATTTTATTGTCCCAGGGAATTCCTTCACTAGATTGCTGAAAAAGTAAAAAAGAGATGAGCTGCTTCACGACTGAAAAATAATGGAAAGAGCTGCTTTAAAGGGAGAATGCAGTCACCCCAATAAAGAATTGTATAGTAGACTATCCTATTTTCTGAATGACTCTCGAGAGTCATGTGACAGTATTTTTCTCACTCAATTGTAAAACTTACAAGGAGCAACTGCTTGATTTACCTTGAATATGCAATATTTATGCCCTAAAATATTATGAAAGATACTTGGAAGACAAATAAGAAGAAATCTGTGACATTTAGCTATTGTTTCAAAATAATTTTGGGGCGACTGCTTTTGACCTTTAAGGAGCTGCTATTTCACGATATTAGACACAATACAAGTCATCTTCCTCGTAGGAAATGGCATGAGGGTCTTGTGAATAATGACTACGAACACCTAGAGAACTGAACAACGTATACGGTTTGATGATTGGAGACTGTTGTTCTTCTTTCTTTGATTGAACTTTAAAATGAGCTTTGTTTGCTCCTTTAAACCGTATTGAAGCATTGAAGCTGTTAGAACCATTCCTGCAAGCCAAATCGTAGGGCGTTGCCTGTGGGCTGCTGATTAAAGCAAGGGTTAACCTAAAGCAAAAATTAAGTTTTTGATATATGAAGGAGGGAATAAGTTCAAGCGTTCGTAATAATAGTTCGGGACTCCCCGTAGCCGAACACTTTAAGTTAATTAATCATAGCTTGAATGATCTTAAGTTTGCTATTTTGTTTGCGGGCTTTCCTACATCAGAAGCACGCAAGAAACAGGAGTTACGTTTAATCCTTCGCTGCGACAGCCGCATATATGGCCTGAATAGGGACCTTTCAGTTATGGCATACAGGCGTGACCGCTGAGTTTTCTTGCACTTGACTTTCTGTCCTCTTGGTTCATTTACTGTTGACAAAGAGCCTAGGCAGGTTCGAAACGTACAGTTTTTTCTATGACTTCTACACATTTTGTTTACCATCTGTGCTTGTTGTGGATTTTTGTTCTTTAACAAGATTTCAGTTGCATCATGTGTCGTCGTTTCTTTTTGTTTTTATTTCTGTTGGTGTCAGAGGCATTGATTTATTTTCTTTCTGTTGGACTATATATTTATATATATATGTGTGTGTGTGTGTGTATAATTCTGATAAAAAAAATTAGGAAGGCTTCGCGCGCTTTGCAATTACACGATTCAGATTAAAAAAATCACTGTCATTGGGCAATTAGGCTCTTGAAGATGTACACAAAACATGCCCTGCAATGGCATGAGATAGTTAGGCTCCTTCGTATCCCCTTCTCACCACCCCTTCGGCATACGGGCTGCCGGAACTTGGGGTCGCTGGCATGGCTCGCTCCCCTTTCAGGAAAGCTGTGTCGCCACCTATGGTCGGTTTACTTACTTTGGCTTTCAAAAGGATCATTTCTGCCATCAAACACAAAATTTTTGGTACGCTTTGCCCACTCTTCCTCAGCCTCACTGTTACTTATAGCTAGATATAGTACAAACCCTTTCCAACTTTTCAGGTGACTTAATATGTGGTATACATGGATTTATATAAATGTCGTGATCTCATCTCAATTCGCTAAACCTATATAATGTTCTCTTCTGTTTGTCGTGCGGTACGGCTAGTGACTCGAGAGGGAAATACAATGTGAGTAATGCGCGATAGTGCCCAACTGCCAGGACAATTGACCTATATAAGCTTTAAATAAGTAAAAATTCTTTTCAGTGTAGGCTTACCCAAAAAATTTTAGCGCGCTTCAAGCGCTTTGCAATTTCATAATTTAGATTCCGTCAAAATCAGCGCGAAACTATGTTCCCCTAGTGTATACAAATTTCACGCAATATATGCCCCGCAATGGCATGGTATATTACACAGGTTTTCTTCAAATCTCCCCTCACCAACCCCTCGACGGCATCCGGGCTGTTGGGGTTTCGGGTCGCTGAACCCCCCGTCGGGCAAATCCTGGCGCTTTTACTCTTTTACAGCGCCACCCCTGACCATAATGTTCTCTCTTAAACCTTTAGAGTGGTTGTCACTCTTTTGGAGTGAAATTAGGGACCAATCTAAATTTGGATTGAAAGATTTCAACAAAGAAAGTCATTCTCACTCTTTTAGAATGAATATTCAGCCTTACTCTTAGATCCATGGGCGGTTCTAAGAAATTTTGTTTGGGGGGGGGCAAACTCAAGTCCTTATTCAGGGAGGTTCGGAAGACCCCCGACAATATTAATGGGCTGCTCTGGATACTACAATAGAAGTATGGCTATTATTATGTATTACAGCGATGCCCAGGTAGTTTTCAAGAGCTCTTCAAAAACCATTTCAGGCGGCCAGTCATGTGCTGACTACTTTAAAAATAAAAATACAACTTTATCAGCCGATCTCTACTCCAAACGGGGGAGTAAGAGGTAGGTGAAATGGGCAAAGCGGCTTGATCCATTTGTATAAAATGAGCCCCACCTTTAAATATTTTGTTGTTTCTTTCATTGTGTCGCAATATGTTTCAGCTTTGCCAAGAAGCCATTAAATGTTGGTTTTCTGGATTGTTTTCTTAAACTAACGAACATTTCGAGCACTGAAGACACTTGAAAACGATGAAATGATAGCACTACTGTATTTTGGATCTCAGTACCGTTCCAAAATGAAAAATTTTTAAAGGGTGGGTCGGGGGATTCCCCTAACTCAGAACGACGTCTCATCCTATATACAAATAGCTAGGCCAAAAAGTCTCACTACACTGAGCTTAGATTGACTGTTTGGTGTGTTTATTTTAAATCAACTGAAATGGTTTACTTTAGCACAGAGGTGGAAAACCTTTTGCTTATAACATGCCATTTGACAATCATAAGACCGCTCGTGGGCCAACGACGCTGTCAATTTGGACAAGGTAAGGGAAACCTCTCCTTCTATGGGAAACACAATACGTCTAGGCTACATGCCCATTACAACTTTTTGTAGACAGATACCTATGCTAATCTAGCCAGGTGACACCCGGGCTGAAAACTGCTTTTAGTCGTGGATGATAATCAACACGGCTAATGGGTTGTGTATCTAATGACCCCGAAAGCTCTGAAGTGTCTGCAAAATTATGGGCATTTAACTCCTGCTTTACCGTTACCCTCTGTAAATGACATTATGATGCCTAAGCTAAACAGATTTCAAATATCACAGCGTTATCATTTGTTTTAAATACCTTAGATTGAACTAATGGTAGGTCCATGTGTGATTTCTGAAGTACATATAGTAGCAAACAAGCAACTAAGAAAACGCGCTCTAAGCGCGCCGAAAAAATGTTGTTTTGAAAGCACTTTATTAATGTTTAACCTTCGCATTGCGTTGGAAAGTTATTCACTTCTTTAATTTTAAACCGAGTCAAGGAAGAGGGAGGGCTTAACCCTTCTCGAATTGCATGTTTTATTTATTTACGTATTATTTTTTGGAAAATTGAAGATCATGCTTTGCGAAGTTTTTTTTTTGGGGGGGCAACTGCCCCCCGTACCCCTATGGCGAGCCGCTAATGCTTAGATCCGTCCCTAATTTCACTCTTTTAGGTTTAGAAAGTTGTTTTAGTTGTTTTTCAATTCATTCCTTTGACCTATGGGAAATGCAAAGCTCAAATATTCACGCCTCCCTTGCTTTCTCATTATAAAAATATGAGATTGCGGACAAAGTTCGTTGTAAAGTTTATAGAAACACAAAAGGGTGGTGATTAATGTGAGGTTATGGGGATATTTGTAGTTGCTTTAAGTTCATTTTAGGTTGCATTGATCTACTAATATCTTGGACACGATAAACAGATGCAGCATTTACTAGAATGCTTAAGTTACCCATACTAAAATATCGAAGCTATTTGAAACTGCCCCCCTTGTCTTAATTGTCGTGTATCTTCAAAGCCTCACAATTTTGGGGGATAGTTTGAAGTTTTCGTCTACAGTGGGAGACAGCCAAACGCCGATTTCTTGAAAAACACAGACTGGGTTAAATTGATCCATGCATATACTTTTTGGGGGAAGACAATGAGTTGATGAAGGGATAACAAAAAGTTAAGAATCTACTATCATAAAAAAGGGGGAAACAGCCCCCGCCTATTTTCCATTAAAATATGTGAAATGGGGTATAAATATTACGAGTTGCTTTGCTTCGTTGAAAGTACGTTAATTTGAACAATGAATTCACTAGACATAGGATATCACTTTGCTTCACAATGGAAAAACAAACAAACAAAAGAAGGTCATGTGTTGCTTGCTCTATGATGTCTCTATTTCTACTAAAATCACTCTACAGGTTTTGTTATGGTTGACATGACAAGAGATACAAGTTAATGCAATTGTTTTGATATATAAACGAGTTCGATAATTCGCATCCCGAATGGAATTGTGGGATCTCCCGGGGGTGAGCTCAACTCATTGTATACTGCGTTCCTCTTCGAGCATCTGTAATTTTCGTGCAGCACATACCTAGATCATTAAGCCTAGGCCTACATCTATTCGTGGTCAGTCTGACTGAACGAAAATACGGGTCTCCATCCCACTGTATGGCAGAATATAATACAAGTTTTTTTACACACACACACACCCTCACACACAAACAGTTTATATGCAGTCCAGGACATAAAACCACACGTAAGAACTTTCGTTATATTTGTGATGGATTTAAAAAAGATGATTCCATATATCTCTTAAGTAAACTTAAATCTTGAAACACGTGTTGTATAGGTACGAGGTGTGTTATGATAATCCTGACGGTTAGGAGGATGTGCGCATGTGAGTTGAATTATCGAACTCACTTATTGCAGGATGATGTTACGAATGAAGGACATTTGCAAGTTTACCGTTAACCTAAGTTTGGTCAAATTTGGCAACACTCCATTCAAATGCTGTCACAGCAGAACTTTCCAACAAAATGAAAATAAGGCTTTGATTAAAAATTTCACTGTGTGGTTCTCTAAGGAGAATATGATTTGTTAGTTCAGTGATACGGAAGTTTATAAAGAAGGTCATGAGTTGCTACAAAATTGAGTACAACCATGCATTAAGACGACCTACAACGAAGGTTGAAAAGAATTTTACACTTAACAGAGTGAGACTAATTTATTGTAGTTTGCTTTTCTAAGCAATCAGGGCCTATAAGGAAAGTACCTCTGCCTCTTTAATTATGTTCTACCATTAGGCAGGCGTTGCACCAGGGGGTGATGTTGGTGGTGGTGGTGGTGGTGGTGGTGTTGCTGGTGGTGGAGTTGTGGTTGGAGGTGGCGGTGGAGGGCCACCTGGTGACCCTGGCGATCCCGACGATGACGGTGACGATGACGGTGACGATGGCGGTGACGATGGCGGTGACGATTGCGGTGACGATGGCGATGACGATGACGATGATCCTGGCGATTTTAAGTAGATTACTTTCAATTTACAGAACAAACATCAGTTTTTAAACAGTGGATATATTCTGATGTATGTAACACGGTCTATGACCCGGACGAGAAGACCCGGACTCGACTCGGAAGGAGAGAACTTGTACCGACAACCTTCAGTTTACAGAAAATCAGGTAACTATATATGGATGTGAAAAGGGCAGTGAAACCAAATTTGATCTAAATTGTTGAGTTGGTTAGCACCCCGACGTGAAGTTGTAATTCATAAGCCATAGGATTTTCCCACTTCCGTGGTCGCTTAGCGTCGTAAAACAACTGCCCTTCAAGGCCTGAATTATTATTATAAGGGGCTTGACGACTGCAAACTCTCTTTATGTGTGCCAAAAGCGAAACAAAGTAAAAGCCCAAAGTATATACCTTGAGGTTAAAGAAATTTCCTAACATAGTGATAAGCAAATCATGACAAAAGACCTTAAGGTCATTTAAACTTCGATTTCGAACTTTAACAACTAGAGTACAGTAATTAAAAGTATGTCTGATCACAAGGTACGTACTGTTTGCAAATAATAAATAAAAAAAAAAATTTTACCTCTTCATTTTCGACATATGACGCCGATGATAACGCGTACAAAAAGGTTTGCATGTTCAGATAACTACCCACAAACTTTTCAATTGATGAAATATGGTTTAGGAGGAGCTGACGATGGACTTTTTGGCAAACGCTTGCAAATTTTACATTTAAACTGCATTGCGACCTTTAAACTAACACCTTAGTAAAGCATAGTTAAAAAATTAGGCAAATAAAGACGAAAACCAGTTTTGAGCAAATTTGACCTTCAACCTATGACGTCATCAATTACGCATGCAAGAGTTTTTATGATCAGGTACCAACCCACCAAGTTTCTTCATTGGACTTACAATTTGGGGGGGGGGGGTGTGTGACACACGTTTTTCCAAATTTTAGGCAAGTTTGACTTTTGACCCTAACCAAAAAGCACAGTTTTAAAAAATATCTTATAGTCCTAGCATATCATGTGGTTTTATTACTTTTTACAACATGCTGACAGGCAAACATATCGGCGAAAATCCAATTTTTCGCATATTTGACATTTCACCTTTGACGTATGATGTCATCGCTTACGAATGCACAAGATTTTATGGTCAGGTACCTAGCTGCTAAGTTTGAACTTCTTCAGACTTATGGTTTAGGAAAAGGTCGCGGCACACTTTTTCGTCCACACACACACACACACGTACACCCAGACACAGCTTCACATTTCTGATGTTAGATGAAGTATAGTTATCTCATCTCCCCATACATTACATATAGGAAGATGAGATGACAAATGAATAACAAGATCACTTTCACAGTTTACCTTCTCACTCTTTCCCGCCCACCCTTTAAGTTTTGGTTGGACAAATAGTTCAAAACTTTCTAGGCGAGGACAAGGCAAGTGATGCCTAGTGAAGGTGTGTTTTTTTTTATTTGTTTGTTTTTTTTTATACACAGGTCCAAGGATGCCATGTTTCTTCTGTGTCAATCAAAAAAAAAAACGATTTTGCTCGAAGAAACTGGAAAGGAAAGGTGGCAAAGCAGTCAAGAAAACACTATGGAAACGTATATTTTATAAATGTTCGTCAACACTACAAAATGCACATCACATATACGCCAAGGAATAGTTTGTACATATTTGACATTCCTGATGCATTGGTACACTTATAAATCTCGTCCCAAACGTTGTACCTCTCATGATACATCTATGTGCACTACATCTGAGTTCTGTAACAGCAACGCGACCTTTAGCAGGGCATGTTATAGTGCAGCCAATTGTATCACAATAACGGGATGTTGAACCCTGTCAGTGGCCGATTGTCAACTGTAACGTAAAAAAAACCGAGTTCAAACTTACCCTTTTTGGCCTCTATATCTGGAACTGAAGAAATGAAAATAAAAACTTGGTTACATATTGAAGACTGAAATAAGGAGAGAAGGTACAAGGTGAGTGCTTTAAGGATTTTAGTAATCTTAAGGATGATGTATATAGTTTGAAACATAATTGGGTCGGCCTCAAAATGTTAATTGTTGAGAAATTTTACAATTTTATTACAGGATTTCATATCGTTTTGGCACCGAAATAAACTGGAAAGATTACTGCACATACTACTTAGCCTAAGACATAAGAAATTATTTGAAAACTTCCAGTGGAGCGGCCTTCAAGTGAGCTTCCCACCCAATATGGTTAAAAGCTTCTCAGAAGTGGGGTGGCATAATCTTGACAGATATAATCAAGCGCAAATCGAGAAGCCCTTGTAACTAAGGGATCCGGGAACCTCTTAAGGATCCCTGAAAAAGTTGGATTTCAGAAAATCTATAGTGTGTTAATCTGAGACTTTTCCCACCATTTTAATCCATTAAATGGCTGTTTCCATCATTTGCGAGCTTGATTTTTATTTTGTAAGCTATGGAGTTAAACATGTACCTACTATTTTATCTGGTTCTGGAAAAAAGTGGCCGGGGGACAGACGATGTGATGTCTTCTAGGTTTCTCAACCTTTCAAAAGTGGGGGACATATCCCCACGCCCCCCCCCCCGTCCCCCGTTGACGTCCATGCCTCCCAAAGCACTCATACACTCAAACTGAATACTTAAAAAACACATTAGGAGAAAAACGGTAGATTCTAAGTATGATACGCTAGTACCATCATTCATATTTTCGCCTGAAAATTCCAAGGTCTATGGGTGCATTCATTCATTTGGGTGCATGCATTCCTTATGACGTTTGGACTTGCGTCTTGTAGTGGAACCGTCCGAGAATAGTGCAATGTGATTTTCGAAATTTCTTTTCTTCAAATCAGATCTGAAGTCATGGACACTGGTTATGGACTTAGGCATATGCGGCGAAGACTGGTGCCCAACTTAACTTTTTCCAATCCAAGCAAAATGACAATTTCAACATTCAATTTAATTTGAAAACATAATAATATGTAAAACCACTTATTGTCGAAAAAGAACTCTTTATTCTCAATCGAATGCGTTATGAACTAAAATAAAACGATGAACTGATAGAGGTTTGTTTCCGCATCTATGGCAGATTGTTTATATCCACTTATAAGCCTTAGACTAGTGTATATCCCATTTTTACATGCGGTGACATTATCTAAGCTGAGTGACATCATTGGTAGGCATATAGCGCACAAAGAATTTTTTGATCGAAAATGGCATTTTCAAGGCCGTACTCGGCACCTTGGCATTGTTTATCTGAAATTTCATTTGCTTTTCCCAATTTTTCAGTTAAAACATTTTGCATCAAAGGAAAAACCACCATCATTGTTCTTAGTAATGTCATTAAAGGCAAATATGAGTAGTTTAACAAATGAAATGCGTAGTAGTACACGGTAGCAAGGGTCAGTGGCGTAGAACGGATTTTTCGGGGAGGATGGAGCTGAAGTTCCCTTAAGGTATATTTGGTTGATATCATCCTTCAGCAATCTAAGTGCAGAGGGACTAGGACTCCAGATGTGGGGCAGCTGAGGCTACTGCATTGTGGAATTGCATAGTGGATTGTTTTTCAGCTAAACGCTAACCCTGAAATGCATAGTACTAGAATGATAAGACCGGTAGTTGGAGAAAATTTACCCAGCCCCAGTCTTTTTCTTTAGGTTTTAAGGATAAAATACGTACATCAACTTTTTATTACACTCTAATCTAATGCAAAAAGAGAAACAAACAGTGTAATGAGCTAAAGTTACGGAACACGGGAGAAAGGGGAGAAGAAATATTTGGTTTAGAAAGAAATGAAACTTAACCAGAATACTCACCAAGCTGGCTTGCCAATAAAACTATGGCAATCAGCACAATAGAAGTTGATTTCTTCATCTTGACCCTGTAAAGGAAGGTTGCAATTGTAGATTAAAAATATTACGGCTCTGCAAAAGATCTCGGCAAGTATCTGTTTGCCAAATGCCCTTAACTCGGCAAAATTGCACGGAGCGCAGCTAGTGCTCTGCGAACTCCACTTAAACCAAATTTCATAAAGCCCTATTTGGATCTGACTGGTTTGCAAGACAGGCCACAGAAGGTTTACAACCTTAACAGCTTGAGCGACACTGCTTATACCGTTATCCAACCTTTGAGGTTCTTAAAACGCTTCTAAAATGTGGCACGGATGCAGGCGCTTTTCATTTATTTGTAGTAGCAACCAGGACTTGCCGGATGGGGGGGGGGGTGGAGGGTGGGGCATGAAGTATGTTCTGAGATCGCCGACGCTGGGAGGGTCTACCTGGACGTGTACTAAGTTGAAGTATTTTTGAATACTAAGGTGTTCTTCTATGCAATCTTACGATATATATATATATATATATATATATATATATATATATATATATATATATATATATATATATATATATATAGTACAGTATATATATATATATATATATATTTCAAGTCCAGGAAAAAGGTCTCATTTAAGGTTGTAACTTGATAAAGGCACTGTTGTGCCGAAAATTCGTTCACCTTCTTCCTGGACTTGAAATATATTTGTATTCTGATATTTCACTGAAGGTTTATATTCATTATTTCTCGGGTGATGTTCCTTCTTGGACTAATTGCCGTATATATATATATATATATGTATATATATATAACAAATAATAAAACACATTCCAAAGATGACATAATAAGAGCACAGATACGATAAAAACAGCGTATATGTCGGACACTCCTGTGTCCTTCCTCAGCGCAAAATGGAAAGTGAAAAATTACAGCATTTTTCAAACTTAACGGTAAAACAAGTACAAACCAAAACAAATGATAGACAAGCAGGTTTAGTTAACCTTGGCAGCTTGGGAAGGGTTATTAATTACAAAGGGGAAGTCACTTAAGATGCTAAAAACCCTTCCCAAGCTGCCAAGGTTAACTAAACCTGCTTGTCTATCATTTGTTTTGGTTTGTACTTGTTTTACCGTTAAGTTTGAAAAATGCTGTAATTTTTCACTTTCCATTTTGCGCTGAGGAAGGACACAGGAGTGTCCGAAATATACGCTGTTTTTATCGTATCTGTGCTCTTATTATGTCATCTTTGGAATGTGTTTTATTATTTGTTATTTTACATGGGGCATACGTGGATTTTTCTCATATATATATATATATATATATATATATATATATATATATATATATATATATATATAGGGAAAATTGCAGCGTGTGCTATTTGTACTTGGGATCGTGCCGAAACTCATGTTAGTCACGGTGGTGCAGTGGTCAAGGCAATCGCCCGGAAAGCGACCATCCCGGGTTCAAACCCGCTTGGCTCAATTTTCCTTCTGGTTTCTTCTTTCATTCTTCCCTTGTTCAAATTGGCTATGCCAGCACTTGGGTTGATTTTCATTCAGATCGAATCAGTTACTAACTCTCCGACCTTTGTCACTTCCTGAAGGTCCCTCCCCTTTGAGAATTTCTTGTTAATTTAAGGTTGATTAGATGCAAAATAGTACTATCTTTGGGATATTTTTGAACTGATCATATGGTTAGAAAATGTCCATAATTTAGTGAATTTTTAATTTGGTTAGGTGATAGAGAAGAGTATGTTGTCTAAAAGAAGGGTATGTTGTCAACAAGCCTCTCGAAGCCCCCTTTTGGCTACTTTACTGCCTTCTATTCGAGGAAAGATTTTACGCAAAAGTACCTGTGTGGGGTCCACAGAAGCATTCTTGCACTATTAAGAATTTTTTCCTTTGTATCATTTTATCAAAAATAAAACATTCACGATGATAAAAGAAATATTTCTGAAAAATTAATATAGGCTACCTCACGAGCTTTATGCTAGTGTCATAATTTTGAAATAACCACACATGCGCCTTGGTTCTCACCAGGTGCACTGTAGTAACCTGTAATCTTGGCCATTAACACAGAATGTCGTAAAATATGCATGAAATGATATTAAATCTGCTTTAAAGAGTAACTGGAGCCGATTATTTGAGTTCTTTGTATGTAATACTGCCACAGCTTCCGACAGCTTCGCCCCTGCATTTCCACCTGGGCTTTGCTCTCGGAGGGGTCCGGGGGCGAACATGAGCCCCTGGGTAACCGCACAGAAGTGTTGATATCGATGGCTTTGATAGCGCTATCAACTCTCTATCAAACCTGCTACTATATCAGCAGGTGCAAAACGACCGCACAGAAGACGCTGATAGAAGTGCTCTCTGATAAGGCGCTGATAGGCTTATTAACATATTACAGATCGGGGATTTCCCACTTGGTCTGGCCAGTAATCGCCTTTTGGAGTGTTTTATTCAGGTATGCTACCTCAAATACAGGACGAAATAGGAAGAATTTGTCCACAGATCGTGTCACTTAGACCTACATTTGATGCACATCCTTCGTGTTGATAAATGCCAAGTATTTGCATCCTCGGCTCTTGTGAATTTAGACAACGTGTAAGGTTGTGCGTTGTGTATTACTATTTTAAGGTACTAAATTTAGGACAAACAAATTCCAACTGATGGCCGTAGCCTCTGGGGGCATAGGAAAGTTGCCCCTTGAGATTTTCAAATCGTAAATAAAAGTTGACCTTCTTGAGAAAAACTACGTAAATTGCTAGAACTTTCGCTGTCCAAATTATGATTTCTAGGGCCCCCAAACCTGGGAAACTGTATAACCTAATAAAGTTTCCTTTTCCCCAATTTTTTCCGGGGGTCGCACGCCGTGGATGTGTTCCTAATGCGGGTTTCTCTTGACGAATAAACCATAGAAACACAGCTTGAATACCTTCACCAGCATATACGTTGGCCAGAGATAAAGTAGCATATGGTTACCTTTAATCATTAGCTAAACCTAACGAGCTAATAAAGAAACTGAATATAAAAGGCACAAGCAGAGGCCGAAAACTTATATTGAAACACAGCTAAATCTTATAAATGTCCTATTGCGTCACTTCAAGTATCTTTCGTGACGTGTTAGACTAAAAAATATTGCATATTCAAGGTAAACCAAGGAGTTACTCTACACGGGGCTTTTACAACTCAGAAACGTATTGCAACATGATCCTTAAAAAGCCATTAATGAAATAGTATTCCCGGGTACACTCATTCAAATTGGGGTGACTGCATTTTTCCTTTAAATAAAATCTAATTTTTTCTTCTTGAAATCTAAATTTTTACAAACTAACTTAACATGAAATCTAAAAGTTAAGAATGCTTAGGTGCAAATTTTAAGATCTGAAACGTGTCATTTGCCCCATCTGGGACACATTGAACCGCAAATTTCCTTACAGTCCTACGCTATGTCTACTCGCTAACAGTCGGTGGATCCTCCAGTGACCGCACTAAGAGCGCTAGGGAGATGCCCGCACAGGGTACCAGCCTTTTAGAGGAGCCATGCCACTGTCGAAAAATTCAGTAAATAATTAAAATTTCAGATCATGTCTTTACTACAGATAACACCACTTTTTAAATCTAGGTAAACTTAGAACATGAAAACTTTCACAAAGAGTAGAGGTGTCATCTCTGCTCTGAGGCATCATCCCCTCCAATTACACCCTAACAAAAGAGAAACAAACCACTAAAAGGCTGATTCCTCAACAGAAAATCAATTCAACGCTTAACAAAGCTTTAATAAAGATTGCACCACTTTGCATTCAAGCCACCTCACAAAAAGTGGGAATTTTGCAAAGCCCAGTCAGTCTGCAGCCACTTCCCCCTAAGACTACTGCAAATTACTCAGTTTAGTTGGGGGCAATTTCCCACTGATGTCCATTGCTAATAAGCCTTCAGTTATCACACAAACATATTTGTAACTCAAGGTACCGTTTTTCTAATCCAATTCCTACAATATCGAATAGATGAAGAAAAATTGTTTGAAAGTCGTATTATAAGCAACCTCATTCACTAGTTCTGCTTTAGGTTTGCATATCTTTGCCTTTTCGGATCGTTCCGTCATCTACGAAGTCGATGTCGACCGCTGTGCTCTACATTTTCTTCCATTAGGAATTAAATTTTGTGCTATCAAAGTCACTATCGGTGCCTTGGTCACTGTTAGTGAGTTGATATAACATTACCAGTAGTGATAGTTTCTGTGCGGCCTTTTACTGATAGCCTATCAGCGCTGATAGCTAATCCCCCTATCAGTAAGCTTCTGTGCGCCCAAAATTTTCTATCAGCGCTGTTAGCGGTGTTGATAGCGCTATCAACGCTTCTGTGAGGCCACCCCTGGAACCCACGCGTGCAAACTTACGCTTTGCGCTCGTAGTGCACCTCCGATGATTTTGAAATTTTCCATCGTGCCCCCCCCCCCTCAAAATTTCTGGTTCCGCACCTGCACATTGGGCGTACGAAATCAGATCAGGCTCTACATAACCTGGGGTGGCCGCACAGAAGCGTTGATAGCGCTATCAACACCACAAAAGGCGATTACTGGCCAGACCAAGTGGGAAATCCCCGATCTGTAAAATTTTAATGAGCCTATCAGCGCCTTATCAGAGAGCACTTCTATCAGCTTCTTCTGTGCGGTCATTTTGCACTTGCTGATAGTAGCAGGTTTGATAGAGAGTTGATAGCGCTATCAAAGCCATCACTATCAACGCTTCTGTGCGGCCACCCCTGGAGCATATCTAAATGGAGATATTTTCTTTGAAAATGATAGGGCTGAATTTCCTGCTTTTTTCTATTCCTTTTGGTTACTGTTCACTTCTCTGATTTGGTCAAACTCCAAGTAATGATTTTGTAAAAGGGGTAAGGGAGGGGGCAGCGGCTATTCTGCTGGTAAGCTGGGCCCTCCGAAGGTATCCATGTGCTTGTCGTAGCGTTTTTGGATTTAATTAGTTTAGTTACTTTTTGATACATCCTTTGTTCGATTTGTGGTAACAACATCTGTGAATTTTCTTTTTGCGGCAACTTCTTTCAAAAATTCAGATTTTTTTCTGCTGCAGAAGGTGACAACTGCATCTCAATACCATGTAGTGTTTGGAAGATACTGATGTTCAAATGTATTTTTTTTTCCTAGAGATACAGTGCGTTATGATAAATCTGTTATGTCACTGCGTCATATTGATTACATAGGGCATTGTATTTCTTTATGATATTGACACCGCTGTAAGGAATACTGACAAAATTTGTTCCCAATACCCTACATATAGTGTGGTTTTATGCTACGTCTACATGAAAAATTTCAAACATTCCAACATTAATTTTTAAGGACAAATAGGACATCTAATTATAAAGCAATAACAAAAGAAATCATAGGCAACGGCCCACTGGCAGTACGTTCTGTGACCCTGATGGGCACTGGGGGTATGTTTTGACAAAATAACTAATTTTTGAAACATCTTGAGTTAGGAATAGAATACCGGTATTTCTACAGGGTGTAAAGGACATGAATTGGAATTGCTTTCTTTTTCACATGAAACCTTGTCAAATGTCACTGGAATATGCCTTGAATGTGACACATCCAAACTTGCAGTTTTGTATTATTTTCGGTGAAAACGGCCTCTCCGTAAGCATGTAGCATTAAAAGATACTACATTTTAAAGACGTTTCATTTTTAGAAATGCATTGTATGATGGGACATCTGTGACATTATGGGCCTTTGGACATTATGACATAATGTGACATAATGATAAGTCATAACTTTTATATTTCTGCATAATATTGACACCATTGTGCAGAGTATTTAATTACCTTAATTTGCTACAATCTACGTGCTCTCTAAATGTAAAGAGTAAACATCTACCAAAAAGATTGACTAAAGTGACCACTCTCTGTTTTGAGTGGAATCCCACTCTCCATCGAGTGGCATTTTCACTCCTTCAGAGTAACTACCACTCCGTGCAGAATGGAATGTCAGTCGATTTGCAAACGAAAAAAGAGTGGTCACTGTAGGCAATCGTCGAAGTGTGAATTTCTCTCTTTTTCGTTAAGAGAGTATGGTACAGCATATGGAATATGCCTTGAATGTGACACATCCAAACTTGCAGTTTTGTATTATTTTTTTGGTGAAAACGGTCTCTCCGTAAGCATGTAGCATTAAAAGATACTACATTTTAAAGACGTTTCATTTTTAGAAATGCATTGTATGATGGGACATCTGTGACATTATGGGCCTTTGGACATTATGACATTATGTGACATAATGATAAGTCATAACTTTTATATTTCTGCATAATATTGACACCATTGTGCAGAGTATTTAATTACCTTAATTTGCTACAATCTACGTACTCTCTAAATGTAAAGAGTAAAAATCTACCAAAAAGATTGACTAAAGTGACCACTCTCTGTTTTGAGTGGAATCCCACTCTCCATCGAGTGGCATTTTCACTCCTTCAGAGTAACTACCACTCCGTGCAGAATGGAATGTCAGTCGATTTGCAAACGAAAAAAGAGTGGTCACTGTAGGCAATCGTCGAAGTGTGAATTTCTCTCTTTTTCGTTAAGAGAGTATGGTACAGCATATGGAATATGCCTTGAATGTGACACATCCAAACTTGCAGTTTTGTATTATTTTCGGTGAAAACGGTCTCTCCGTAAGCATGTAGCATTAAAAGATACTACTTTTTAAAGACGTTTCACTTTTAGAAATGCATTGTATGATGGGACATCTGTGACATTATGGGCCTTTGGACATTATAACATTATGTGACATAATGATAAGTCATAACTTTTATATTTCTGCATAATATTGACACCATTGTGCAGAGTATTTAATTACCTTAATTTGCTACAATCTACGTACTCTCTAAATGTAAAGAGTAAAAATCTACCAAAAAGATTGACTAAAGTGACCACTCTCTGTTTTGAGTGGAATCCCACTCTCCATCGAGTGGCATTTTCACTCCTTCAGAGTTAACTACCACTCCGTGCAGAATGGAATGTCAGTCGATTTCCACACGAAAAAAGAGTGGTCACTGTAGGCAATCGTCGAAGTGTGAATTTCTCTCTTTTTCGTTAAGAGAGTATGGTACAGCTCATCTACAGAGATTCTCTACAAAAGATATCCAAACATTATTTAAACAAATAAATGAAGAATTACAAAAGGACCATGAGGCAACACGCTATATTTTAGTACATTCTGTGGATGATTTCTTCACAAGTTGTCTTGACAAAAGTAATCTTAAAAGTGGGATACCACAGATGTGGAACACACGCAATGAATTTTATCTGTAATTTGTAGATGACTTGCGAATTGACGCTGAAAATGCTTAGCCTATTTCTCGTTTGGGCAACTGTGGGCTCAAATTGCCATTTGTAGTTACTTGGGAAACAGGAGGCTTTCTGTAACTTTCCCCGAATAAGATTAAGTTAAGCAGAGTTACAGAAAGGCACAAAAGTGACCAAAAGGCCACTAAAATAGCCCTTGTCATTGTGTAAATAGCGGGTTCACTGACTCGCACTGTACTCTGAAGTGAATATAGAAATATATGTAAAACGTACGTTTGCACATTTAGCCTCTCACAATGAAAAATACTAGCTAAACCTAGTGAAAGTTAATGCTTGCAAGGTATCTGTGCTCAGTGAGGCTGGTTTTTGTAGCCCTAGATCACCCGAATACGTTTTGTTGTACACAGTTATTTACATTATTGGTACTTACACTTTGATTGATAGGTGCAGATCGGTGACATGTGGAATGAAGTGTTAGCCCGATCATACAAAGTAGCGTACTCAGCAGAATGCGGCCTTGGGCAATTAAACTACATGTAGGACTGGGCCTTGGTGTCTGGGAGTTGAAAAGGCATCTTTTTGTTAAACTGGAGTTGGGCTATAGAATTTAAGTTAGTTGGGAGAATTTAATCCGCCTGCTATACGATAACATGCAGGAATCGGCATTATAGGTGTTAAGACTATACCAGTGGATAGTGCGTGGTACGTTCTTAGTGAAATCCCGTGGAAAAAATTCCATTTCGCTCCCGCTTATCTTCACTCTAACTATGTTTACGCGGTTATGAAGTTTACGGAGTGCAGAACTATGACACTTGGAAACGTCGATTTATCAATGGAAAATTGGATTAGCTAGCCACACGCGGAATAGCTACCAGTGGTACCCCTTTTACATACATAGACTTCCGAAAGATCGAACTAGCGTCCATGGATCCGTGCATTACTCGTTTAGAAAGGTAAAACTGATTACTATGGAAATGCCTAATAGCAAAGTATCTTTCATACCATTTAGCAATTCGTGGAACTTGGCAGAAAAAGAAACTTTAATAATTTAGACAAGGACGATTACAATAAACAATATTGTAGAGTTCTGTTCTTAAAGGGCAGTTACTTTTTCATATAAAGGATATATCGTTAATTAATTCAGCCAAGAAAACTGTCATGAGGATTTCTTCGTTTAAAACTGGCAAATGAAAAGTCGCCAAATTTTATATAAATTTAATTAAATCACTTACATTCCCTTTCTTACGCAAGGCTGTTTGAAAGAGGAATTTTTCAATCCATGTATTTCTAAAACATCCATCTGGCATTACATTGGTACTGTAGATATACGTATCATTTTGTTATAAATTCTTAAAATGTAAAGGTCTATTCTCAAAATATAGACAACAAAAATCTAGAAAAATTAAAAACTTGTTGTTTAATTTGTAAGTTTGGATAACCTTACATTTTTCTCCTATTTTCGCTTCAGTAACCACATCCAGCATGCTTTCACTTTTTAACTTCCTCAAGGTGCACCAAAGGAGAAACATTGTCTGTCGTTATAGACCATATGCACATGACGTCAAAGAACAAAATGTACGCCCTCCAATACAGGCAAGCGCGTATCATTGCAACTTACAACAACAAATGCAGATAGCTGATTTGTGCACCGCGAGATACGCGCCTAAACACATACCGGTACTGTCTGGCAAAGCAAAAAATCTATCAATAAACTTTCTCTCAACGTCTAGCAAGAAGGAGAAAGCTAAAACGGTAATTCCAAAATAAATGTTTAATGATCTCTTAATGAATTTAACAAGACGAAAATAACGGACTAATGATCATTCTCATGACACATGAGGTGTAGCTGTCTATTAGTGCTCAAACTTCAGTGTTAAAAATATTCAAACTATTGTAACTTCGAATCCCCTACAGTAAAAAAAAGCAATATTTGAACAAACGTCATTGTCAAAGTTAAACTTAAATAAACAATTGGGTAAGCATCCTTATAATGTTTAGTTTATCAAAAAAAAAAATTAATTTTGGGGTCAAAATATAATTACCAAAGTGGGTGATTTGTTAAATGTGCAAATGATTGAAATGCACTAGAGCCACAAACTGAAATAAAATATTGCTGAAAAACAGAATTTTATCAACATGATGAGGCCAAACCAATCGTCACCTATGTAATGAACTTCCCCACGCTTTTGTTTCAAAATTTTTAGAGAACTGTCAGCCACGATCTGGTTACCTTGAAGCTCAATAAGTTAGCAACAATTTTGTAAAGTTACTTTGGAAGGAAATTTTCTAGAAATATTGATAGAAAGAAAAGGCTTACTTGAGTAGTAATAATGCTCCTAAAGAAATATCTGAACATATTCTAATGTAAAATACCACGGGGGAAAGAGGAAATGGATAGCTTTTGATAGACTCGAAAAAACTTGTACTTACCTTTACAGAGTGTAACGCTTAGATTTCACGTCGAAAGCTTCTCAGAAGTCTCTGAATCTTCTAATCACGCTGTGCGAAATCTAGCCTATATTTATAGGGGGTGTTATTCTAGAAACCGTTATTTTTTGTTTTGCTTGACCGCGTTCCCCAATCCCTACTTTAGAAAAACAACAGGAAAATATGTAAATACTGAATGGACAGTTGGGTTGCAGCTGACAGCACAAATTGGAAAAGTCCAAACGATAACAGGAAGCGCATCGCAAGAATTGTAATCTGTATTAATTAATTTTAAAATCAAAATACATGTTCTCTGAATTAAATAAATATAGCTTTGGTTTTCAACAATTAGCTCATAAAGCAGAATATCAATTCGTTTAGATATGAAGATTTAGACTGGTCAAGATGCGTCACCTGGAATAGGTTTTCAGAGAGCCTCATGCACGCAAACCATGCAAATACGATTGCACATGAGCGCAACTAGTTTTACGTCATCTGCTAACGGCATTTGAGAGTTCCTATATTTTTTCAAAGAAGAATTCTCATTTCAGAAGAATTGTCATCAAAGTAACGTCGATCAAACCTCACAGGACCACCGTCTTCAAAACAAAACACAAGTGGCCTAAGGTAACATTTACATGGAATAAAACAGTTGTGCTGTTAGTGGTGGGTGGAGGCCTGGATTTTGTGTAGGGGTGCACGTGTGTATGGACACTTAGCTGGTAAACATGATATCTCAAGATATAAATAATGGATATTTTCCTTACTTGGTAAACAGAGTTTTAAATTTAAAAAATGGTTGTTTTCAGTCATAGTTCATTAAGGTTACTAGAGGTCAAAGGTTGAAATACCTGTAAATATGATATCTCAAATTAGGAGACATGGATACTTTCCATACCTGACCTGTGGATATTTTATGGGTAGAAAAACATCCACTGTAAGTAGAAGTAAAATTTTATTTCACTGAGGCCACTGAAAGTGGGACCAAGAAAACTTTGTAAACAACTTAAGATATCTCAAGGAGAGTTTCAGTGAGGCATTTTACACTAAATGTTTAGGTGTTTTGTTAAGTCAAAAACCGTTTTGCTTTTGGTGACGGCCAAAGGTCATTTGAGGTCTCCAGAGTTTAAATTTAACTCTCGTATAAACAGCATGATACCGCATGAAGAGAAGTGTGAACTAGGGTCTCATACTTAGCGCGTGAATGGCCCAATGTTGATTACATGAAGAGTATTGTTTTTAGTGACTGGCAAAGCTCATTTAAGGTAAGTAGAGGTCATATTTTGAAAAACCTGAAAACACAATATCTCATAAAAGTTTCATCGAAGAAGCTCGTATTGGTTGGCATTAACATTTTCTATGATGGTTACAACACGCGCATATTTTTTCGGTCGTCAACGGTCATTTCTAGGTCAAGAGTCATTTCATTGTAAAGTTTGGTGGGAGCTAGGGACGATATATCTCGTTGAGATAAATACTACTGAGCGCAGTAATCTTGGGAGGACTTCATCTCCAGTAGTACCGTACTGTAGATAATTTGGTAGGTTGAACCAAAAAGGTTTTACTCTACGAGAGAACTATCAAAATCCCCTCCTTTAAAGCAGGAAGGTGGCCAGTACCACTCCTATTTAAAGCTACTACCTGCAACAGACATGATCAGTCAGTAAAAGGTGATTTGTCTGTAGCTCTCACAGTTTCTATATGGCACACGGGATCAGCAGTTGGCACAAAAGAGGAATTTTTATTTTTTATCTTTTTATTTTTAATATAAAATAAAACACAAAAGAATTTATTGTCTGCTACATCGGGAGTACAACTAAGGGAATTTATCTACTTTCTCCACATTGCCACTCGTCAGAGTCAAAATATTATATCTTTTGATGGTTTTTCGCACTGAGGTAAAGTTATCCTCCTTGAGATATTATGTTTTACGATGTTCTCACAATTTGACCCTGATGGCCTCCCATGTCTTTTCATCTCCACCAAAAACAATGTGGTTCTCGTAAACAACGTGGATTGTCCACCTGTTGCGTATTAGATCCCTCACAGCTACTTACCAGGTTTTTCACGATTTGTCCTCTTTTGACCCTCAAATGACCTTTGACGGCCATCAAAGACAATTGGACTATTAAACACAAAATGGGAGCATCCAAATGCTAACTATGAGATCCATCAAGATTACCCTTTATGATGTACAGTGTTTAGGGTAAGTGGCTATGCACCATATACGACCTCTAGTGACTCCACATGATCTTTCACCCCCACCAAGACCAAAAGAATTCTTGTAATGTGGCATCCAGGTATATAGCACCTCAGTTTACTACGTTTTCGTAGTTTCACTTCCGGTAACCCTCAGATGACCTTTGAACTCTATCGAAAACAACAGGGGTATTTTTCTAAGCAGAACGCAACCTCATTCCAAGTATGAAAGGCACTCGTGATTCATGACTTGAGTTATGGTGTTGAAGAGGTTTTCAGTTTTGACCTCTGGTGACCGCAAATGGCCTCTGATCTCCACCAAATCAATAGGGTTCTTTATCTCAAAATCACATATCAAAATTTCAAGTATGATAACTAACAGAAGATAAAAATTGAATAACAAAGACGGAAAAAACAGGGGCTGGAATGAGATTCGCTAGAATGGGAAACCGAGCACTTTCAACTACACCATCATCATATGCGTTAATCTTTGGCTGTTTTAATTATGAAATGTTCATTATTAATTATAAAATGGTCACATCATCGTTCACACAAGTTCATCATTGGGTAATTAAAATTGGGATCACTTATGAATTTACCAAAGTTACACTTGTGAAAAGATAAAAGTTGTTTTCTATATTTTTATCCTTGGAATGGTACAAACATCCGGCTCTCCCTTTTTGCTAGGCACGAAACAACACAATTGTAGGTGCACTTTCTCTTCATATGACAAATCTATATACCAAGTCTGAGAACTATCCATCATTCCTATCGTGAAATATCGTGTCCACACTTTTTTTTTTTTGGTTTTTGACCTTTGGTGACCTCAAATGACCACTGACCTTCATCAAAAACAATTAGAGCCTTCCTCCCAATTTTACAAATCTATATACTAGTATGCAGCGTATCCATTGTTGTTTATTTGCGATAACGTCTTTTCAAGCCTTTGATCAGGTTTTCTAGTTTCAGCTCTGGTGACCTCAAATGAACTTTGATCTCCACCAAAAACAATACCGTGTTTTCTCGTAATGTAACAAATCTGTACACCACGTACAAAAACCCGCGTCCATCTTTAATAGCGTGTTCACAATATTTTCGGTTTTGACCTCTGCTGACCTCAGATGACCTCTAACCTTCTCTAAAACAATAGGGTTCTTTCCCAACATGAAAAATCTTTAGGCCACATGTGAGAAGTATCCGACATTCCTACTTTGAGATAATGTGTTTACAAGCAATTTTCAAGGTTTCCGTAACTCATAACTTTACCCCCCCCCTTGACCCAGATAACCCTACCCTGTACTAAAAACTAAAAGTACATCTATTAACCTTTACGTATCCACATTCTAAGTATGAAAGGTATCCATGCTCATGGTCTTAGATTCCCGGGGATGGAAGGGATTTATCCTCCCCAATATTTGACTAGGGGGATGGCCCATGTAATCACCTCCCCCCCCCCCATGTTACAGTCTACGGATAGGTGTATGATGGAAAGTACATTTTATTCTTCCCTTTAACATGATGAATGTTTCTTGAAAACTTAATCAAACCCACGTCTGCAGACCGTAGAGCCTTAAGGTGCGTTCACACCAAAACCGAAATCTGCTGCGTTTTGCGGGCGGGACGCGAAATTTGTTATCTCAGAACGATTTGGGCGATTTCCAAAATTTTCATTGGAGTAAAATTGCCCCTAGTTGTCTTGGGAAAAACATATTCGCGTCCCGCCCGCAAAACGCAGCAGATTTCGGTTTTGGTGTGAACGCACCTTTACACGATCAATTAGTTTCTGACCAATATATAGCCGCGTATCAGTAATTAGCACATTTTATATTAGTCCTCATTATCACATAGCCTACGCCGAGCGGCGTACAGTCATTCTCAAAACAGTGAATCGCACAAAGTAGGTGCCTCCCTTGACCATCGATGGCGTCATTTTCGCAGGAAATTCTTCAATCTCTGCTTAATCTCTAGGCGTATTTCCATGATTACAGGTATTTGAAATCGATTCCAAGTTGACTGAGGTTCTGAGGATAATATAGAACTAAGCCATATTACGACACAGTTCTAACGTTAGATTGTTTCAATCTATCACGATCCTTGTACAAGCGTAATTTATTCACTGTGACAACCCCCTGTAAGTACTAGATGTTACCGATATTGATGATGTTTTTCAAAAGTCTGGCTTAAACTTTGGGAACTATATCACCTTATTCTGTGGCTGCGTTCGAAATCCAGCTTTAGTTTTATGCATTCCTGTAAGATTTTTGCATTATTTTCACGGCATAAAGTTGCAAATAATCTGGTAATCTCAAGCCAACCTGCAGGTCTTGTAATGGTCTCCAAATTCAAATTCTAGTGGTCTGGGATGACCCTGTAAGTTGATCCCTGCCTTTATAAGCTTAACAGTACATTGCTGCTGTTGTGCAATTTCAATCAAGTGCAGCTTATCGATCATTTTTGTGCTCAAAATAGCCTTTCCTAAAATGTATAAATATACCAACACCCCAAAACATTACCTCAGAAATTTACCCCTTAAAACAGTCTTTTGGGGGCTTCTGAGACATTAAAACCCATCATCTTCCGGAGGCTCAGCCCCTGCACCCTCACCGGGGCTTTGTCCCTGGACCCCACCCGTTATGGGCTTCGCGCTTCCCCCTCGTCGTGCACGCTTCGCCTGCACAGTATCTAGATTTGCGATAATTCACCCCATCCCCCTAAAGTTGAAAAGAAATCTACGCCCCTGTCCATGCTTTCTTCTTGGAGACATCGTCTTTACAAGTTTTTCGGTTTTTGACCTCTGGTGACCTCAAATGACCTTTGGCCTCCCTCAAAACAACAGGATTCTCCCTCTTTATATGATAAATCCGTATACCAAGTATGAAAAGCATCTGTAATCGTTATCTCGAGATATCGTGTTTATAAAGCTAAGCGTCACAAACAAACCTACACACACATAAACTTGCAACAATCTCGTCTGCTTGATTGTTTAGATCAGTGGTTCCCAACGGGGGCGTTATCGACCCCGGGGAGCATTTTGGTTCCTCAGAGGGGCGATGGGGGCTAAGGGGACGGCAATGGGGGCGTTTTGAAATAATGAGATAGCGGTACTCAGTTTACACAGGGGTCTTACAAGACTTCGAAAAGTTTCCTCTAACTGAGGTCTGAAACTGGTTCGTATAAAAAGGAGATAAATTAAGTCACCAAGTCGAGGAGGTATAACATTCCCTCCTTATGTATTCACTACAAAGTTTTTGAATTATTTTTATTTCCATATGCCACGAAATCACATTTAACAGAGTTTAATATCAATGTTTTTTTCCTGCCGAGGACAATCATATTCCCATCAGAAGGAGTGAAAGCGGTCACCGAAGGGGTCATAGATAAAAATAGTACCGACACTTTTACCTGACTGCAATTTTTTCTGTCCATAAACATGAAAAAACAACAGTCGACTATCATTAACATTACTAAGGTTATGTACTAGTCTACATTCATAACTGTTGTCAGCCCCAGATTAGTATAAACACTTGTTAACACATGGCACTGACGTGTTATCGCCTCTCGTCCCATTACATCGACTATACCGGCCCAGACATTAGCAACCTTGATAAGATCCTTGTGTTTCTTACTTCTGACGTCTTACAGACAACGGTTTTCCTGAACTAAAGTGATCAACTTCTCAAGAAATGTGTCTGTTATCTTCATTTTGTGATCACAAGCACGGTGTGGTTACTTTGGGAAATCCCCAGAAAATACGTCATACGGTGGAATTTGACGTACGTCAATCCCCAAAATACGGATCGGGTAGCGATTAAATCGGAGACATCTGACGGACGACGAACGACGGATATATGGGTATAGTTATTTTAGTATGGAGGCGAATTTTGCGGATGACGGATCAAAAAACGGATTAATGGAAAGCCAGCTTTGTGTAGAAACGATTATCATGAATAGCCTATGCGTAGTCATGTAATCTTTGACCAGAACTATGCAAACTACATTTTCCAGGTTTATAGGTGATGCAGCAGATCTTTGGAACCGAGGGTGGGGCTGCATCCCCTTCCCAATAATTTTCAATTCGAAGGTTTTTTCACTTTTTTAAGTGAAAAAAAAAGTCAGAAATTACCTTTGGAAATGCCAAAGTTCTGGTTGTTGAATGGTTCAGCCCTCACTCTTAAATACCTTCTGAGGGCACTGCCAGAGAAACATTGTTTTGTCATTATATACTACATATTAAGGTCCTTACCCATTATTTCGAACTGCCACAGAAGCATTCAGGGGTAGTTTATGCCCACTTCCCTTGTATTAGCCCATTCATGGCGGTGAAATGTCGTGTACGTGTCAAATATATACTTCTTAACTACATCATCTTTTACGATGTTTTCACAATTTGACGCCTGCTAACCTCACATAACCTTTGAACCCAACCAAAAATTGAATAGCAAAAAAAAAAAAAAAAAATGAGAAAAAAGAACATGCCTTTCTTTCTATAGAAGGAGTTCGAACACGGGCCGTTTGCAGGGCCGACGCTAGAGGGGGATGTGGGGGTGTGAAACTAGTGCCAACGAAGGAAAGTTAAAGGGAAGAAGAAGGAGGGAAAAAAAAGAGAAAAAGAGGAGAGAGATGAGGGAAAGAAAAAGACCGAGCGAACAGAGAAAAGACTTGAACAGGGGAGGGAGGGACAAAGCAGGGCAAGAGAAAAGAGGCTGGTACAGACGGAAGACAGGAGATTGGAATGCATTTGTAGACAACGTTTATCACAATATTTTCAAAGACCGTAAGCAACACTTTTTTGAAACTTAAAACATATTCTGTCGGCAAAAAAGGTACATAGGGCTTTACAGTGTCATTGTATACTAAAGGAGTCCATCGTTCATGTGGTATTCTCGTATTTAGTCGGTAAATTCTACACCGTCGGCAAAATGATGGAAACATGAGGAAAAGAAAGAGGAAATGAAGTGAAAGAAAGAGGACAATTTCTATAATCAGACCCAAAATTTTCGACACACTACGCGCCCTGTAACGTCACTCCAGTTTATTCAGTAGTTCCATTCCACATATCTAGACAGGAAAAGTCCTGTCAGCCTTACCAAGGAACATGTAGGCAGGGTACACAGGTTATGTAGAGGTCGTAAATTTCATCCCATATCGCAAAGCCTAGTTGTTGTTCTCTGGTGTGTGTCATGCGATACAGTCAATTGGTGAGCGACTCACGGAACAAAGTTTGGCAAATACGGCACCACAAACCCATAGGGCCCCTCTCTCTTAAAGTAATACATCTCTCTAAAAGTGTTACACCCCCACACCCCCTCTAGCATCGTCCCTGATTACACGAGCATCTTCATGCTTAAAACCAATATTCTGTGTAGCTCTGGAGTGGTCTACTACAGCCTCTTGAGCGCCACCAAAAACCAACCCTGTCGAGAAGAGTCACAAGATAATGGGGGACAGATTGTGGTATGTGTAGCCTTTTTAGTGGTTAGCCAAAGTCATTCTTCATTTAAATAACCTTAATTCTTTAAAGATCCCAGATCCTGCTAGGTGTTTTCACTCTGGTCCTCACTCGAAGTTAACCAATTAAGAACCACACTTGGTGAGGGGTCGTATCGCTTCGCGCCCGTCCCTTTGGTGATTCTTACCTGTCCCATACTTTTCAGGGGAGATTGACGACCCTATCCTCCAGGGATACTTCATTAATGTGTGTTGAAAGCAAGCCATATCGCTTTTTATAATATCTCCTTATATATTCCGGTGATATCCTTCATATGATGCAAACTGATTAATTATCTGCTCGATTTTGGTTGTATTTTTGTGTCACTGCGCATGCATGTCTGTTCTTGACGGAAACCGGTGCATTATATTATTGTAAAACCAACCATTCAAGCAATTTCATAAATGCACAGGAGTGGCTCCAGTGGAGGGCAGGGGACCATGCAACCCCACCCCCACCCCCGTCTGGGAAATTTTCTAATTTTGTCGGGGAGCCTTACCGCGTACGATAAAATAGTTATTCCGACTACAGTTAATCACCCCGACGGTCTGCACGATTTTCTTATTAAGAAGGGGGGATTCCTCCAAAAAATCCAAAATTTTTCCACTTTTCCTTAATAAAAATCCAAACATTTCAACTTTCAAGTCTCCAATAAAGATCCAAGTTTTTCAAATTTCTTCAATAAACCGGAACATTTTCAAATTTTGGTCAATGGAAGCTAAAGAAATTTTTCGGCACGAGAGGCGCCACAAAATTTGGCGTCCTGCATCCTTTTGGCAACCCGTCGCTTTTGCTGGAACTTTGAGTTGCTGCCCGTCCCCGCCCCCTGTCTCTGAGTTTCCCCGTGCTAACCCTGATATATATATAGTGGTATCTTTGTCATCTTTGTGTGGACAGAAGAATGAAAAAATTCCAAGTGTCATTACGTCACACAATTCCGGGTAACCACGGTAACTGGTGCGAGCGCTAAGAAACGAACACAAACTTTATTTCTTTCTACGTTACAAAAATAATGGGCACAAAAGAATTTGTGATGGATGGATATATTGATACGACACTTATTTGCTACATAAGTGTGTTGTATTGTCGTAGTTTGTGTTTGTAATAAAAACAATTCTTGGTGTGAAATTGCTCTTCATACAACCTCGACAAGGAACTTCTTTTTCTTTTTCTGATGGCGAACCAATTGTAGAAACCAGCATCAGACCTCGACATTGTCGGCCCGGTGATGGGTACTACTCCTGCACCACTCCTGCACCTATACTGGCTGCATTCTTAATGCCAATAGTATGTACTTGGAAAAGAGGCGTAGATATTCGACAACTGCTATGAAAATAAAGACCGACCTCTAAGGGCCCTAACCAAGCATCAAAAAACAAATTCACATGTAACCATTTACATTTTATTCATTTATTTATTTATTCAACTTTATTTAAAGAGGGTGACTCATTTAGCCTGAGCTAATCTTACATGAGGCCCTCAAAACAATAAAAGACATTGATATGAAATCATATTGGAAAAATAAAACAGAGATGACTAGTTAAAACAACTTGGAACTTATAACAAAATAAAATAAATAAAATATAAATAGCATAGAGAAAGAATACCTAAGAAACTAAAACAGAAAGAGTTTATGTACAGCTTAAACCAAAACACACAAAAGTTAGAATAAAATTAAAACCTTAAGCAAATGCAAATGAGAGAACATTTAAAACAAAATTCTTCAAACGTTAAAGAAGCTAACAAACTACAAAACATAAATGCAAATAAGATGGCTATAAAATAAGAGGTAAACAATTAACATAGATAAAAAAAAGAAAATAAGTATACATGTACGGGTTGAACAAAGGTTAATATCATCATATTAGCAAGTAATTATAAACAATAAAACCAAGATAAAAGACTACAAATTGCTTAATAAACATTTTAGTCTGTTTAGTGCTCCTGCTTCTTTTATTTGTAAAGATAATTTATTCCAGTCCATTGTGGCCAAGTATCTAAATCTCTTTCTGTGATATTCGCGAGGATCCACTAAGAATACACAAGTTTCTGGATGAAGGAGACCTTAAGGAATAATCAAGAACTTTAGCGGTATGGGTGAACATGTCATTCATGTATGTGGGAGACAGATTATTCAAAGCTTTATATGTCATTACATTTCTCTTCCATTTTACATGCTCTTTGAAAGTTTTCCACCCCAATTCTTGAAATAAAGTGGCTGAACTTTGATGATGCGAGGCATCCAGAATATTCTAGCGGTTTTCTGTAACCTTGTAGTTCTGTTTGCATCTCCATAAGTGCACTCACCCCAATAAAGACAGCAATAATCTATGAAAGGTAAGATATATCCTTTGTAAAACAATTGACATGTTTCCTTATTAAGGAAAGGTTTAATTCTACGTAATAGGGAAACCCTGCTGCTAATTACTTGACAAACATAATTTACATGATATTATTATAAATTAGAATGTAAAATGGACGCCTAGTATTTTCTCAGAATTAATATTTTTCAGGGTAATATTATTTAATGATATGTTCAGAGTATTACCATCTCTTCTCTCGAGAATTGTCTGTCAATACGACTAACATCTCTATAGGAAATAACATTGTGCTCCCGATGCGTAGATTTTATATTAGACTTTGCTACAGAACACCAGGTAAAATATACGGGATAGTGATCACTTAAACCAATGATTGGTACTTCTACATTTTTAATACAGTGTTCATTCGTGGTGTACACATGATCAATAATCGTTGCTGTACTAGCCGTGACTCTGGTTTTACTATTCACCATCTGAATCAATCCAAACTGTTCAATAGATTGGTTCCATTTTTTATTTTTAGCTGCTACATTAAAGTTGAAATCTCCCATGACAATAATATCCTGACATGTAGCATATGGTATACAAATTATTTCGTAATAAAAAAGATCAGCCCAATCCGCACTGGAATTTGGTGGACGGTACAGAAAGCAAATCAATATATTTTTTGTTTATGGCATGATAAGTTCAACCCAAACAGCTTCCATGTCATCTACTTCATATTCAGTCCTTCTTACGAAGAATGTATTTGTTAGCCACAGGTTTAAACAAAGGGGCGGGACTCAAATTATGTTCCAAACGTGCGGGAACAGAAGGTGGCAAATCCAGGACGGATGGGTGTAGGGTTTCATAGCCAAGGGAATTATACAATGTACGGTACAATTTCCTGGCATCTGGAAAATAAGGTGAGTACACAAAGAATCTTATGTTTACGGAATCGTATATCAACATGGCGTATGACTTATCAGTTTCGAATAAAGGCTAACCAGCAATGACGAAAAGTCGAAAACGTCACATTGGAACACCCACCCTTTATATTCAGACTGCCATGACTTCGATGTCAGTGGCGTTGAGATCCTGTTTGAAGTCACTTGTTTGAAATGTAAACTTATGTATTTTGTAACTTCTACTAAAAGAGTAGCAAGCGAAAGTAGGGTGGATAATTCTCCACTAAGGATCAGATTTCGAATTATCTTCTCAAGCATAGCCGGATTTACCCAAAACCGAGACAACCTGTAGATTACGGGCCCCCCGATATTTCCATAAATGAGTCTCCTTTATAGCTTAACTGTCACATCTGCTTCTGAGTTAAAACAGAAATTATTACCTTTCTTGCCACTAAAATATAGACTCTGCAGCACTAGACTTGATTTTCTAATCTGTAACGTTACAAGGGAGGAAAAATTTGGTGAATTTTAATTAAATTCTAGTAGGGTTTTTATTTTTGAGGCCTTATGAACGAAATACTCAAAAGAAGCTGGTTAATTTCCGACAATGAAGGAGATACATTTTTCTAAGCTACGGGACCTTTAGGTTAGATCAGTGCTTCTCAGTCAGGTCACAAAACCTTGGGGTAAACTGAGAAGGAAGAATGGGGACGGGTGTTGGTTGTGTAAGGAGTTCTGGACTCTGATCAATGAATTTTCTAGTCTTTTTTGTTTTGTTCATATTGACATATACATAATTTTGTTGTCAATGACTAAGTCACTTGACATTTAAAATAATTAACAGTGCCATGAACAGATAGAATGCATTTCGTGTACCTTAATTTCCATAAGCAAGAAATTCACATCTGACAGTCTTTTATTTCAACATTTTTTACGGGAGGACCCACATTTTCCGTCTTTGCCATGTTGAACAGCATGTGAGTCATACACATGCATGATTTATACTCATGGCCGTATGCAGCAGAGACAGAGTTACGGTGTCCCACCCCCGAAATGTTCAAAGCAAATTTTTATCACAACGATCTAAGTAAATTTCCGAGATTCCTAAAATAAAGAAATTTAGATGTAATTTGGAAGGCACAGAAAGTTCCATTCCCGGCAAAATGAGACCGACACGCCGAGAAGGGGAGGGGGAGTTGAGCAACCGTCCCTTCCTTGAGGTATTTGCTTATTTTTCTCTACATATTTCGCTATTAACTCCTAAAAATGTCATTTTCGGCTAGCTTCGAGCGTATTCTTTCTGAGTACTAATTCTCCCATTTTCACTCTCTGTCGGATATATCCCCAGAAAACCTCGGCAATATAATCCAACCTCCCCTCCTTACTCAAGCCCTCTGCATCTTCCATCCCGGCCGGCTGTTAGTCATATAGGCAGATAGCAGCGAGGCTACATTCGCGTCAAGCAGTGTTTTATTTCAATATTTCCCTGGGAAGACCCGCAGACCTCTTTCAGAGACTTCTTGCCTTTAATCTTCACCCTCATTAAGTGATATTGCAACGATCTTTTGTTCAAACTCTTGGATCCGCACCCAATAGTCTCATAAACAGTAAGGATTGAATTTTCGCATCCATTCTCGTATTGAGAACAAAAGGATTGAGGGAAAGACATGTTAAGTTTTCGTAAATACATTTGGGGGAAGAATGGGAAACGTTTTCAACCCAGTAGAAAATTTCATCCAACCTCCAGCCAATCTATTTAATTTCATCCCATATCGCAAAGCCTAGTTGCTGTTCCCTTGTGTGTGTCATGCGGTGCGGTCATTTCGTGAGGGACTCACGGAGCAAAGTTTGGCTATTTCATCGGGTAGTCCAGGTGGTTTCGATACAACGTATCGATGTACATGCTATCCCCGATAAGGTCTACAACCCCTACAGTTTTTTTTATTCCTTTTGTTCTCAATGATTATGTATATGTTTCAGTGGCGTAGCTAGATATTTTTTGCGGGGGGACAAAAGCAAAAAATTCCGACAGATTATTATCTTGATAGTTGTACGATTCGAAATTCTGGGGACCTTTTTTTTTTTTTTTGCTTTCCAGGCAATTCTGAGGCCGACTTATGATTTTCATGTTGACATATCGATGTGTAATTCTGCTTAGAAACATAAGAAGTGTTGTAAGTGTTTCAAATGAATTGTTTTTATTTAATTTTTACTTTTTTCCGACAGAGACTAGAAATTTCCGACAGAGGCCTTCGGAGGCTTTGTGGGGGGGCGACCGCCCCCCTGACCCCCTCTAGCTACGCCACTGATATGTTTCTGTGTAAGCCTACACAAAAATTTTCGAGCGAAATATTTTCATACGAAATTTTATGTTTATACGTCTTGTAAATGGAAGAAGCTAAACCTAGCTACAAAGCTTTTGTGAATATTTTAAGATCGTGTCGAGAAACAAAAAATCTTACTGATTCATTGCCTGTCGGATAATTTTTGTTTGCCATTGTGGATTTGGTTTATTTTTTTTTGATTGATTGTTGCTGTATTGTTTTGACTTGATGGAATATATTTATATATGTTAAAAAACAAAATTCGCGCGCTTTACTGTTACACGATTCAGATTCAAAAATTCACTATCAGTGCGCAATTCGGCTCTTGAAGATTTACGCAAAACATGCCCTGGAATGGCATGAGATGGTTAGGCTCCTTTATATCCCCTTCTCACCACCCCTTCGACATAGGGGCTGTCGGAACTTGGGGTCGCTGGCATGGCCCGGCCCCATGCCGGGAAAATTGTGTCGCCACCTATGGTCGGTTTACTTATTTTGGCTTTCAAAAGGATCATTTCTGCCATAAAACACAAAATTTTTGGTACGCTTTGCCCACTCTTCCTCAGCCTCACTGTTACTTATAGCTTGATATAGTACAAACCGTTTCCATCTTTTCACGTAACTTAATACGTAGTAGTAGTATACATGGATTTATGTAAATGTCGTGATCTCATCTCAATTCGCTAAATCTTGTTAATGTTCTCTTCTGTTTGTCGTGCGGTACTGCTAGTGACTCGAGGAAGTAAGTACAATGTGAGAAATGCCCGATAGGGCCCAACTGCCAGGACAATTGACCTATATAAGCTTTAAATAAGTAAAAATTCTTTTTAGTGTAGGCTTTAGTGTAGGCGTTTTAGTGTAGTCAGCCAGCCATGGCCACATCCTACCATGAACTTCTTGGGGTCAAACTCGACAATATTTTGCGAAATGATGACCACCCGCTTCGTGAACATCTTAATAGGGCAGTGATACCCCGAAGTGGTAGGATAAGGTTGCCGTGGGCTTGTATAAATAAAACCCCTCCTCATTTATCCCACAATGTATGAAACTCCACAATTTGAATTTTAAACGTTCTTGATACTGCCACTCCAGGACCTTTGACATTTGTCTTATTTCATCTTTTTGGCTCGTTTTTATTGTTTTGTTTTCTTTTATCTGTGTATACATTTCTACTGTCTTACTTTGTAAATTGTTCTTGTGCATTGTTATCTAATTTAAGTGTTTATGCGAGCATTCAGTTACCCCTGTGGGGTTTAATAAAGTTGATCTTATCTTATCTCATCTTATCTTACCTAAAAAATTTTCGCGCGCTTCACGCGCTTTGCAATTTCACAGTTTAGATTCTGGGAAAAGCATTAAATCAGAACGGAACTATGTTCCTCTAGTATCTACAAATTTTGCGCAATGTATGCTCCGCAATGGCATGGTATAGTACACAGGTTTTCTTCAAATCTCCCTTAACAACCCATCGACGGCACCCGGGCTGTCGGGGCTTCGGGTCTCTTGACCCGCTATCGGGGAGTCTGCCCTCCCGTCGGGCAAATCCTGGCGCCACTCCTGACCATAATATGTTCTCTCTCAAACCTTTAGAGTGATTGTCACTCTTTTGGAGTGAAATTGGGGACCAATCTAAATTTGGATTAAAAGATTTCAATCCAAAGAAAGTCATTGTCACTCTTTTAGAGTGAATATTCAGCCTTACTTTAAGATCCGTCCCTAATTTCACTCTTTTATGTTAGGAAAGTTGTTTGCGTTGTTTTTCAATCTATTGCTTTGACCTTCAATATTCATCGATACATAAGTTTCCTATGGGAAACGCAAAGCTCAAATATTCACGCCTCCCTTGATTTCTCATTATAAAAACATGAGATCGCGGTCAACGTTCGTTGTAAAGTTTATAGAAACACAAAAGGGTGGTGATTAATGTGAGGTTATGAGGACATTTGTAGTTGCTTTAAGTTCATTTTGGGTTGCATTGATCTACTAATATCTTGGAAACGATAAACAGATGCAGCATTTACTAGAATGCTTAAGTTACTCATACTAAAATATCGAAGCTATTTGAAACTGACCCCCTTGTCTTAATTGTCGTGTATCTTCAAAGCCTCACTATTTGGGGGGATAGTTTCAAGTTTTCGTCTACAGTGGGAGACAGCCAAAAGCCGATTTCTTGAAAACCACAGACTTCGTGAAATTGATCCATGCGTATACTTTTTGGGGGAAGACATCGAGTGGATGAAAGGATAACAAAAAGTTAAGAATCCACTATCAGAAAAAAGTGGAAAAGAGCCTCCCGCCTATTTTTCATTAAAATATGTGTAATGGGTATAAATATTACGAGTTGCTTTGCTTCGTTGAAAGTACGTTAATTTAAACAATGAATTCACTAGACATATGCTATCACTTTACTTCACAATAATCATAATAAAATAAAAACAAGATCATGTGTTGCTTGCTCTATGATGTCTCTATTTCTACTAAAATCACTCTACAGGTTTTGTTATGGTTGACATGACAAGAGATACAAGTTAATACTATTGTTTTGATATATAAGCGAGTTCGATAATTCGCATCCAGAATGGACTTGTGGGATCTCCAGGGGGTGAGCTCAACTCATTGTATACTGCGTTCCTCTTCGAGAGTCTGTAATTTCGTGCAACACATACCTATGGATCATTAAGCCTAGGCATACATCTATTCGTGGCCAGTCTGACTGAACGAAAATACGGGTTTCCATCCCACTTTATGGCAGAGTATAGTATAAGGTTTTTGCACCAAAAATACTGTTTATATGCTGTCCAGGACATAAAACCTCACGTAAGAACCTCCCTTATATTTGCGATGGATTTAAAAAAGATGATTCCATAAATCTCTTAAGTAAACTTAAATCTTGAAACACGTGTTGTATAGGTACGAGGTGTGTTATGATAATCCTGACTGTTAGGAGGATGTGCGCATGTGCAGTTGAATTATCGAACTCACTTATTGCAGGATGATGTTACGAATGAAGCACATTTGCAAGTTTGCAGTTAATCTAAGTTTTGGTCAAATTTGGCAACACTCGATTCAAATACCGTCACAGCAGAACTTTCCAACAAAATGAAAGAAAGACTTTGATTAAAAATTTCACTGTGTGGTTCTCTAAGGAGAATATGATTTGTTAGTTCAGTGATACGGAAGTTTATAAAGAAGGTCATGAGTTGCTACAAAATTGAGTGCAACCATGCATTAAGACGACCCTACAACAAAAGTTGAAAAGAATTTTACACTAAACATGAAGCGAGACTAATTTATAGTAGTTTGCTTTTCTAAGCAATCAGGTCATATTATAGGAAAGTACCCCTGCCTCTTTAATTATGTTCTATCATTAGGCAGCCGTTTTAGCTTTGGGTGGTGTTGGTGGTGGTGGTGGTGGAGTTGTGGTTGGAGGTGGAGTTGTGGTTGGAGGTGGAGTTGTGGTTGGAGGTGCAGTTGTGGTTGGAGGTGCAGTTGTGGTTGGAGGTGGCGTTGGGCCACCTGGTGACGATGACGTTGACGATGGCGGTGAAGATGGCGATGACGATGATTCTGGCGATTTTAAGTAGATTACTTTCAATTTACAGAACAAACATCAGTTTTTAAACAGTGTATATATTCTGATGTATGTAACACGGTCTATGACCCGGACGAGAAGACCCGGACTCGAATCGGAAGGAGAGAACTCGTACAGACAACCTTCAGTTTACAGAAAATCAGGTAACTATGGATGTGAAAAGGGTAATGAAACCAAATTTGATCTAAATTGTTGAGTTGGTTAGCCACCCGACGTTAAGTTGTAATTCATAAGCCATAGGATTCTCCCACTTCCGTGGTCACTTAGCGTTTTAAAACAACTGCCCTTCAAGGCCTGAATTATTATAACAAGGGGCTTGACGACTGCAAACTCTCTTTATGTGTGGCACAAGCGAAACAAAATAAAAACCAAAAGTATATTCCTTGAGGTTAGAAATTTCCTAACACAGTGATGAGCAAATCATGACCAAAGACCTTAGGGTTATTTAAACTTCTATCTCGAACTTTAACAACTAGAGTACAGTAATTAAAAGTATGTCTGATCACCATGTACATACCGTTATGCAAATAATAAATAAAAAAGAAACAATTTTACCTCTTGATTTTCGACATATGACACCAACGATAACGTACATGTTCAGATAACTACCCACCAGCTTGTCAATTGATGAAATATGGTTTAGGAGGAGCTGACGATGGACTTTTTGGCAAACGCTTGCAAATTTTACATTTAAACTGCATTGCGACCTTTAAACTTACACCTTAGTAAAGCATAGTTTAAAAATTGGGAAAATAAAGACGAAAAACAGTTTTGAGCAAATTTGACCTTCAACCCTGACGTCATCAATTACGCATGCAAGAGTTTTTATGATCAGGTACCAACCCACCAAGTTTTTTCATTGGACTTACAATTTAGGGGGAGTTTGTGACACACGTTTTTCCAAATTTTAGGCACGTTTGACTTTTGACCCTACCCTTGGTAACCAAAAAGTACTGTTTTAAAAATTATCTTATAGTCCCAGGATATCATGTGGTTTTATTACTTTTTCTAAAATTCTGATAGGCAAAAATATCGGCAAAAATCCAATTTTTCGCATATTTGACATTTGACCTTTGACATATGATGTCATCGCTTACAAATGCACAAGATTGTATGGTCAGGTACGGTACCTACCTGCTAAGTTTGAACTTCTTCAGACTTATGGTGTAGGAAAAGGTCGTGGCACACTTTTTTGTCCACACACACACACACCGCGGGTGCACCCATACTCACCCTCGCTTCCGAGTCCTTAGCGGTACGCGGGAAATGTACCGGTAAGGAATTGGCGGGATTTCCCCATTAGCCTGGCTGACCTCCAACTAACCCAGCAGACGTACGTGATGGAGGGCGGGCTGCTTGCCAAGTCTCGCCGGCTGTACCGTGTCCTGTCAAGGACATGTTGCTGAGTGCACCCACACACACACACACACACACACACACACACACACACACACACTTAGATACTCAGACACAGCTTCACATTTCTGATGTTAGATGAAGTATAGTTATCTCATCTCCCTATACATTACATATAGGAAGATGAGATAACAAATGAATAACAAGATCACTTTAACAGTTTACCTTCTCACTCTTTCACGCCCACCCTTTTAAAGTTTTGGTTGGACAAATAATTCCAAACTTTCTAGGCGAGGACAGGGCAAGCGATGCCGAGTGAAGTTTTTTTTACAGGTCCAAGGATGCCATATTTCTTCTGTGTTAATAAAAAAAATCAATCACAAAAAACAAGGCAATTTTGCTCGAAGAAACTGGAAAGGATGATGTGGCAAAGCAGTAAAAAAACACTATGGAAAATGTACAGTGTATTTTATGAATGTTTCTCAAAACAATAAAATGCAAATCACAGGTAAGCCAAGGAATTAATTTGTACATATTTGACATTCCTGATGCATTGGTACACTTATAAATCTCGTCCCAAACGTTGTACCTCTCATGATACATCTATGTGCACTACATCTGAGTTCTGTAACAGCAACGCGACCTTTAGCAGGGCATGTTATAGTGCAGCCAATTGTATCACAATACCGGGATGTTGAACCCTATCAGTGGCCGATTGTCAACTGTAACGTAAGAAAAACCGAGTTCAAACTTACCACTGTTTGAGGCCTCTATATCTAGAACTGAAGAAATGAAAATAGAAAAAAACTTGGTCACATATCGTAGACTGAAATAGGAAAAGAAGGTACAAGGTCAGTGCTTTAAGGATTTTAGTAATTTTAAGGATGATGTACATAGTTTGAAACATAATTGTATCGGCCTCAATATGTGGATTGTTGAGAAATTTAACAATGTTATTACAAATTGAATACTTAACAAAAAAATTAGGAGAAAACAGTAGAGTCCAAGTATGATACGCTATTACCATCATTCATTTTTTCGCCTGGAAATACCAAGTTCTTTGAGTGCATGCATTCCTTATGACGTTTGCATTAGCGTCTTGTAGTGGAACCGTCCGAGAATAGTTCAATGTGATTCTCGGAATTTCTTTTCTTCAAATCAGATCTGAAGTCATGGCCACTGGGTATGGACTTAGGCATAAGTGGCGAGGACTGGTGCCCAACTTAACCATTTCCCAATTCAAGCAAAATGACAATTTCAACATCGAACATGCAGTTACATATAAAAGGTAAATTTGAAAAAAAAATATTACTATGTAAAACCACTTCATTAGCAAAAAAGAACTTTTTAATTCTCAATTGAATGCGTTATGAACTAAAATAAAGCCATGAACTGAAAGAAATTTGCAGGTGTGACAGATGGTTTATCTCCCCGTATAAGCCTTAGACTAGTGAAGATCTCTTCTTTACATGCGGTGACATTATCTATAAGCTGAGTGACAACATTGGGGGGCATGCAGCGCACAAAGATCTTTTTTGGCCAAAAATGGCATTTCCAACGATGTGCCCCGCACCTAGCTATTTTTTTTTTATCTGAGATCTCACCTGCTTTTTCGCATTTTCAGTGAAATCATTTTGTATCAAAGGAAAAATCACCATCATTGTTCTTAGTAATGTCATTAAAGGCAAATATGAAAAGTGTAACAAATGACATGCATGGTAGCAAGGGTCAGTGGCGTAGAACGGATTTTTCGGGGAGGATGGGGGCTGAAGTTCCCTGAAGGTATATTTGGTTGATATCATTCTTCAACAATCTAAGTGCATGGGATTAGGACTCCAGATGTGGGGCAGCTGAGGCTACTGCATTGTGGAATTGCATAGTGGATTGTTTTTCAGCTAAACGCTAACCCTAAAATGCATACTACTAGAATGATAAGACCGGTAGTTGGAGATTTACCCAGCCCCAGTCTTTTTCTTTAGTGTTTAAGGATACGTGCATCAATTTTATTACACTCTAATCTAATGCAAAAAGAGAAACAAATAGTGTAATTAGCTAAAATTACCGAACACCGGAGAAAGGGGAGCAGAAATATTTGGTTAAGAAAAAAATGAAACAACCAGGATACTCACCAAGCTGACTTGCCAATAAAACTATGGCAATCAGCACAATAGAAGTTGATTTCTTCATCTTGACCCTGTTAAGGAATGTTATAAGTGTAGATTAAAAATATTACGGCTCTGCAAAAGATCTCGGCGAGTACCTGTTTGCCAATTGCCTTTAACTCGGCAAAATTGCACGGAGCGTAGCTAATGCTCTGTGCGCTCCACTTAAACCAAATTTCATGAAGCCCTATTTAAATCTTAATGGTTTGCAAGACAGGCCACAGGAGGTTTACAACCTTAACAGCTTCAGCGACACTGCTTACATCGTTATCCAACATTTGAGGTTCTTAAAACGCTTCTAAAATGTGGCACGGATGCGAACGCTTTCATTTATTTGTAGTAGCAACCAGGACTTGCCGGGGGCATGAAGTATGTTCTGAGGTCGCCGACGTGGGGAGAGGTCTACCGGGACGGGGACTAAGTTGAAATATTTTTGAATACTGAGATGTTCTTCTCTGCAATCTTGCACTATATGTATTATCTTCTGAAGAAAAATTTTTAAACAAAAACTTACGTAGTTAAGGTTATTAAATAAAAGAAAAGTCTTCTTCAACGAGGGGGGGGGGGGGGGCATGATTCGATTTCCTAACCCAAACACCCTACTGTTTATTTGTTGTGTAGAGGACTCCAGTGGCGCGGCCTAGGTCTGGTGGGTAATGCCACCTCAGCTAACCCCTATAAAGTCTGCATAAATTGCACCTTTTTATACGTCTCTGCAATATACAGCAGTGGGGATCGTTCCTTTGTTACTACCTTAAGGTACCGCCCTGGGGGAGTGGTCCCTCCCCTTTGAGAAATTTTTGTAAATTTAAGGTTGCTTAGATATTGGGATATTTTGAACTGATCATATGGTTAGAAAATGTCCATAATTTAATGAATTCTTATTTCTGGTTAGGTGATAGAGGAGAGTATGTTGTCTAAAAGAAGGGTATATTGTCAACAAACCTCCCGAAGCCCCCTTTTGGCTACTTTACTGCCTTCTATTCGAGGAAAGTTTTTACGCAATAATACCTGTGTGGAGTCCACAGAAATATTCTTGCACTATTAAGAAATTTTTCCTTTGCATCATTTTAACAAAAATAAAACATTCATTATGAAAAAAGAAATATTCCTGAAAAATTAATAAAGGCTACGTCTCGAGCTTTATGCTAGTGTCATAATTTTGAAATAACCACACATGCGCCTTGGTTCTCACCAGGTGCACTGTAGTAACCTGTAATCTTGGCCTTTAACACGGAATTTCGTAAAATAAAATGATATTAACTTTGCTTTAAAGAGTAACTGGAGCCGATTATTTGAGTTCTTTGTATGTAATACCGCCACAGCTTCCGACAGCTCCGCCCCCTGCATTCCCACCTAAGCTTCGCTTCCGGGCCCCTCAATGAGGGGTCCGGGAGCGAACATGAGTCCCTGGAACCCACGTGTGCAAACTTACGCTTTGCGCTAGTAGTGCACCTCAGGTGATTTTGAGATTTTCCATCGTGGGCCCCAGGCTCCAAATTTCTGGATCCGTAATTGATCATTGGGCAAACGAAATCAGATTAGGCTCTTCATAACCTGGAGCATACTCAAAATGGAAATTTTTTCTTCGAAAATGATAGGGCTCAATTTCTTGCTTTTCTCTCTTTTCATTTTGGTTACTGTTTACTTCTCTGATATGGTCAAACTCCAAATAATGATTTTGTAAACGGGTTAAGGGAGGGGACAGCGGCTACTCTGCTGATAAACTGGGCTCTCTGAAAGCTACCTATGTGATTGTGGCGTTTTTGGATTGAATTAGTTAAGTTATTTTGATTGTTCGATTTGTGGTAACAACATCTGTGAATTTTCTTTGTGCGGCAACTTCTTTTGTTGTTGACATCGCAGCATCGCAGCATATTGATTGGATATGGTATTGTATTTCTTTATGATACCGTAAACACCACAGTAAGGAATACTTACAAAATTTCTTTCCAATACCCTACATATAGTGTGGTTTTATGCTAAGTCTACATGAAAATATTCAAACATTCTAACAGTATCAATTTAAAGACAAACAGGACATTTAATTATGAAGTAAACAAAAAAAAAATCTTAGGTAATGCGCCCATTGGCAGTGCATTCTGTGACCCTGGTGAGCACGGGGGCATTTTTTTTTTGACAAAACAACTAATTTTTGAAATATCATGAGTTAGGAACAGAATATTGCTACAGGGTGTGAAGGACATCTATTAGAATTGCTTTCTTTTTCAAATGAAACCCTTGTGAATGCAACTGAAATATGTCTTTAATGTGACACTTTCAAACTTGCAGTTTTGTATCAATATCGGTTTCGTTGAAAATACTTAGCCTTTTTCTCGTTTGGACAACTTTAGGCTCAAATTGCCATTTGTAGTTACCTGGGAAACAGGAGGCTTTCTGTAACTTTCTCCGAATAAGATTAAGTTGAGCAGAGTTACAGAAAGGCACAAAAGGGACCATTGGCGTAGTATTGGTGGCCATGGTGACCAAGGCCACTAAAATAGCCCTTGTCACAAGGGTGGCGCCAGCGGGGGGGGGCCAGGGGGCCATGGCCCCCCCCGTCGGGGAAATTTTTTCGGTTTCGTCGGGGAGCTGTTATGTATACGATAAAATATGTAGTCCCCCACAACGCCCAGTCGCCCCGACGTTTTACTTAATTTTGGTCTAAATTAGTGCAAATTCTTCAATAAAAACCCCAAATTTTCCAATTTTCTTCTTCAAAGCCCCATTTTTTCAAATTTTCCATGGAAAATAACGGCAATTTTTTCAAATTTTCTCAAAAAAGGCCCAAAATTTTCGACGCGCTTCGCGCGCCAAAACTTTCCTTCAAACATCGTTTCGGCACTTTATTTCCTTCGTTGAGACTTTGGGTTGCTGCCCCCCCCCCGTCGGGGAGCTTGGCCCCCCTGTCGGGGAAATCCTGGAGCCACCCCTGCCTTGTCATTGTGTAAAGAGCAGGTTCAGTGACTCGCACTGTACTCTATAGTGAATACAGAAATATATATGCCAAACTTACGTTTGCACATTTTAGCCTCTCACAATAAAACATACTGGCTACACCTAGGTACCTGTGCTCGGTGTACTGGTCCTTGCAGCTCTTAGATTCCCCAAAACGTTTTGTGGTACACAGTTATTTAAAATCCTTATTGGTACTTACACTTTGATTGATAGATGCAGATCGGTTACATGTGAAATGAAGTGTTAGCCCGATCATACAAAATAGCTTACTTAGCAGAATGTGGCTTTGGGTAATAAAACTACATGTAGGACTGGGTCTTAGAGTCTGGGAGTTGGAATGAGCCTTTTCGCTCAGCGGGAGTTGGGCTGTAGAAGTAAAGTTAGTTGGGAAAATATGATCCGCCTGCAATGAAACAACGCGCAGGCTTTAGTGCTGGTATCGTAAAATTTCTTTCAATGCATGGGCGTCTCCTACGCCCTACTGTGACTTGAAGCTCCGACATAAGAGTAACTGAAGGTAGTAATGTATGTCATTAAATGCACCATGGCCCTTGCAAACAAAATCCAAAAACCTACCCGAGAATAGTAAGCTCGATAAGTTTTCTTTTCGGCGTGCTTCGTGTGAGTCTTGTATAAATTCATGTCTCGTTATTACTGCTGTGCGTCGAAAAATTTTGGTGGAATTGCTCGTAATTACTTCCTGTAGGACAACTTGAGTAAAGACCTATTTCCAAAACCCTCGCTACCTCTCCCGCTGTTCACTTTCCCACCAACTATCACCATATCATCCTCATCAAGTGACTGACGGTTACTATCTTAAATTTGCAATCATCATAAGAAAAGTATTTCTTTAGCATTTCAAATTACAACTGGTTGAAGGCACTTGCCCCAGCAAGAAGAATTTTTTATGGAAAGAACAATACTGCGTTTAAAAATAAGAAACATAATAGGCTACTATTAAATGTCTCAAACAACGCTTCGAGCGCACCCGTACACTGAACTCTTCCATTATCATTGTAGCCACCAATGTATTATTAGTAATATTGATCCCGGCCGAAAGTTACTACGAAAGCCGAGAAGTTCGAGGTACAGAGAAAACGCACATCGAATTTCTTTGTACACGATTTTAACGGATGATGTGAACAGAGAAATCCAGAACAGAAGAGGGGTACATCAAGAACGTTTTCATTTTAGCATGAACATTACTGCATATCCTCAAAATTAATGGACGAATCTCAATGCTATCAGAGAACGTCTTGACAAGAATAATGTATTCTGCTGCGCTTATTCTACCGTTAACAGAACAAACATGAAAAATGTAGAAATACAAGCAAGAGGATTTTGTTGTTAGTAACTAATGCGAGGACCCCGAGACTCAAAGGTATATAAAACTATATCAGGTAATAAAAACAATCGAAATATCCGGAACTGACCTAAGCCAACCTTTTTACTTATGTACTCGTTTTCGAAAGTCATCATGCTAACAATAACAGTTTGGTCCTTGCGGTATAATTAAAATTAATCAGTCTGGAATAGGTCAAGTAAGGCTATGTACCGACCATAGCCTGGGAAGTACAGGCTAGGCCTAAAGGCTTACTTTATGTAGGCCCAATCAATTATTTCAGGGGTTTATCCAGGGGGCCGTTGGGGCGTGCGCTCCCCTTGTTGAAAAAGAAAGAAAGAAATGAAAACAAACAATGAAAATAAAGAAAAGGGGAAAATGTAAAACGATGTCATAGAAGGAAAATCATGTTCTTCAACGTTAAAAGCGCTAGATGTTGTAAATCATCACCTTAAATCGTAATCGTTAATTTACCTAATCGGAACAATTTTACATCAAGTGGACTTCGTACACGTCTCGAGGTTCAAGTTGCCAGCTTTGTCTTGTTTAATTTTCAAATTGACAGGAGGCGTAGAGCGCTGCGCTACGCGCAACCTCCCGGTCGCTGTGGTTGGGAAGTCATTCAGTATTAAAGGCGTGTTTCCGTGGCGTTAGAGTCCCCCCCCCCCCAAAAAAAAAGAAGGAAACAGAAAGACGGTAAGCAAGGAATGAAAAAAGGAAACTATAAAAATGTGTATTAAATGTGAACGGTATATCGTAAGCATTTACATGCATCTTATATTTTAACGGAGTGATCGTGTAAAAACAGTACACCGTATGTATCAAAAAATCTTCCAAAATGAATTTAGTTTCCATGAAAGGGAAGAAGTCTAAGGCACCTGATCCAATAGATTTTCGACCAAATATTTCAAGTGCAAAGCAAAGTTAGCTAGTTCAGTTGAAGGGTGCTTCAGTCCGGCGCAAAATCGACTTCGTCCCCCACCAAAGGCGTTATATTTACAGGTTTCTGTAGGGAGTAGGTCTTTAAAGTGCCTCCGCCCCCCCTCCCATCCTATATTTTTGGCTGTGAAAAGGGGTTGAACAGTGTGAAATGAGGAGAAATTTAGGTCGCCGTAAACTGCAGTGAAGCGTAGTTTAAACGTGGATATTTGGCACATACCATTAGGGAATGTTCGTGGGTAAGAAAATATTTGTACAAAATACATTGTCTTAAAAAACTGTCCAATGTGTGGAAAGGTCTATGCCCAACAGTGGTTTGTGGGATGGATATGTTTTATGATACAGGGCGCTTAATTTGAATACGAAATTCTCAACTCCCCAGTCACATATATATTGAGCAAGAAATAGGAATCCCCTTCCTCTCTTCAAATAGACTAGTCCAATCTATTAACTTCGGAGATTACGTCTCTGATACAGAGGTCAAGTGTAAAGTGTGGTTAAGCGTAAAGGGCGATCACACCGGACACTGCGCTGCATTTTCAAGCAGCCTTTTACTGGGCTTTATTTAAAGTCTCGAGATATGCAAGATGCCCTTTTTGGTGAAGTTTGTTTTCCATCAACAGCTGGCTAAGTGCCCAAAGGCCATATACTGTACATACAATGTACATGGTACACTGTAGAGTATGGGGCAATATCGAACCTCGACGCGAACTAAAACAAGGAGGGTATATGGTGACGAAAGTCTGATTTCAGCAGTTGAAAAATACGTTATTATACGATACTAATCTTTAAACTAACAAAGATATATAAGCATGAAGTTAAATGCAGATAAATCCATCACATAATGATACATACATATCTTTTGAAAAGTTCTTACTAAAAATACTCTCGAATAAAGGGTACACAGATCAGGTACGAGAAAATCATTTGTGGATATTAATTAAAGAAACATTTCAAATTCTATACGCATATGTCTTATTCATTAAAATATGAAAAAGGTGTTAGGCTACTATTTATTTCAAATATTTTGAACAACCAAAATCAAAAGCCAGCACCATTATTCAGCCTTGTGTCGAATAAATGGTGGGGGGGGGGGGGTAAAAGCCTTTAGGGCCCGGATTTGGGCATTCTCTAGATCAACCGCGGGCCCTTCTCAGGTCCAGCTAATGATACTTGAAGGAAGAAAACATTCAAACTGAAAATTATTGGGGCTGCAGCCTCCACCCCCATTGGCTCCTGAGACCCTCTGTTACAAAGATGTACTGCGTGTCTCTGGCATGTTGCTATGGAGCACTGATAACTTTTCTATAGTTTGTGTTGTTTTTCCCAATCATAGGACTCACTATACAGTATCCATGCAAATACTCAAACCCTGTTTGGCTAATCGGCAAGTATTCTGTAAAGCGCGACTCATCCAGCTTTAGCTCAAGCACTAGTGGTTGAAATCCACCTATTTTCTGGATTGGTTAACTCAATAGTCTCAGCATAGGCGTTCTAGGGAGGGGGGGGGTGAGGTGGGGTGTAGACTTAAGTCTCCCAAAATCTGCTATTTGGGGGCAAAATATGCTATTTTCACATGATGATGATACAAACGTAAACACATTAATCATCCAAGCCCAATAAAAAATACCAAGGTAAAAAGTACCTTTTCTAAATGCTAACTTTCATGTTTTCCTTAAATTATTTCCTTAATTAAAGTGTACAACGCAAAGAGCTAATACTTCGTCCTCACTCACAAAGTAGGCCATATATACTTCGTTAATGATAGGAAATTTCGGCGCTGCAAAAAGTGTGATGTGGCCACCCTTGCCACCGTTGAAAAGTTAAGCACAGCGAGGTGCAGCGTCAGGCAGTGATAAAGCAATGATCATTTGCTGTTAAATATTCCGTTATGTAACTTTGCAATAATACTACAAAGCTAGGCTACGATGGCGAGGCAATAGCCTAGGGTCATCACTATGAAGTCCAGTTAAAGGGAGAATTAGTACCATTACTACACTGTAAACACAAATTAGTCAAACATTGTCTGATACGCCTAAGCCATTTTAGTCACTCATTTTGACCAATTTTTAATGATATTTGACTAATTGCACAATGAAAAACCAATAAATATTGGTAAAAAATTAGTCAAAGAGGTTGAAAATTGGTCAGAAATCTAGTCAATTGGTACAAAATTAGTCAAACGCCTTTGACTAACTTGGGTTACTCTCTAAATGTAAAAGAGTGAATTTTACTCTTCGACGATTGCCTACAGTGACCACTCTCTGTTTCGAGTGGAATTCCACTCTGACCGGAGTGGTAATTCACTCATTTGGAGTGAATTACCACTCCCAGCAGAGTGAAATTTTCACTCGAAGAAAGAGTGGTCACTGTAGGCAATCGTCAAAGAATGAAATTCACTCTTTTACATGTAGAGAGTAGGCGTATCAGACAATGTTTGACTAATTTGTGTTTAGAGTGTACAAGCTCAAGTTGAAGAGACAACTATTCAGTAACATTACTACAAGTTCTCTTTGAAGAGGTAATTATTAAATAACATTATTAAGTAACATTATTACAAACTCACGTTGAAGGGACAATAATTTGGTGACATGACTACAAGCTCAAAAGTTACTCGAGTGTTGTAAACCACTTCAAGAAGCGGCTTAAAACTTCCATATTTATTGTAAAGTACTATGAGCGAAAGAGAAAAAGTGAAAAACGTTTTATAGGCCTGAAGAATAATATATTAAGTTCTACTCACCTTTAGAAATGCCAAGCTTAGTTTGGATGTCACTCAGAAGCTGATTCGGAAATTTCTGAATCTTGTAACCCAACTTGCAAAATGTCTCCAGTATTTATAGAGTAGAGGTAATACTCTAGGAACATTAATTGTAATATTTCGTGACCGAACTGACATTCTCTGATTTCAAGTATAAACACACAAAATTTCTAAACTTTGAATGAAACATTGGCTTACAGCTGACGGTTTAATTTAGAGTGATCAATAAAGAAAATGCAAAATACATCGCTTAGCTTATCAGCTACATTTATTAATGATAACATCAAAATATGCTTAAAAATTCAGTAAAACTGATATTAATGTTGTATTTGTTTTTTTTTTTTTAACAACTATCTCCTAGGGCCCATATCGACTCGAATCATATTTTAATTTCCGGACCGAACGAGAAAGTACCATCTGGAATAATATTTTACATATCCTGCACGCAAAGCGTGCAAATCCGACTGCGCATGGTCGCAAACATTTACTAACATTATGATGGAATTTGATAGCCCTGGATCCTATTTCACAAAACAAAATCAAAGTATTCGAGTCTCCTTCAAACCCCTTTATAACATCATTCCACTTAACTCAAGACATCTCATTTTGGCGAAGGTACAGTGTCGTGTAACTTGCCCAAATTGCCTAGAGCATCTCTTTTTATTCTTAAAAACTGACCAAATTGTTTTGCCCCTATTTCAACTGTATTACCATGAGAATGCCAGTGTGGTATGATTCTGGAACAAATATTGCCTAGGCTTATTTAGCTCTACATCATAAGGTTAAGAGCATACCAAGGTTTGTAATAATCTATACAAAAGTGCTGACATTGCACAGACATATAAATGATTATGTCTTATAAACCATTGGAACGGATGACGGAGGTCCCTATTATACATGATTGGTTTCATGAGAAAATTCTAACTAAAAAATCGATGTCTTCCAAACTCTACACTAACGTTACTGAAATCCGTCATTCCCAGTCACAATTTTCTTTCATTAGCTGACCCAATTAAGTTGTCTTCAGTCCAGTTTCACTTAGTATACATTGGTCTAGCAATTTATCTATTCCTCCTTTTTAATCACGTGACACATTTACTCTTCCCTGAATAGTTGGGGAATTCAGTACTTCTGGTCGGGTCACAAGGCCAGTTGTATCGTGAAAACTTTTTCGCCATTGTAAGTGGTTCACTTGACCTTTGACCCATCCCGTGATGCATTGCGTGAAGCATTTTCCCAACTCCTCTATTTTCAAAATTCATGGTTAATAACTCCTTTGTTTTCACCATTAATGGACAATGATTATATCTTAAGAAATACCACGAAAGTTAGTTGTTAAGAATAAGAAGAGATTTGAAACATACAGCAGATACTTCCGAGTTCATCATAAGGTTGGGTCCGAGTCAATTACTGGATCGACTATCATCTACCAGTATTGGAATTTGCATCTCAAGGATTGTTGATTCGATATTTTACTTTTAATCCTTCGGCAAGAAGTTTCAACTGTCAGTTTCCACCGTTAGACGTTCACGGAGTTGGGGTGGCCATTTCATGGAGGCAGTATGTAATCTATACCCTCTCGAAGGGATTGCTACTACTTCAGGTTGTTGTAAGGTTACAAGGTGCGTCGTTTGTGCCATATCATAAAAAAAATCGGACTGGCGGGGTGGATGCAATGCATGTTATAACCGATAGGGATCAGACAACCGACAGTTGATTCGCCTATTGATTGATTTGAGGGTGGAGTGGCCTGTGGGTTGAACGTAGGACCATGCTTTCGAGGGGTACCCTGATCAATTCCCGATGGAGCAACCAAGAAATTTTTAGTGACGGAAAATTGCTTGTTAGGCACAGCCATTTGCACTGACGCTGAGGGGATGTGAAATTGGTGATTTAAAAATGGATTTTTGGTTGTCCGATTCAGGAAGTCATCCTCTGAGGTCTTTGCACGGTTCAATTGTCTAGGAGTGAGGAAAAGCAGGGATCCCCACCCTTCCACGATTTGGTTGTTGTGGCTAGAGACTGGTGAAATACTTTCATTTTTCGGAGGGATGAGTTAGATTTTGCTCCCGGGAGGGAGACTGGGGTAAGATTGAGATCGACTCTACACCCTTGCCCAATTATAGTGAAAAGGAGTAGGTGAATCTCGCCGGTGTGCATCCACGATCAACATAGGGTGCTCAATTGGCTCAAGTGGCTTCCTGATCCAGGTACATCAATAAACCTTAACCCTTTCTGCTCTTAATGAGCATAGTTTGTTCCATATGGGCGTGAAGTAAGGACACTTGGCTGGCTCGCTTCCTGTCAGCTATATATGCAATTTCACGGGTCACATTTTGCTGAAAATCTGCACTTAAGTCGGTACATATAGAATATACGTCAAATAGTGTAAAAGTATGCTTTGTAATGGTATGGTAACGGTTGAAGGGTTTCTTCCAGTCCCCTCCCCTCCCAGTTACCATCCCTCCCTCTCGCGCAATCTGTCACTCCCATTGATGATTGCTGTTCCTCTCCCCCTTCGGGTAGTTTGATCGTTCGTTAGACAAATCCTTATTGTACCCTGACTTCACATGGCCTTAGCCTAAAGTTTTACATCGCACCCTCTAATTTTTGAGCAATTTAAAAGTTGTTATTATGGAATGGATTTTTTTTTACGGTTACGTTGACTCTGTCACTTGTGCAGTCGTATGTAGGCCGTGTACTATATTTTAGCTATATGCGAACCACACCAGGTGGTCAGAACAGTTTATGTGTGAAAGATATCCATTGATTACATTCGTATCTACCGGACTGTAATCACTTCCCGCAAGTAATTAAATTTGTTTCATTTTTTAATGAATGAGCCGCCCGATAGTGCATGTAGGGTTGATCATATGTATATAGGTCAAAAACGAGAGCATGCTCTCTGCGAACTATGCCTTTATTTGAGAGACTTTTCGGCTTTTAAGTTAACACTAATCCAAGAGGTGTGATAGGAGCCTATAATCAGTAGGTTATGTGGATGAAATTATTTAAGGAGCTCGGGGTCATGGGACCCAAACTTGACCTCTAGGCTAGAAGTTTGAGACCTTTATTTTATTTCATAACATAACGTGGCTGCGTAGCCAGCAAGCTACAACAAGTCTACATTCTCTGCTTCTTTGAGCATTGGTCAATTGAAATAAAAACTTTGTAGATTTTAGGGGGAGGAAGAACCTTCCTTGAATTGCCCCTCCCGAGATCCCAATTTGTTCCAGTTTCATTGTTCCACAGTTTATCAGTCTGTTTAAACTTGGACATAACGTTGATGTAAATAGGTCTTGGAAGATACGCAGAGACACCATGCAACTTCTACAAACACAAGTGTAGGCCTACAGTGTCTCTCGGGCTGCGATTGCAAGTGTGACTGACTACACCGCGCTTCGTTATGAGCATGGATATACACCTTTGCATAACTTTCAAAATAAACATGTAATATATAAATCAAATACAAATCCATTGTCTCCAGGAATAGCACAGATAAGCATGCTACATCGAGAGTACGAGCATGTACTCACAACAGCTCCGATCTTCAGTGATGTTGAAATTGTAAAGAGAAGTTATCGGATGCTGCTGCTGTTGAAATAAATCTTAAGGATGTACATTCACTTCCGCGCAATCAATATACCGGCGAAATAAATCAAAGAGTTTCATACATATTTCAAACTATAAAAAAAAGGTTAGTGAGAATTCGCCAGAAGCTTATTTTGAAACATCGGGTAAATCTTACAAATCTCCTCTTACACTGTTTAGAAAATAACTTTGCAATGTGAGAGGTCAACGTAGTGGTTATTCTGCATGAATTTAAGTCAGTGAATAAACTATTGTCGAATTTTGTTCAAAAGACCCGTTCATTATTTAAGGTGCCACGGTGTATGCTTGTAGTGAGTGCATTTTCCGTTTAAAGTGACCATGAATGTAGTTAGTTAGTTATTTAGTTAATTAATTAGTTAGTTAGTTAGTTAGTTAGTTAGTTAGTTAGTTAGTTAGTTAGTTAGTTAGTTAGTTAGTTAGTTAGTTAGTTAGATGGGGTTTAATGACACACCAACACGAATGTGTTATGTAGTGTCAGCAAGATAAAAAAGGGTAATGGTGCGGTGAAAATCAACTAAAAGAAAAATGTAAAGATGGGGCAAAATTCTACTAAAAGGTTTAGACAAAAGCCGTATTTGTATTAACTCATAATGTTCAGGTGATAGAAAATAACATGGAAAGACCAGGCAAACTTAAAAAAATTAAGAAGACCAATAGAGTAACAGGAGCTCAATCGATTATACTTACACGTTGTTTTCCTTTTTCAGATGGTGCTGAGAACATTTTAAAATTGCATTTACAATGAAACTTAAAATCAAAAGCTCACAATAATCTAAAAAACTTGCAGTCTGGAAAATAAGAACTTCAAAAACGTGAAAAATTTGTGAAAATATTTAGAACTGTGTAAATAATATAGGCTTTGAATCGATAAGTTGTATAAAATGCTTTAGAAGTATTGATAGAATTAACAGTTTAAGCATTGCAGTTACTGATAGCTGAAGAGTAAAACGAGCTGAGAATCCTTTGTTATCTGCAACATTAAGGGACATATAGACCAAGTACTCTGATTGTGAAAAGCAGGGGATGCTTTGATGAAAATAGTCGTGAGTTAGGGAAAAGTATATGAGAAAGAAAATGTGGTTGTGGTTTAACAGTCGGGGAGATTCTCCCTTTTGGTAAAAAATCTTTTTCCGCCCAAATGAGGAAAACTTATTCAACAAAATATAAGGGCTGATTAGCCTTATAAAGACAAGGTTTGGCTAGAACGAAGACCACTCAAGAGTTTGCGTTATCTCCAAACGGCGTGTTGAACCGCCATTTTAACTTAGGACATGGCTTTTTTGACAATACACCTATCGAGTGTGCATTTAATTCGTAGGAGTATGAAGTTGTTGTCGACGGGGGGGGGGGGGGGCGACCATTGTTTGGACCTTCTTCCTGGAAGAATGGTCTAAGGGGAGGGGATGTCCCTCCCCTTTGGAACATTTTTGAATATTTCAGGGTCCTTAGATGCAATTTGGTGAAAAACATTGGGCAAATGTTAAGGGAAAGAAATGTAAAATGTTACCATTTTTACAGGGGGCAAATAAGGGGTTTTCGTCCTTGAATAAAGGGGTGGGGGACAGGGAGCTTTAACCCATGCTACCTTCCTGCTTCTATGATTTACATTTGAAAGGGGCCCAAAAGGAATTCACCACAGAAAGTGTTTACACCGAACACGAGAGATTGTGGGTAAAGTAGACGAAATGCAGGCACCTGATCAATTTTTCTCCAGAGCGGAGAATAGTTAGATTCTCCCCAGGGACTTTGGGAATCTCCCAAACTCTTTAACCCAATGATTTTTTCGCAGAGACGAGCTGAGCGAAAAAAGAAAAAAATCTGTCCGGTCTCCACTGGCTACCAAAAAGCGTACTTAATGAGAACCACGTTAAAGTGACAGCGCATTAATATTTGTAAATTGTATTCGTCATTTTCTTAACAAGGAGATTCTGATACCTGTGCATTAAATGCCATTATATTAAATCTGTTGTCTCCATAATCGCATAGCACAGCTGTTGATTGTCGCAGTATAGTGGTAGATATGGTTGTCACCCCGCTTTAGGGCGGGGCACGTTTCATCAAGCAAGGAAAGTTCTGTTTAGGTATGGTAAAAGATATGGAGTTCATAAATCGGGTGGTGGCCCAAATAGGGTAGGCAAGTGAAGATGGAGGTTGCTGTTGTTTTATTTTGAAATCACTGAATAAATTGTCTCACTCTTATTTCACTTGTCATGTTATTTTCTTGCCTCTTACTGTTAGGACCCTCCTATTTATTGACATACTATTTTTATTGACATGCTAGTTTATTTTTCGTAGGATGCCTACGGAAAATTCATGTTTTCAAAACTTTTTAAATTTGTTTCAAAATCATGGTTAGGGTTAAAATTAGGTTAAGGTTACGTGGATTAGGAATATTTGACCTGTTCTTTCATCATCCGGTGTCAGAATTACAAAAAGGGGTCGAAAACTGGTTATTTTGGAATTTTAGGTGTGGCCTATTTTGGCCTATTTCCAAGAAGCTGATTGGTCCATTGGCATGGATCTTCCATTGCCATCCTACAGGAAAAAAAAAAAAAAAACACGCACCCCGCGCATCTAATTAATCTATCCTTGTTTGAGCTCCCTGAAATTGCTGCCCTAAACGCTTGAAGGGACTATAGTAACGCTTTTTGTTTTGCTCATTCTGCTACTAAAGTGACTCTTATTACTAATTTACGACTTGTGACTATTGTCAATCCGTCACCTGTCAGCTAAAGCGCAATCGCCCGGTTTGGTATATTTACAATTCAATAACGTGTTCATACTGAGACGATTTAACAACCGCGCCATCACTTCGAAACGTTTACAAACTGGCAACACACACCTGTTGGATTATGATGGGAAATGTAGGTAGCGTACCAAATCATCTTTTAATTGCAAATCAAAGAAATACAGCACCAAACTAAGTAAATACATTTGGGATCTTAAAGAAAATAATGTAAATTATAGTGTGTCATGGAAGGTCATTAAGAAGGCTCAATCTTTCAACCCAGCCTCACACAGATGCAATTTTTGCAATTGGGAAAAGTTTTTCATCATTTGCAAGCCACACATGGCTAGCCTTAACAAAAGAAACGAACATTCAAAATCCTGTAGGCACTCTAAGAAATTTCTTCTCAGTAATGTTAAACCAGGGAGGTGTTACCTTGACAAGGTAACAACTCCCTGGTTAAACCGCCTTAGCTTGGTACCACTATAGGCTTAATCTCCTTACAGGAACTTAGCCTAGGGTGACTGCACTTTAAATCCTCTTATGCTGTGTTACTTGTTCCGTGCTTTCTTCTGTTTCCATGTACGCTCTGAAGAGTACAGACAGTTTTGTCTGCACGAAACAAATTTGTAAGCATAAGACATCAGGGAGTTGTTACCTTGACAGGAGATCCAACTAAAAAGTAATTTATTCTAATCCTGTTTGATCCAATTAAGAGAGAGGAGATAATCATTTAATGACAGATCATAGGACTTCAGAACCTTCAGTTCTTTTGTCTAATACTTACAATTAGTACTACTTCCTGTCCCAGTCAACCTTTGTAACGACTCTACTACGCTGACAATAAGATTATCAAGAACAATGGTGTGATGTTTAGCAGGTTACCGACAGCCTAGTGAGCACCAATGTTTTAAAATTCAAAACGACTGTTTGTCGCTACTAAGCTTAAAGATCCTTGTGGTAAAAACACTGCTTATGCTATTTGCAAATGCAAAAAAGAGGTATGAGGCTATAAGTTACTGTCTATTTTTCATCAATTTGCGCATTATTTCGCAACTTGAAGGTGATGTATTCGTGTTCAAAATGTAACACGGGATGACAATGGAGTATTTTTGAAAGTGGCACAACACGCCATAAAGGCGCAAATTAATTTGCAACTGGAACGACTGGCAATGTAAAATAAATGGGCAAATATTCATGCGCCGCTTTTCAAGATTTAGCAGACGACGTGAACCTTTGTGTTTAGTTTCTTAAGTACCTTTAAGCCTATTATATATGGAAGATTACTACAAAGAAGGAATTACAGTCGGCAACTAGCACAGTTCAAAGAAAGGATTAAAGATGTGTCTCCTGTCAAGGTAACACCTCCCTGAAGACATGACGGGTCAGAGTGATAGAATCAGGGAGGTGTTACCTTGTCAAGGTAACAACTCCCTGATAGAATTTTGGGGAGATACTTCATGTAAGACTACCTCAAACTGAGATGAATAGACTACTGAAGGGAGATGAATAGACTGAATACACTCTAAAAACAAAAGAGTGAAATTCACTCCAGAAAGAGTGTGCTGAGGGACCACTCCTAAGTAAGAGTGAATTTCACCCTGAGCGGAGTGAAAATTCACTCCAAATGGAGCGATACTTCATACGCATAGAATAAAGTATTGCTCTATTTGGAGTGAATTTTCACTCCACTCCGGGTGAAATTCACTCTTACCTAAGAGTGGTCCCTCAGCACACTCTTTTTGGAGTGAATTTCACTCTTTTGTTTTTAGAGTGTACCCTGAAGTGAATAGGATTAGTATGTGTCTATTCACTTCAGTTTGAGGTTGGCTTACATGAAGTATATATTTGTGTTGAAATACATTTAGCTCTGGGATACCTATTGAGCACTCTCGGAATATGCATGCTGGACTTATCTCCTTTTGGACCGTTATATATATACACATGAGTTCCCGAATAGGACACCAAACTTAATGGACCCAACCTTTTAACATCAACCTAATGAGTCTGTCATGTGTGGCGCGGTCTAGTTCGCTACTACTTTTTTTCTACTTCGGCTGAATGCCGGAGGAAAACCAGAACGTTATAGCCGATGATGCCCTGCTCCAAAAGAAGCTACGCTGCATAATGGACTCTAGGAGTTAAAGTGACTCTACTGTAAATTTAAGGTCTGATTGCCAGCCGGCAGACCCTTACATGAAAGCTGGTTTGTCATGTTACGAAGCTTAGCTCCTTCGGGAGCAGAGCACATATCGGCTGTAACGTTTGGTTTTCCCCTCCGGTATCTACCCGAAGGGAAAAAAGTAGTATCAAGCCAGACCCAACCACTCGACAGCCCCGTTATGTATAGAGGTTGGATACATTAAAGGCTCTCCAACTTCACCCTAGACAATAAAAATTCTCACTACTAAGCTAACTTCTAGCCCCTCCTCCAATTTAAACTAACCTCATGTCTAGTACACCTCTAGATAGAGCCACAGTAGCCTACACCGAGTTTAAATTGCACGAGGCAATATTGTCAACACAGTGAGTATGCATGAGCTTAATTGGGAACACAGCTGACTGTGCAAGTCATTGTTGACCAACCAGCGTGAAACTGATAGTTTGTATGAATGCCAGTCAAAGTGCAGTTACCAACTGTATTTATAACTCTAGGGCTGTTCCTAAAAATGTTTGGGTAGGTCGGGGCTTGCTATAGCAACTTCTGGGTTTAGGGGATTCCATATCCCCTTCAACATGACCCTATTTCAGCCAGATCGCCCAGCAAAAAATTAACATAGTTTACCGTGGTTTAACACGTTAAATCTGTATTTTTTATCGTGGTAAACCATGGTAAATTGTTTGCTTGGCGACCCTTTGATCACAGGTTTGTTATGCATGGTCTTGTTCAAGTCTTGCTAAAACGAACAGATGACACGCATGATCAAGCAACCTTTGCATCGGTGGAAGCAAGAATTGACTTCATAGCTTCTTGCTTTTACTTTTCCTGAATTTATTAAAGTCCTTGGGACTGAATGCCGATGGACGAAACCATTAACTTCTTCACAGACTGCAAAGGGGCTCTACTCTCTAAAGGAGCCACGTCCCCGGAAGGGACACTATCACCTAACGTGGCCACCTCTCGGCCATTCGTTGTACCAGGGAGGTGTCCTTACACCTCCCTGGTCAAGCTTACTACTGTCCCGACTACATGTTTCCCAAAGTAATTTGAAAATTATGCGACCGAGAAGACCACGAATTCCTGCGCGTCCTCTGTTACTGCCCCGCCCGCACCCGTCATTTATACAACAAACTACGAAATATTTACAGACCATGCTATAAACATTAAGAGGGAAATGTATGACATTCAAGGATATTAAAGTAACATCATTTGGGGTGTTTCAGGCAATATAAAGTACAGTACTAATACTTAAGAATACGGATGAAAAGGGTTGTTCGATCCAGCTCCCCCACCCCGCCCTCCACTAGGCACTTCTTGTATGTCATACACAGCTTCATGCGCACGAGAGTATACTTTTGATTGTAATATCACTACGCTCAGTGTCGTCGATGGTCATGCAGACGGTAAAACGCTCGACTCCGACTTACTAAGTTCGTGAGTTCGAACTTTTATTTTATTATGTACATAGTTTTCATTTTGGTCGCTATAACCTATAATATATTGTAAATTGTGTAGGCCTATATATGTTTCCGTAAGAATTAAAATTATGCTTCAAAAACTAGAATGTTCATTCCAAATGGTGACCATGTAGGCGTATGATTTATATCAAGTATTTTACTGTTCATTTTATTAATTGTAATATTATGAGTTTATGAATGGAAATACAGTTTTTCGTCAAAAAAAATTCGTGAGTTCGAGTCCTCTCGGAAAGCAGACAACGGGCCATTTTTCATTTTGCATCTTTAAAGTTGTGGAACAGTCTAGTTTTGAAGTTTCTTCCTCTTCAATATCACCCTTGTTCTAGCTTTTATCGACTTCTCTGAGTTTCCAGTTTTGTTTGCAAGTATCGAGAAATCCTCTTATAGGGGTTGCCTGTAAGCTTCTGCTAACAATAAGTGACCATTGTCCTTGTTTGATGGTGCGCTGATTTGTCAAAGAAAGCCAGCGGTTCCCTTAAACTTGACCAAGTCTCTCTGCTTTTTTTCCTACCACCTCGAGTGCACCACTGATTTGAGGGGAATACCCACTGGGAACATTACCATACGAATTTAACACTTTGGAAAACATTTTGGGGGGACAGAATTGACCACGATTCTGAAATGGTGCGTTCAATTTGTGATAAGTATGCGGTAGGAAAGGAGTTGAAGTACTCATCAGAGAAAAATGGAGAAAATAAAGAAGGAAACACAAGCTCTCAGCGCTCAAATCGCAACGGTCATGGTACACAAATTTGAAATCATTGTGAAAGGCCGCGCCAACCGTGAGCTTTCATATGAGGGGTAGCTTAACTGTGCCTGTTGAAAACTTCTACAAAAGCCAAGCGATCACGAAATGAACTAAAATCAGTTTGTAAGACAATGTATTAATTGAAGAAATTTCCTCCGCGCCAAAATATTGACTGACAAATTTTACCTAACATCTTTGTAGGGTGCAGTGTACGCGTATACCATGCTGTTGAAGAATCAGCTTTAAATTTGTTTTAATTTGACAAATAAAAAACCCCAAAGCACGCCGAAAATTTTGAATTTGATGTTGACAACCTTTCGGCAACCACGTCGCCCTTGTCGTGGCTTCAGGCTGTAGACCCACGAATGGAAGCTTGGAACCATGTTGAGCAACTTTTGGCCCGGCGTACCTCAGCGTCAGGATTACACATTTTATCGTACCAACTGTCCTGACTACATGTTTTTCGAAGAAATGGGAAAATTCTGCGACCGAGAAGACCCACAACTTCCTGCGCGTCCGCTGTTACTTCCCCCACCCCTCCCCGCTCGCACCAGTCATTTATACAGCAAACTACGAAAGATTTGAATGCAATGCTATAAATATTAAGAGAAAAATGTATGACATTCAAGGCCAATCAAGGGTATTAAAATAACATCATTTGGAGTGTTCCAGGCAATATAAAGTACGGTGCTAGTGCGGGTGAAAAGGGTTGTTAGTTCGATCCAGCTCCCCTACCACCCTCCACTAGGAACAATGCCTTGCGTTAGTAATAGCAAGCACTGATTTACATGGCTTCAACAAAGTGGCTTCTCCCAATGTTCAACGAAATGTGATGGGCCCAGAAATTGGCAACACAGGCCTGTGCCATATTCGTGACACTACAGAACGACCGCGTAACTTACCAATATTTCCTGAATCTGAGTGTTCTATTTCTCTAACGTATATGGCTTTCTTATTATTTCAGTCCCCATCTTGTCTTTTCAAAGGAAGTTAACAAAATTTTCTTTCAATAGCAGACAAATGTGTTGCGTCGATGAAAACGAAGGAAATGTAAAAAAGATAAAATATATTGAATTGAAATATTGATTGACATACACACCTGTTAATCGCTGTCAGCGCCAGGGATGTCAAAAATTAAAGGGGGGAATTTTCTATCTTAAAATAATTTTGTCTCAAAGGGACTAATACATTACTTTTCTCAAAGTACTAATTAAAAGTAGTACGAAAAGATTATTATTTCTCCAAATACTTAAAGAACAATTGCTCGTATGATCCGCAAAATCTCACCAAAATATTGACAACCCCTATAAATATTTGGACTAGTCTAACACAGTTGAGCGACTTTCCACCAAACAAAACCTGTTGCTTTGTAATGGTAATCAGTTAACAATACAACGTCAGAGAATATGCATACACAGAACAGTAAATAGAGTACGACTGTATGTGAAAGACCGGACCGTGGGTTACATCATTTGCACGAAGAGGTTCTGTTCCTACACAGCACAACTGTGCGTCATATAGGATTTATATTACACATAACAATAGACCAATATTGGGACTGCCAGGCCTGGGATATGAGGCAGTATAACGAAGATCATGAAGCCAAGTGACGGCATGATTGTAACGTAGAGCTGGATTTAGTGTCCTAGTTAACTGTTTGCGAAAGTTTCGTTTCAAGAAATGTTGAACTATGTGATGTGAAAACTGTGACGGTCACTCAAATAGCAAAATGTCTTTAAACGTCCACATAACAAGTGTGCAGGGATTCAAAGGACGAAATGAACGCTTCGCTAAAATTAATTTCAGGGGTAAGGGATAAGTCCAGCCTAAGTTAGGCATTAGCCTAGTTAGGTACCAGGGCCTAACAGATAGGCCTAGTTAGGCAACAGTAAGGCCCTAGCTATTGCCATTGCATTGGCTAAGGAGGCCTATCGTAGACGGGGAGGTGTATAGACTTATTCATATTTACTAACAAATGAGGTAAGGTAAGGGACAGAACGACCGGGACGAACTATTTGGGGGTGTACTGGCAAGGGGGGGGGGGACGACCGGGTACGCACAGTCCTTACAACTTAGGCCTATGGAAATAGCGGGGAGATTGGCCGTTGGTATGATGGTCAAAATTGTCTTTCTTCGCACAGCAAATTTTGGAAGTTGGCCTAGGCCTAGGGCCTAAAATCATAATTCACTAGCCTTCAGGCCTCAAAAATTTTTTAGTTGCCCCTTGGACATCCTTTTGCCGTTACCCTAAAGAAAATTTAGTTGGCCCACAGAGGAATTTTGTAGTAACCTTAGGCCTAGAAAAAATTGTCTTCTTTTTGCATGGACTTTGGTTGTACAATGAACAACCAACCCTGTACTGTTTGGTTGTCCCTCACAATTTTGGTTAAACAGGGGCAACTGGACAACTGTTAAAATTGAGCCTGGCCTTCCATGACATTTCTTCTCTAGATCTTACAGGGGTACGGTATTGCAAGCTGTTTTTGATCACTGAGATTTTCTGGAAAGTGCCAAAAATGTGAAATGAAATCAGCAACTTTTGCATGCCATAAAATTTACTGTGTGACATACTGTCAAAAGAACTTTGTTTGCTGTTCATCAGTAGGCCTATGCTAATGAGCTACATTCTTACATCATTGTGGAATGTTTGCAAAGCATCGTGGCATGTGAACTTCAGTCCACAGTTCTTAGTGGAGTCACAATGTACACACACAGGATTCTGATATCAACAACTATTTGGAATGCTACTGTCAATTTTTAGAAACTGTGACAAAGTTCCTGATTTCATTTCAAATTTTCTGTACTTTTCAGATGTTTAAAATGATCAAAAACAACTGCAGCATTAGTGTAAGACTTGGAAACGAAAAGTTATGGTAGTGCATTATATTTAGGTCCTAGCTTTGCTATAAGAAGAAAGTCACCTTTGACCAGCACATTGCTAGTCGAAGACGACAGATTTTCAATGAGTCATTGCAAGGACCGTGTATGGCGAGCTACCGGTGACAGGCTATACACGTAATTAGGACTACAGTACAGCCCAAAAGTAATCAGGAAAATTAGAGCGCGCTCTAATCCGATAATCCGCTCTGAGTACGGGATACGTAAGGAAACAATAGCCCCGCATTCCACGCAGCCACAGTGAATAGGCAAGTCACACAGGTCGATGGCTTCATTGTGCTTGCTTCGTATAACGGTAATTTCCTTTACCGTTAGAAATAATACACCCACGGTACTGTTATAATCGGTGTTTATATGTAAAAACGAGTGAGTGATGGCGATTCGTCGTTTACTGTTTTTAACTGCACTGCTATTTGACGTGCACGCCTTATAGTTAAAGTCGTAATATTAAAACAATGTATTACTTGTGGCGCAGTACAGTCCGTAAAACTACGATGTGTATACTGTACGTACGAATATACCGTGCCAAGTCTCGCGAAGGTAGCAGTCTTTGAAACTTTAGCAGGAATGGTTCACTCAAGTATGCAGTCTGCCGACTCAGTGTTTTGGGTCGCTTGAGGCTTCCCACACTGAGTCAGCAATGGCTTCTACTTAAAACATTGTGCCTAAATAAAGATACAACCGCATACATGATGCAGCCCTCGCAAACAGCTTCGGCATTCGCCATTACCGAGGCAAATGCCAAAGAAAATTGACTTCACCAAAAAATATTGCCGAGGCAATAGTATGCAGGACATGGGGGCTTACGGGGAACAAAATTTACACACTACACGGTTCAAAATTAAGCTCGAGTAGCGACTTGGAAAGAAGTCATTTTCGGATGAAATTGCAAAGATGAACAAAATTTTAACAAATATATTCAGTAGTACTGCGGTATATACAGTACTGTGATCGTTTAACTCCGGTAGAAATTTTTTCTACGATCGTGGAAAACCGCGCAAGTTCGCTCAATTTCGCACAAATTCACACAAAATAGCACAAGCAGATTTCAAAGAAATTTCGTACAAATCAACAAATACAAAACTCGCATACATGACCACAAGAATTTGTTGTCAATGAAGCAGAGAATGGAATGAGTTCTGATAAAGTGAAAGGTTAGAATTTTCGAAGCCGTTTCGTGAAAAAGAACGCCGGCAACAGAAATAATATTTTGGTACACTGTGGGCAACTTTGAACAAGCCGTTGAAATAAAGTTTGCACTTATTGCCGGCGGATTTTATTTGTTAGCCTAAGCTTAAGGGAGATGAAGGTGTTGCAGCTCTGTACTATTGATATATATCACAGTTGTATTAAACGCTTGTCGGTATTGACGGGGGACTAAAGAAAAACAATATCATGCAGCTGAGGTATGTAAATTAAATACTGCTATAAAAGAAATTCGTTGGTTAACAGCTGCGGTGAGGAATGAAGTGCAATAAAGCCCCTACTGTAAAGGAGTCTGAAAGCTTAAGGTAACGAATGATGCAAGTGCCTCGATCGGCGAACGCCAAGAATGGGAATAGGACGCATTGTTTTTTAAAGTTTTCGTATGTAATTGTTCTCCCGCATGTTTTTTTTTTCTATTTATTATCCATGTAATAGTTTCATTACTGAAGGAAAATTATCACATCTATAGAACAGACAATGGAGCGGCTATGCAGGCTACTTTTAGTTCTTTTCACCGTAAGTTCTGATCTGCCCCCTCCCCCATGGCAAACATCTTCCTACGCCACTGCCCTACCCTCTACGACGCGATTGCTAAAATTCTGAATCTTACCTACTGGACAAAACTTTTGAAGTCTGAGACCTTGGGAAAAACATTAATCTAATTATAGTCCATTCAGTGAGTGAATGAAGATGAAAAATTCGGCAATCAATTTTCGAGACTTCGCCTCTGAATCATTGACTCAGGAAGTGCAATACAATATTGCCGGGATCCCCCTAAAATTCACCCGCGGAGTACTGTGCTAACATGATTCGATCAACCCGGCCCTTGGGAAAATGCACCTGCATTGTCATTTTCTGCCACACGCTGTACACACTATAGGCACCAGCCTGCAGGTCTAGACATGTATAATACCATTCATTCATTCACACATCGGGCCTCATACTGAACTGCGTTATGTGCACATACTGTATCATATGTTGCATGCTATTATTATGAGGGCCGCTGCAAATGCCTGGGAATCGCAGCTCCTTTTACGTGAAATATCCATTCACAGCTAAGGGTTTAATACTCATTCATTCATAAGCGGCCAGCGCCCATTTTTGCGTAACCTTTTTTGGAAGACGTATGCCCAATTAGTCACAGTACGTTTACGTGACGTCACACATAATGCCTCGGATTTTTTTCAACCTTCGACAGCCAGCGCCATCTTGGTATTTACACATATGGGATATTTTGTCCGATACCAAAGTCTTACCGAATACTTTTCTAAAGAGCAGACTTATTCTACACCCATGAAAAAGCTAAGGTACAAAATTTAGCTCGTAATGGTTGATTTTGCTGAAAATTTGCATGCTGAATTTTGGCCCATCACTGCTGGTTCATAACGTACGTAGAGCAGCATGTTACCAAGGATTTGAAATTTACTTCGTTAGGTTACTGTACATACGTACCACTATAAGGCTACACGCTGAAGTGACAGTACGATCGTTAATTATAGACAGTACAGTAAGTCAGACATTGCTGTTATGTTTGCAAGAGGTGGGTGTAGCCTAGTTTGGCGGGATTTAACAGTTGGTCGTTAACGGTGATAGGTAGTAGCCAATGGAAATTTTGCACGCATCATGTATGTGAAAAAGGAGGGAGGTCCAATGACTCATGGGCGAAGTTGACGAGTTCATGAAGCCAATGGGAATCCCCAAAAACTTATCCAAATATGGTACGTTCTTTGGCTCTTTGGCAGTGCAACTCCCCGATTGGTCAGGCCACAGTATGCTGTTCGTCTGTTTACATACTTGGTCTGGCTAATTAACAGGTGCAAAACTCCCAGGGATGTTTACAGACCTGGGAACTGTCAATCATACCGTAACTGCACCAGACATCTGCGGTAGCGCCGTAGCGGTACCTTTGATCACGTTTCTGTAAGTGGGTCAGGGTCCTATCTTCCGGAGAACGGAATGCTTTCAACCAAGACGGTGCCTATAAAGTAAAAAGTTTCTTGGTCTTCTTTAGCAAATCATTTCTTCAAAAGTGAGATTGCTTTTGCCGAATCTTTTGCGAAATAGCTCAGTATCGGCAAACCAGCCGCCCATTTGAGGTCCTACCGGCTACTCTGTTTTACAGGGTGGGAGATCGGGTAGCAGGAGGAAGACATAGGCGTACGAGCCAGGGCCAGGAAAATACATTCTACCTGGGGCTCGAGAAAAATTTCTTTTCTGTCTGAAAATAGAAGGGTAAATTTTTCGGCTTATATACGTGTTAATTTCTTAGGCCAAAACGGCCCCGCTCCAGCAAAAAAAGCCCTACCGCTATACATACAGATAGCACCTGTGGAACTGGACACTACAAGGCTTGGGGGAACTTGAGGATCGGACTCAAAGAAGTTTACCATCTTTTCATCGATTCACTGGATTATAATTGGATTACACTTTTGTTGTGTGGACTTGGACTTTGTCAGTATCTTCAAAACTGGTAAGATCTGCATTAATGATAGGTAGGCCTACCGCAATAACCTGCTGTTAGCGATTTCGTGTGAGCAGTGACGTACATTCCTTATAAACAAATGCGTACTTCAACATGAACGGTATCCACTGCCCGGACTATAAAATTAAAAAGTCAAGAACTTTCTGCCCCTAAACGAGTGGTGCTTTCCGCCTCTAAAAGTTTTAGGGAGGGGGCCTAACTCAAGTAACTCGATTCACAGGAGTAGAATACCTTCCTAAAGTGATGAGTTCATTGATTGTGTATTGATAAAATTAAGGCTGTGCAACGTCGCAGTTACAGTATTGGGAGAAAATTCTTACGGAAATATTTCCAGGATAAAAACCATGTCCTTCCTGAATTGTAATCTGCTTGCGAAACCGTATATTTGTTATTCATATCTTGCATATAAATAAACGGATGTGCTTTTATACCACTACAACCTACATTAAAGTTGTAAGTTTGTAAAACAGAACTTCAATTTTATTAAACAACGGGTGTGAAGTTACAGGCCGGCATGGTTCGATTGCGCAAGTTCCACGTGGCTCACGGTAATTCATAATCGTTGCGCCGCAAGTTTTTGAACAAGATATTACATGTAACCTGGGTATTGAATACTGTATTTCCCTTGCGGTGAACAGGGCTAGCTTAGCTGTTTTTCCTCCATTTGTCGGATTTTGACTCTCATACATTGACACCTTCAAATATCGTTTAGTTAAAGGCGCCTTATTTCCTTAGTTATACAGACCAAAGTCCTCAAAGGCAGCACTTCGCTGGATACTCTCGGGATCGGAAGATCGGACGGAATAAAGACAACGAATATTATCAAGTATCCACTTTGAAAATTTGTGTTGCAACGAAGGGTTTTAACTGTTAACAGCTTGGTATTAAAACTCCAAGCCTGTGATTCCCATTGTGTGTCGGTAAGCAGTCTTTCAATGGGATTATACTGCTGACAATAACAGCCAAGGTTGACGAAACCACAAGAGCGCAGCTGTACTTCCCTGCGACATCTGAGTGGAATGCACTCTTTTAGATAAAAGAAAGTGCTCTTTTCCCCGCGCTCTCCCACAAATTCGGCGCGGTAAAATACACGCAGGTTCCTGATTACTTTTGGGCTGTACTGTAGTTCTATGCCAACCAGCACCTACAGTACTGTACAGTAACACAGCATAACATTGAATGGTTGGTACAACATTACTGCCCAGTGAAAAATCAAGTGGAAACACACTGCAACAGAAAATTTGAAAGCTGCTATTTTGACTTACTGTCGAGCTATAGTTTGCAGTACAAAATGTATAGTCAATTGCTAAGTTGTACGGCAACTCGAGTGAATCCTCATGCCACTGCGCCAAGCGATTTCCTTCGTCTACACCAAATATCTTTGATTCTGAGTGCACGGACTGCAGACTGGCACATTTCAATTAATAAAATACTGTGACCATTTAAAAAAACCCTAAAAACAACAAGATTTCATTCAGAAATGACATCGTTCCAATACCCTGATTCGCTAACTCTGCTAACCCTTCCTTTCGTACAGGACATAGCAAAGTTGATTCAACGGGCGAATTTCATTATAAATACACTATTGGCAGCCTGTGAGTGATTCCAGGCCCAGCAATAAAACTGGCGAGTACCACACACAGTCTATCACGAAGCTCCATTGATTGTGTGTGGAGAATTCTCCGTAATAATTGTCCATTGACTTCCTAGGCGAAGATGTGTGTGATTTCATTGGCTAGTGTGAGTAAGCTGCTTATCTTGGTGGCAGGTGTGAATATATTTGTACATGTACCTGAGACAGCTAAATGTCATGTAAACTTTTCGAAATATTTCAACATTTTTATCCCCCCCCATTTCTAAAATCCCCCCAAAATTAGGCAGAGGTCGAAAATACCCCCCCCCCCCCCCACATTTTTGGTGCTAGTGTAAACACTGTTTGGTCCAAAGTTGTTCTTCCATTAAAAATTGTCAAAGACTTTCCAGTATTGCTACCTGGGCTATTAATATTCCATTGTAGAATAGGAACCATATACTGTAACCAGGGAGGTAGCTAGCCAAATTTGAGTGCCAGGTAATTGTCAGATCTGGGGAAAGCACCTCACCCCACCCCATGGCATTTACCCCATTTTTCAGCCATTAATTTTTCATTTTTCCCTCATTTTACTTTAGGGAGTAAATTTAGGGCTAGTTTTAGGTCTCGGTAGGCAAATTTGTGGTGGGCGGGGAGACCTGTGTTTGCGTGGAGTGCGGCATGGGCAGGAATGTCGAGTGCTGGGTGTCACCGCCCGGCGCCGCCCACCGTAGCTACATCCCTGACTGTAACCTTCAAGGTTTCTTTGTGCTATGAGAGAAACAACTAAATTGGTCCCTCAGCAGTAGGCAGTAATAATTGAGACAGTTTTAAATCCCCATTTTAATTTAACTGTTTCACCTTAAAATGGGGATTTATAACCAGTTGGCAGATTGCGCAGTTAAACACTCCTTTCTTCCTAACCTTTAGAAAAGCTTCCAAAAGCAGTGGTTTTTCAAGTGTGATTATTGTACCATATGAGGAATGATACTCAGGGTTTTACTCTAGCAGGGTTTCTGTCGGGGGGGGGGGTAAAGGAGGGGATTTGGCCCCCTCCCCAGAAGAAAAAGGGGAAAATCCCCCTTTTCATTTATGTAGAAATATAAATTGTCAATATCTTGGTTTCTTACTTAAAGGGCAAATCTCGTCATCCCAGACAGTTCCAGTTCTCCCAACTTTTCAACTTGAAGCTCCTCCCATAACTGTATAATACTCATTTTGTAGACGCAAACATATTTTATTGCTTTAGGCCATGTCCTTGTGAGCACACAATGCTATAAGGTGTAATCCAAGCACTCTCTATGCATTGTGTGGAATGTGAGCCACTCTGCATCTTTTGAGTTGCCAAACTTTGCTGTCAATCAAAGAGCAGCCACCAGTTGAGAATTTTGACACCCCCACACTAAAAATATACTTTGGGGTGACGAGTGTATGTCTTTAAGGAAACACTTTTGCAGTGCAATGTTTGAACTTGTAAACGTAAATAAATGGCCATTAAAACCCTTCACATTGCACCTTACAGAGGCCTTCAAGTTGAAGCAAGCTTTTGTCCCCCTGAACCCACTTGTACTGTAACTTTGGACAAGGACAGCATCAGTTTTGAATCATGGTTTAGCCCCCCAATTTTTGAGTCTCTGGAGGAATCCCTGTCTAAGGTACTTCAATGGAAGGGGGAGGGGGAAATAATCACCCAGTTGATGAGAAATTGACAACTGATAAAATCCTTCCTTAAAAGGACTCTAAAGAATAATGTATCCACCAAAACAACTAGAGCCAGAACATGTCTTCTTTGGGGTTGAAAAGCTGTTAAACTGCCTAAATAAGAACAAGACTGTGGGACCGGACAAACATCCACCTCAGACATTGCTTGTATGTCAAGCCATCTCTGTTAACAATCCCTTTCACGTGGGAGTATACTGTAGCAGTGGATTGGAAAAGAGATGTTTACCCTATTTACGAAGAGAATGACAGCTCTCTCCCAAGGAAGCCTGTCTCACTAATTAACCCTGTATTTGCTGTAAATTGTTAGAGCATTTTATAAGCTCCAACTTAATGGACTTCTTTTAATCAAATAATATCCATGTGACAAAGCAGTGGTGAAGTTACTGAAGGTTGACTCTATAACTACATCAGGGTTTTATCACTCATGACCTCAGTTGGTATAAGCACATTCAGTATGTTTGTAAAAAAGGCAATAGAATCTGAGGAGTACTGGTACTTCAAAGAAATTTGGCAATTTACTCTAGCAAAGTGAAGTTAGCTGCCTATTAAATTTCTCCTTCAGCCAGTACTGGAGTTGGCTAGCAGTGTCTGGGACCCACACCAGGCTTCGCTTAGCTTACAGTAGCTTAGCTTAGCTAGAAAGTACTGTATTCAGAGAAGAAGGGCTCATTTTGTTAGTCTTACCTTCTCTCAAGAGCCAGGGTCTGTGACCTCTGTCCTTAAGGAAACTCAGTCTCAACCTTAAAGGGGGTATACCTGTATGTAGCATCACTCAAATGAGGGATCTGCTAGCAACTCCCTACCCAAACATGGTTAGGAATAGCCCTAGAGATCTAAATACAGTTGATGACTGCACTTTGATTGACATTCATTCAAAAATATAGCTTCACTCTGGTTGGTCAAGGATGACTTGTACAGTCAGTTGTGTTCCCAGTGAAGCTTACACAGTCACAGTGTGTCAATATATGACTTTGAGCAAATCAAACACAGTGCAGACTAGGTAGGTACGTGCATCTGTCTTGTAGGTGTACTAGACAAGTGTCTAATTGGAGAAGGGGCTAAAAGTGAAACTTTGTGGGAGAATTTTACTGTCAGGAGTGAGATTGGAGAGCCTTTACAGTAATTGCTCTTTCCATTTGATACCTTCTGTCTTACCTGTACCTATCCAACTAATTAATAGCCCATACCATACTTGACTCACCTGAACTGTTTTAATGCAAGTTGTAACACAACTAAAGCAGACTCAGTATTAAAGACAGGAGTATGTGCGAGGCACACTAACTCTAACAGAGGACACAACATAGTAACAGAAACACAGAACTATAAAATACACTGTAGACAAAGATGCACAACTTTTTCCGCTTACATTAAGCTCTTTTTTTCTTCCCATGGGTGCTAATGAATTTTTTCTCTCTCCTACAGTATCTGTGGCAATGGATCAACACATGCACATTACGACATATGCAATTTAGGTTAGGCTAGTCTAGTTCAATAGAGTTGGCTTGGTGTTAGACTCAGTTTGAGTGTACTGCCTTGCATACCAGAGGTCCCTGGATCAAATCCTGGCGGTACCACTTAAAAGTTTTTTGGGGACAAAAATTTACATGTTCAGCATACCTCTTTGTAGTTATGCTGAGGGGTTTAAATTGTCAGTTTCAGGAAGTTGTCCGACTTAGGATGTTGTCCAGTTCAGGAATTTTGTCCATGCACTTTACTCAGTTCAGCTGTCAAGCAGTGATGCAGAGCAAGGAAACTCCTCCTTTCCCAGCCTTTGGGAAAGTGGCTAAAGACTTGGGATACTCTCATGCCCGCCAGATATATGGATGTTAAATGGTGGCCCTGGGAGCAGGATTGGGAGTAATTAGTCTGCTCTTGCCTTGTTAACCTTTGAGCACAAGTCGAAAGAGAATATGTAACTCGCCAGTCTTCATCCACGCTCACTCTGGTACATGGTCCTTGAGCCAGTTAGCTTCCTGACCCACAAACAGTTAACTTAAACTTAGATGAAGTTGGTCAAGCTTAGCTTTAGGCATAGGTTTAAGTAACTCAGTTGTGACTGGATGATCTTGGAGTCATCAGATTGTGTCATTTTCTAGAAACCGTATAACTGGGCTTATACTGTAGCCAGGTCTATGTATGGTCAAACACTCTACAGTAATACTGTAACTTATTTTGGGAAGCAATTGATGTCATCCTGTAGGTATTACAAGACTTTTCAAGTTAATGAACATTTTCTAGAACAAATAGAACCCCTGAACTGTCTCAAACAAACATTATTTGGAAATGTTAGGTCCTGTATTCATGAACTATATGCTCTATGAGTAGGAAGGAAACAGGGCTCGCTGTTTAGTGTAGAAACCTCAAATATGAAACAGCTCTATGGCAGGAGTATAGCAGCTTGTAAAAAGTGGTGGGACTTGAGTTTGACCACCAGAACTAGTTCAAGCATACACCATGAAGATTCCAGAGCAAGGAATCTGGGGCCTACTAAAGAGCTCGAGAAACTTTGGAATTGAGATGATCTCTGATGTATTTCATACAGTTTTCATCCATTGAATAGCTCATGCTGTACACCTTTTTCAAGTTTGGTTCGGTTGAATCATCTGTATTAAGCTTTGGAATCAAACATGCCTACTGTTCTCATCAAGGTTCTGAAAAAGAGCAGGAGGACAAATGATAGCTGAGCTATAGCTACTGCATCATACTGGACATCCAGAATTCTTTCACTTTTTGCAACTGTGCTTAAACCATTGTCAGCTCATCATTTCATATAAATTCGATTTTGGCTCAGATTTTGTCAGTGGGTTGTCCAAGATACCTGTAAGTCTTTATATATGCAATAATTATTCACAAATTTTAAGTTTTTTGAGGTTAAGAGACTTAATTTTCTGAAAACATTAAAGAAGTCCTCTGTTTCCAAATCTTATGGCAAAATGTGCTTAAATGATGGATTTATAGTTTGAAAGATGTGATGAACAAAAGTTGTTCCAGGCAAAATTTTTGTTGTTGTGTAAGGGGTTAAAGAGGGCCTCTTTAAAGAGCTTATTTTGTGATAAAATGTAGGCCACGTACTGTTACTCCATACATTCCATTTAAATATATGCAGTATTGAAGCAACATATTCAGGATTGAACTCAGATTGCATCTACAAAGAAAACAGTCATCCAAAAGAATTATGCTAAAAGCTGTTCACCTCATCCCAGCTGAGCTACTGCATCATTGATGCACTAGTTGAGGAATAAATTAAGCTCTGTGTAGCAAGAACAAATTGCCTGTTTTAATATTTGCAGTGTCACTATCAACCTTGCTAAAAATTTTGTTATCAGTTTTTGAGGATCTAGCTGGTTATCCCAACTGCTGATAAATATGTACAGCAATGTAAAATGTTGGCACCTGATACTGCATATGTAGTACTGTATAATATATAAGTGTTTGAATACAGCCTTAGAACAACACAATTTATCAAAACAGGTATCAGTACTTTAATAAACTACACTGCAATCAATGAGAACAAACTCTGCAGCAGGAAACCCAAACTTTTGATACAAAAAAGAGGGTGGCAAAAAGAGGGTGGCTTGTGATTAGAGCATCTGCCTTTCAGTTGGGAGACTGAGGCTTAACCTTACAGTAGGTCATACCATGGACTACAGTTGCTCTTATGCTTATTGCTCAGTGTAACAGATTTAAAAAGAAATGACACATGGTAGGCAAGATTGTCATGAATGTTTGCAAAGTACTGTTAGGGCTATTGCTAACAAAAGTTTAAGAACAAAGTACCATAGAATGGGGATACTTTGGCCCCCTTTTTTTGTATTCAATTTTTTAATCATGTTATGGGGCATGAATCTTCTTGGTTACAGTACTATTTATTTAGATGACATCTACCTTGGACTGTCAGATGATTTTTCTTTTCTATTTTCAAAAAACTGCAGTGGCCAAGTGGTTAGAGCATCCAACTTGCAGCCGGAAGGTCTACAGTAGGGTTCAAATCCTGGCCTGGTCATACCAAAGACTTTAAAAATGGAACCTACTGCCTTTGTGCTTGGTGTTCAGCATTATAAGCAATGGAGTAGGGAAAACAAGCCAGTGAGCCACAACTAGAAAAAAGGCAGAAGTCGTCTCGACTTGAACCAATTGGTTGGAAACTGGGACTTTACACCTCATCTAACTAACTAACCAAATTTTTCAAAAAATTGTTGGCACTTTTTGTTTTTGTCGGACTTGGGTGGGCCAAAGTTACCTGAGGAGGGTGACTTTGGCCCACATGCTGTAATTCTTGGTTATCATGATCAATTGCAAAGAAATCTAGCAATAATTAGATGGTTGTTAGGCTCTAAATGAGGTTTTTTTTTAAAACTTGTAACTGGAGACAAATTTTTTACTTCAGTGTGTCACCATCAAAACATTGCACAAAATGACATCTATGCCAAAATGCTAGTTTACGGTATATGCTAAGATTGAAAAGCATAAGTCACTAATCAAACTTATTGCCTAGTTTTTATGCTTTAAATGCAAATTTGTATTTTAGTCAACTTGTAATCCCAAAGCACTGTGGTATTTGACTAAAATGCACTGTACTTTATGGTACTAATTGGGTGGGCCAAAGTAGCCCCACATTTACAGGTTTTTTGAAAAATTGCTGACCTGTGTCTTTTCAAAAGAGGCTTTGAAAATGAAACTTTTTTATTATTTGCTGTAAATAAAGTGGTGATACAACCAGTACATAAATCTTCCTGTAAGCACATTTTGCAAGACTGATTTTCAGTTGGCTTTATTAAAAATAAAAATAAAAGAATCCTCAGTAGGACACCGTTTACCTTTAGCCTAGGAGTTCCACACCAATACCTGTATGTAGCGTGGGTATTGGCAATATCCTTAAGTATACCTGCCTAGAATTTGTCAATACAAAAAATCTGAGGAGAAAACTTTTTTTTTTTTGGAATGGCCCAAACTTACCCTCCAACTGAAGGGTCAAAGCATCCTCATTGTGTATTATTTTGTTATAAAGCCAAGTGAGTTTGTGTGTGAGTTTGTTTCATCACAGGCCCCAGAACACATGTGATATGCACAGTGAAAAGCAGTTTATTTTGAATTTAGTAAGCCTGATTTGTATCTTTCTTGGTGAGGACAATATGTACTGTAAGTACCAGTATATATGTACTACATTACTTTTGATGCAAAAGGATTCTTTGAAGCATGCAGTGAAAACCCATTTACTTGCCTCTTATACTATTCAGTACCTAAAATTAACATACAATGTATATATGCTAGTGTATAACCTTTGCACCACAGTCTAATGTATCCATGGCTTTTAATATCTAATTAATTTTTTTTTGCAATTTATTGTACACAGGTCTATGTGTAGCAACTGTACATTTTTTTTGTAATATCCAAGTTCATACTTAACCACAAAAATCTAAAAGGAAAAATCAATAACAGTTTCTGTTTCAAACTACCTTTGAATGGCCTTGGAAAATTTTAAGCTGTGATGAGGTCACTTGTCATACATATTGTGCAATATCCCTCTTGCTCTGTATGGGAAAATTTGTAGTAATTAAACTTTTCAAGGTTTTCAATTAAGGTTTTTGATTTTTCTGATGTATGTTCCTTTATTGACTTGATATTAATATCAGTTACAACCTTTCTCGACCTGACCGATACACTGCAATATGTGGCAGTATGAGTCATTTTTATTTTAGAACTTCTAATTAAGGACCTCGGAGAACATTTATCTGTTATACACTTTGTAAAAGGGTCATGACATGTTACTGTCATACTGTACAGGGAGAGTTCATTTCTAAAAATTTTATTGCTCCAGTTATCTATTGTAGCCTGTATGGATTAAGAATGGAGCCTACTGATCTAGTGGGTCTCAGGGTATAAACATAAATTAAACTTTCCATTAAACCTCCTTTCATGCAATAATTACCTTATAAGTTGATGTTAGTCACAAAAGGACTGAGAGGCATAAGAATAACTGGTCATGCCTAGGGTTTGTGGGGTGAATCATTTAATACAGGGTTGCCCAACCTTTTTTGTCGCAAGATCCACTTTTCAAGTAGCCAACCTCCCAAGATCACAAAACATACACTGTCATACAGTTACTGTACACTTAAAAAACTTCATTTTCTTCTGAACCCCTCGCGGTTGACTTGGAATCAGTCAGCGGTCTACAGTAGACCGGGATCAACTGGTTGGGCACTCCTGATTTAATAGATACAGGGTAAGTGATCCACAAGTCTGTTTACCTTGGTCTGGTAGAGTAGTAAGGTACAGTATTAGAAACAGAAAATAAACAGCAGAATATGAGGAAGAAAGTGGAAAACGAAAACTCTGAAAATGACATGTTTACACGAAATCTGAAGGAATGCTTGAAGAAAGATATCAAAGAAAATGTGAAGGTACTGTATAATAATTCAACTAAAATTTTTTCATCTGAGGACTATTTTGTTTTCATCTGAACAATATTTTGGGATAAAACAATGAGAAGTTGAACACAGAATGTGAGGTGAAAACAAAAATCAAAGCAAAGCAAAAAAATGAAAAAGGAAAAAAAAAAGAAAAAAAAGGGCACTTGGTTTATCATTCAGAAAGAGCACACAGTTGACCTCTGAAAACATGGAAACTTACATTTTTCATTTATGATGGGTGTATCCTTTACAGTATGGTACAGTGGTAAGGTGCAAAATAATATTCATATATGATTTTTAAAGAAGTGATGATGTGATAGTCTGTATGGTACCTAAGTACCACACAATATTTTTTTAAAAGTTTATCAAGAGAAAGATTATTGTTATTATCAAAAAAACGGTTTTCTGTTAACTGCAGAATACAATTTAAAGTGATTTAAAATGTGATACTGTAATATGTACTTCACAGTAGGCCCTACTTAACATATTCAATATCTTTTTGTGAAGAAGAAAACTGCACAGTGTTTTAAAATGTGATTATGGATAAAAATTTCATGTTAAAATTGCAGTTTTTGTTGGAATGTATCAAAAACATCAAAGTAGTTAGTAATAAGGTGACTCTTTATTCTAAACATCATGAAAATGCTTTAAACTTTTACTGCTTAGTATCATTTAAACAATTCCTGTAAGTTGCAGACTTACATACAGTACTGAGGTCTGCCGCATGCAGTGAAGTTGTATGTTATGGTATGTTACACTTCTGTACATGTATATGTTTTGTAGAGGGTTCATGTGTATATTAGAAGAAGCAGCCTAATAATAGAACTTCAGTGAAATAAATGCTAAGTACAGAAGATACAAAATTGAAAATTACTGGTAAATGTTCTGTAGATAAAGAATTTACTATATAATGTGCAAATTACAATACAAACAAGAAACATGTTACCTGTACTTATATGCATTGTGTCTATCAAAGTACAGTATCAGTTTGTTTAAATCCATGACTTGATTAATAATTATCCAAGTTCATTTACAGTTTTACACACAATTTTTTAGTTAACTGACATCACTCAATCTATATACCAATATTGGTGCAGCATTTCTGTTAGGCCTAGTTTCTGGTTTTAAGTGGTTTTTTTTTTTTTCGAGGTGGTGACAGATTTTATAAATAAAGCAGGAACACAGTACCCAGTGTAAACATGTCAAATCAATATATGTATTGAGCTTCATACAGAGACAGTTTATCCGGGAATAGTTACAGTAGGTGAAGGATGTCCAGTACACCTGTTACCATCCAATTGTTTTAAAGTTATTGTAACATACAGATCTATGTTTAAAGGGAGTAGGCTGTCACCCAAAATTTTGTAGTTTATCAGCTGAACTTACACAGTGGCTTTCAAATTTTTTTTATTTCCCTTCCAAGTTCCTTATATGATGTTTAGGAACATGGAGTAAACCATGGTCAAGGTAATCCAAGGGGTAATTGTGCAGAACTTAATAATTCAGATACAAAAATATTGTCAAATGATTCAAAAAGCCATTCGTGAATTAGGATACTTTGGCAGACTATTCAATTGGGATGACTGCATTTTCCCTTTAACTGGCAGGCTTAAGTTAGCAGTACAGTAGTTTTGCACACAGTCTCGTAATATATTGTTTACAACCGAAGAACTGTAGTCATCAGGGAAAGTATATCTAATGGCTTAAGGGAAAATACAGTTCCCCCACATAGAATTTGTGTACCCAGTCATCCAAATTATGGAATGGCTCCTTTCAATCATGTGACAATATTTTTGTTACAGTATGTGGTAAATCCATGCAGAATAACTCCTTGGCGTAACTTTATACTCAATGTTTTTTTTTTTTCAAAAAAAAGAGGAATGAAAAATACTTATGAGTAAAGCAAGCAGAGATCTGTAAGATTTAGCTGATTTTTTAAAATGAACTTGGAGTGACCGCTTTGTTGCTTTAAACTCCCAGTGGACAGTTAAGTAGTTAAGGAGTTAAGTAGGTACATACAAGCACTGCCACATTGCTGGTACTGCCAAAACCATGATGAATGTTCATTCAATTGCAACTGTACATGTATGTATGCCAGTGACTGCAACTACTGTACTGCACAGTAGCTATTGTTATGTACAGTAGTATTTTATAATGCAGTTCAAATACAGTACTGTCTGTGTAATGTCATATGGGATCAGTTTAACCTCCAATTTGGATTGTAAACTAAGAAGCAAATGTGTTACGCTTCACACACAAGTGATTTATGGAACTGTAAAATCCCTGCAAAATACCAAGCTTATCTGCTGTATAGAAGAGGGTTTCTCTCCTTGTATGCATGGTACAACTAACACTTGTGCTTGTAAACTTACTGTACATCATATGTAGGCTACACCTTTATATTGTTTAAAAATTGTAGCCCATTCTAGCTAGGAATATTTTTGAGGTGATTGGTTAGTATTCACAATTGCAAGTACAGTAATAAAGGCGTAGGAAATTGGGGGGCAGCCAGGGCAACCACTCCCCGCAATTATAAAGGGGGGGCAAACACCCCTTTTTACCGCACACTCTCAAGGATTATTGTATACACTTGCACATAGTTGTTGTTGTAAAATGTATTGAAAATTTTCTTTAAGGGAGAAAGCAGCAGGAGAGAGTTAATAACTCACTGTCTAGGTATTTTCCAGTTACTGTTCAAGTGGAACTCCATAAGGGAGTGTTCTTGGACGATTTTTTTTTTTGTTTTGTAAATGACTTACCTTGTGCTCCTTAAATTAGCCCAGCAAGAGCAAAATTTTTTGATCACGCTCCTAAAAAACTATTGGCGCACAGTCAAACTCTTTAATGGGCAATCGGTGGTGGTCAGGGAATTGGAATTGAAGGTCATCTAGGGGTCATTTTGAGGTCATTTTATTAATAGGAAAAATATTTTTTCCCCCGAAGGATCATGCAGTGACAGTCTTGGGTGTTAATCATTGTGATAACTTTTCGTGTACATAACTGCTTTATTAGGGGTATTGAGGAATAAAATGTCAATGGTTATCAAGTGGTCACGTTGGTACATGTTACCTGCCCTTACAAACATCGTCCTTGCACCATCTCACACCTAGCAATCTTGTGGTAACACGTTTTGGTGTCTCGCAAAAACTGCCACTGTTGAAATTTTCTTGGGGCTCCTAAAAAGGAAAATGAGATACCTTTGACTGTTGGGTTTGGATCCCTTGTTAGACCATGATAGAGACTGTGCGTGAGGGAAACAGGAAATATGAAAACACTTTCCCATGAAAGTACATTTGCTTTAGTAGCTTCTAGGGTGATGGATTAAGCCACTTAAATTGGATTGGATTGGATTGGGTTGGATTGGATTAGATTAGATTTCATTTCACAATCTCCATGAAGGAAATACAAACAGTCGCACAGACAATACAAAAGTACAAAGAAGGAACAGTAGAAAGTAAAATGCTACAATAAAAAGGCAAGAGGATAAACAACAAAAATACAAAACTAAACAACAAACACTTTCTCTGTAAGCTGTGTGAATGAAATTTGCTTTGCTCTATCTGTTCCCATACTGAACATCAAGTACTGTACTTTGGGGAAGTAAGCAACTGGGTGAAGGGTGTGCTCAGAAACATTGGAAGACTTGTTGAGCATCTGCTATACATTGTAATGAAGTGGTTGGGGAGGATGCTTCCAGGAAGGTCAAATAGAAACCAATTGGGTGGGGTCTGTCAGACTCTGGTACAGTAAGACTTGTGTAATTAAGTGCTAGGCTTTCATTTTATCTTTCATTTTTTGCTAGTTTTTTAAACATAAAACTTCAACATTACAAGATTTGTGATTTGAAAATGGAATTTACCATGGGTTCCCATTTCTGTTTAATTTTTGGCTATGGTGCCCTCTAAAGTTAACAAAAAGTGATAGCCATTTGGCTGTGTCCATTTTGATTCTTATTTCTAGCCCTGCTGTCCCTGCAACTTAAACTTCCTAAAAGTAGTCTGTCCATTCTTCAAACAGAATGACTGCATTTAAAGGTCGTGTGACATGCCATCAGAAGAGCTGTTTCACTTGTCAGTTAAAGAATTAAGTCCTCCAATCAAAGATCCGTTGGAATTATTTCAATATCTTTTATCGTTCTCAAAATATACGTCTCAAAAGTTTGATGTTTTCTGAAGAAACTAATTGCCTATAAAAAAAATAATGATCAGGAGTGTTGCACAGTGATATGATTTCTTTTGTTAACCCTATATAAATTATATCTTAATTACCAATCATATAGATACAGTTTGGTGAGTGATATCAATATTTTTCAAGGAAAAACTTTTAACTTTTATAATAAACCCCTCAGGGAATAACAATGCTACCAGTGTCCTTGAAATTAAGGTTGAAAAAACAAAGGCTAACATGTGCCATATATTGTATGTCCCTCTTTCGATGTCACATATTTGCATATTTAGCTCATGTTTATTCATGATACAAATGTGAAATAGAAATTTCCCTGTAAAATGGTCAATATTTGATGGATTTTAATGGAAATTGCAGCTATTGTATGGGTTTTTAATGCTTTTTACATTGAATATCCAGCTATGTTATTTTCATGTCACACAACCTTTAACATACTATACTCTGTTTTGTTTTTTCTAAGAAAATATATAGGCAGATTGCTAATTTATCAGAATAACAAATGTTGAGTGGTACAATGATTTTGAATGTGTTTTAGGCCAATTAGCTTGCTACAGTATTTGCCCTTCTTGGGAAAAGTTAGCGGGTATTTAGGAATCTTTGGAAGTTGGTCTAAATAGGCTATAGGGACAGTGGCCTGGATCTGTACATGAGTACAGAGAATGAGGATGTACAATACAGAAAACAAGGGAAATCAAGGCAACGTGTTCTCAGATTATTGAGCTTAGGACTATAAATAAATTGTCAGTTAACTTGATGTAGAAAGCATACAGTTGCAGTGCCACTGATGTGACATTCTGCAGTTATCAATATGTAGTTCCTTCACCTTGTTCTTTTTCAGGTAATGTGCAAACGACGAACACTGTGGAAAATTATGGAGACGAGGCAGTGTGGGATGAGGTGAGTGTTCACTTATACTTGGGCAAGTGACTGGACTCTAGTTCAGTTATACCCGGTTGATTCATGAGTAACAACCCCAATATGATAAGAATACTTTTTACAGTGACAAATATGTGGTTTGAGAATTCTTCTTTGCTTGTGAGATAGGCTTGGGAAATTACACAATTCCCACGTAAGAACTCCAGTTGTTGTTTACAATTGGAGTAAAGGCATAATTTACCTGATGCATCCAGGATTCATTTGTCTGTTGCAAAAGCTTTAATTGGGATGCATGTTGGATTGGGTAGTACTGAGGAATTTTTGTACCCAGTGCTGTTTGTTACACAGCACTGGCACAGTAAGTAGTATCGTCTCTCAACTGCAAGCAGATTACCAATCAAGATGATTTAAAGGAAAGTTTACTAAGTATTTTTCTAATAGTAAGTTTGTAAATGTAATCCCCACATCTCTGCAAATGGTAAATGTTAGAATGCATTTAACATTCAAAAATATTATTGATAAAAAGGTTCAGAAGTGTCTCCACTGAAGGCCTTTCCCCTGCTTCTGGAACCTGGTGAACATTAGACAGTTTGCTGTCTAAAGTTTCAGTCAACACTATTTGAATATTAAATAAACTGGAACTAAACTTGGCTTAGGTGAAGAACCTGTTCTTAGTGGGAATATGTTATCCTCAAAAAGTTTAGAGATTACAAAGGGCATCATCTGAAATAGCAGGTACTGTAATGTATAGTAGTAGCTTTTATGGCCTACATTACTTTGCTCTTATGTCAATAGTATTTAAAAAATTTAAAGACAGTAAACCTCATTGTTTTAAGTATGTAATTAATGTGAAATATGTTGTACTGTAAAATACTTATCTTGATGTGAACACAGAATACTCTTGCTCGTTTTTAGGTCTTTGAATGGCCGATGGGATCTGGAATCACCAACACAGAGCTCTTAGAAGTTACCATCTTTACTAAAGGAAAACTAAGGTCACCCAAGTAAGTTATATTTTTAACTCTTCACAATGGATAATTCGTCACAAACAGCTGTACTCTGTCTTACTATAAGTATTTATTTATATTTTATGTAACAGCTGTTTTAAACCGTTTTTGTGGAAGTATCTTATACTTTAATATGGCAAGGTAAAGTATCATTTCTAGTACTCTTGATTGCGATGTTTGTGTACAAGCTTTCAGAAAGTAATTTCTGACGCTTTACCGGGATAGGTAGCAAAAATTTGCATTTCAACTTCAAGCAAGTTTAAAAGGCCAAGTCCTGGTTTTCAATCCTTATAATAAAAATTCTGTGCTTACAGAAGAAAAGGACAAAAAACAAGAAAAAAATAAAAGGAAAAGATCCATGGCATAAATCTGTGCCTGGGGATGAATTTTGGTTGAGGAGTTGAACTGTGATGTGTAGCTGCCATGCACGAAAGCATGCAAAATACTGAAAACAGTGTGTGTACAACTTTGCACAGGTCTTTTGGGTTGTTTTACAATCAGGGTACGTCGACCAGAAATTCACTTTATTGCCCCCATACTAAAAATATATACACTTGACATTAAGACCAACCACACTAAGTAAAAGTTCAGTATATGTCCTGTCTACAATAGTAAATTAAATGTATTTAAAGCACAATTTGGGGTAAAATAATTCTGCATAGTGTCATTTCTGGCAAATTCCACCGTCTCATTTGAATTTTGCAAACATTTGACCAGATGAATCACTAATACAGAAAAGAGTTTGATAGAAAGTACTGATTTGGAAGTTACAACTACAACAAGGTTGTTCAAAGGCCTACACCTTTCAATGATTGAAACAAATTCAATAAATGAAAAACTGCATGAAAAGGAGGTGGTATTTTCCGTCAAAAAATGTCCTCTCCGAAATCATGCAAGTTAAGCTGACAGATATATGGCCCAGTAAAAAAAAAATGTTGCCTCACAAATCAGTAATTTGTATCCTACAAACATGTAGTATTGATATTATGTTCACTCCTTCAGTTGAGATATGGAACCAGTTTTAACACTGAGACTTTCAATTCCGTCAAAAAGTGTCCTCTCCGACAAAAATGGTATTTCTATGTTTCTGTTGAAGAAACAGGAGCACTTGAGCTCCCGCTTATGGTACTTAAAGTACTAACATTGTTCCATCATAAATGCATAATTACATCTTCTTCACTCAAGTATACTCAGTACATTATGTATGTCAAAAAGTATGTCCTCTCCGAAAATCAGAGATGACATTTTCCAGGGGATACATATTTGCAGATTTATATCAAAATTAACCTTTGTATGATTGGGGCTCTCCATTTATAAGAATATGGTGTAGTAATTTAAACTAGAACATGGTTAATTAGGTAGGCTTTGGGGGATATGTCCAAGAGACAGTCATGTTTCTGGGTATTCTTATGTACATCATCTTCGAACTAACAGAAAAGTGTATGGTATTAAAGACTAAGTTTACCCTGTTTTTGTTTTACTTAGTTTATGTAGCCTAGCTGTGCAGATTTTGGCAACCACTGATATCAGCAGTGATCCTTCCTGCTTTCTTAGCTGATAGATTCAATGCCATGAGTGCCTTTTGCTTAAATGTCGGAGAGGACAAGTATTTTGACACATTCAGATATTTCTATCAATATGGACCAAGGTTAACATTCTGAACCTAGTAAAATTCTCTAACAAAAATGGACAAACCAACTCAATTGAACTCCTAGGGACTACAGAACCTGAGAGCTGTGAATGTCACCCACAACAACTATGAGGCACATACAGATATGAATCCATATTTTGCAGATGTCTGAAAAATGGCAGTTTTTGCATTCCCGTCTGGCAATTAACCCTTCCAGATAATGAAACTTAAAACAATGGAAAGGTCAACTCTAAGGGATCCTGCCCTACTGCTTTGTACAGTATGACCTAAACAAAGATGAAATTGATTGCTTACCCAAGGATGAGATTTCGACTGTCATTGGTGAACCCCTCAACCCCCCCACACACACACCCATTACCCAGGGACACTATTGCTTTTACAGTACCACTGCTTTCCAGGCAGTTCAGGAAGATTTTCATGACCTGCAGTTAAACATTATGACATTTTTCATAGCGGTCAAAAGGGTGGTCCAGCCACAAATTTAGCCTTGATATGTTTTTAGGACTGTTAATTCCTACCAATTTGGTAAAAGGTCTATCCAATGTACTGTATGGTTCTTGAGTTAGAGTTAGATGAGGTTTTACGGTTCAGTTTCTAACCAATTGAGATATTGACACTGGCAGGCTAACTTAAATACAATGAGTGACATCTCCTCACATTGGTGAAAAGTTTGTTAGTTTTCTTTGTTTATAATGGATACCAGAACGTTTTTTTTTTTTACCTTGAAATCAGTAGAGGTCAGCCCAGCAACAGGGTATGTGAAGGTTTCAAAATATTACCCCCCCCCCCCCCCATGCATTTAACGATGGAATTAAAATTTTGAAGTATTAAACTGGGAGTGTGCATTACAGAAAAGCAAAAACTGCTTTATCCATGTGCAGGGATAATATCAGTCCTGCTTGCTTCAAGTTCAGTTGTGAGAGGAAAATGGGGTATCTTTAACTGGAAGTATTTCAAAATCAACAAACTGAAATTTTATCGAAGTTTCACTAGAATGATTGGATTACTCACTCTAAAACATATCACAGGTAAATGTGTGGTTGGACCACCATTTTAATAACATGGTCTCTCAAATATTTGTGCCTCAGCCAAACCAAAGTGTTTTGATTGCTTTTAGAAGTACTGTATATTGTCATATGGCAAGCATACTTGTTAGAACATGTTTCCATAGTTGCTTTCCAAGTTGTTATTAAGGTTGAATCAGAAACATTTTTAAAAAATCTAAAATAATAATTGGTCAAATTTTACGTCAAAAAAAAAAAAAAGCCTCTCCAAAAATTCACAACAGGGGATCTTGGAGTAACAAACCAAAACTTCAAAACACTTTCTTTTATTTTCTCAATTTGTATTTATAATCAGTTGTGTTTATATTTCCTACTGCATGTACTGACTAGGGCTCAACCGATGTGGTTTTTCGCTGCCGATCCGATGTCCAATGTTTTTATCACAGCATCAGCCGATATCCGATCCGATCCGATATTTTCGCTGTCAATGCTTTTACATCGTTTCACAGTGCGATCAACCATCCCTTCTTCCTCGTGAGCCATGCCTATGCATGCACATCGGCTTAAACGAATTTCCTTTCAAAAAAAAAAAAACAGAAGTTTAGTATTTGATACCTTTCATTCACAAAACGATGTTTATATGACAATTCAATGACCAAATAAAGCTTCGAAAATAAGCAATCAGCAGACTATCCGTGACTCTTCATTCATAGCACATAATTCCGTGCTTGAACTGACTTTCACCTACCCACAGTAAGCCTACTAATTCCCCTAACAAAATGCAATACCTTTCGTTCTCTGTTCGTAGCTCAAGTCGCTCGCACTAATGAATGTTAAAACAGAAATAAGCCCGCGATATTTCAGTGCATGTACTTGGCCATTTCGCTCCATCCTACCATGCTTTACCAACACATAAACAGATTGTGTAGGCTTACACGTGTAAATTTGTTTTGAGTATTTCATATAGCAGTACGTAATGCATGCATGCATGTACTATATAGCCATACATAAACATTTGTTCCATGCTAGCTAGAGAGCTTGCTGCGCTGTGTGCAAAGTTATGCAGCTAGTAGGGATTTTGGGTATCGGGTGATGTTGCAGACATCGTTTATTACGAAAGCCATAAAAGCACATGGCACTCTTAATTTCACACAAATGAACATGCATGTCTTACATAAAAAGCATCTGCCATAACTACTGCAAACTATGATGTGACAACTGGAAATTTAGTCGTACAAGCAGCGATCGAAAAACACCGTTATTTCCCGGACCACGCCCCATGTTCTTTCTATGCTATCTTGCGTCAACGTCATTACAGAGCAGGTGCGTAGCCTAATGTATGGGTGTTTGCATACAATTACGGACCTACACATGCACTGGTTTTACTGTGCTTTCATGGTGCATTTCACTTGAACTTCTCAGTATAGAACACGTACATGGCTAGGGTATCCGTGTTTGCGTACATTTCGGCCCTATATCAGACATACAATTAATGACTGTGAATTCCACACTTCGTTTCGTTCATTGATAAATTTTGGTGAATTGAAACTAAAAGTGGGTGGACATAATCGCTAGACTCTACGTACAGATTTTAAGAGCTTGTGCATATTGCGAATATCACATTGCCTGTCAATAGAGCCAGTTTACACTGTTGATACGGAATTTAGGAGATTAAACTGAAATTGACAGCCCTAGTTGGTCACAAGGGCTGTTGTTGGTCATAATAAAATGATTAATCCTATTTATTTGTACATTTCTTTGTTGTAAGAAATCACTATCACTGTACTGTACATCCCCCAATGTACGTAAATAAAATTTTCGATGCACGGAACATCGGCAAACATTGGCAAGTGCAATTTGCTATATTTCGCCGATCCGATGTTTTACCGATAGTCCTAACATCGGCCCGATCCGATATCCGATCCGATTATCGGTTGACCCCTAGTACTGACTTACCTATCACAATTCTGTGTAGTAAATGTACTGAGTGAATCAGTCTGCTGTACCATTGTTGACTTAAAATGAGCTTTTTCACACTGTTAACTATATCAGTACATTGTAATGTTACAGAAAATATGATGAGAAACTTTCCCTTGTTCTGTATATTGCACTATTGCAGGTACTATGAAATAATACAGTAAATCAAAGGCAGTTACAGTACTGATTTACTGTGAGCATGTCAAAAAAGTGTCCTCTCCGACAATGAGGAATCTTCTCTGACTGGTTACAGTATATTGACATCATATAGCTGGCTTTTAGGAATAGTGTTTTGCAAAAAGGGCACTCAGAAGCAACCAATTTCAGTGTGTTTATTGAAGTAATTGGAATAAAACTTCTAGGAATTATCCTGATGTTTCAGAACCTTCTTACGGTACCACCTGTTATCAGTCACTTATACATTAAATGAAAACATTTACGGAAAAGGCTATGTACAGTACTTTATCCAGAAATTTGAATTGCACAAGTTTCATTTGTCATCTTCCACTTATCAAACATGGCATTAATTTCTATGAAATAATTCAGCTCAAGAACCCTGTTACCACACTCCCTTCTCTGCGTCAAACAAATTGTCCTCTCCGAAAACCACATGTCCTCTCCGACTGATAATTTTGACATCAAGTATCTAGACTGTTGCTGAACATAGTGTTTTGAAAATTGGTGTGTAGAAGTAGACTGACTATGGTTATCAGCACATTGAAACAGAACTGCTGTTACCACTACTAATGTTTCAGAATTGAAAACTTCGTAAAACCATTTCACCCCTACCATGTACAGACAAACAGAAACTTCTGTGTAGGCAAAAAGATATGCCACACACTTCAGAATACTGAGTTGTTTTTTCATTACACATCACTTTTACTTAAAACAATGTCATCTAGACTCACTCTAAGCAAGAGAATAATGTGATATGTGTAGTTAGATAATTTCATGTCCCAGGAGCCAAATTTTAGATCATAGATATTTAAAGTTGTATAAAATAAAATTGTGGATACTTGATGCCTCTATACTTTTAAAATCATGAATTTGACCTGTCTGCAACACAACAAAATACATACTAAAGAAAAATAAACAACTTTATTTTTTGCCTTCTGTGAGACACCTGATGTACCCTGATTGTAAAACAACCCTTTTGTACTGTAGGTCAGGGGTGTAGCTACGGTGGGTGGCGCTGGGCGGTGACACCCAGCACTCGATATTCCTGCCTGGCACTACAGGCAAACACACGTCTCCCCGCCCACCACAAATCTGCCTACCGAGACTTAAAACTAGCCCTAAATTTACTCCCTAAAGTAAAAGGTGGGAAAAATGAAAAATTAATGGCTGAAAAATGGGGTAGAAGCCATGGGGTGGGGGGTGAGGTGCTTTCCCCAGATCAGACAATTACCCGGCACTCAAATTTGGCTAGCTACATCCCTGCTGTAGGTGCCAAATCTACAAAGGATGTCTGCCCTGGGCAAAGAGTTTTCTTAAGTCAAACTTGCTCATGGTACATTGTTTAAAGTCAGTTTTGATGAATATCAAGTAGTTTAAATATTGAAGCTTCAGGGTTGTGGCAAACTTGTACAAAAAGCCATACTGCAGCAGTGCTTACATATGTAGGCTATGGGTAATAGTACAGTACACGCTTGTGTCAGACATTCTGTAGCCTATACCTATAACAGTGGATTTGTGGGCCAGTATTAAAGTAAGCACAGTAGACCGTCAGTGCTTTTTTACAACCACAACAGTCAATGCAATTGGTGTTAAGCTCTAACAGAACTACATGCAACCGTATACTCACTAGATCATGCATTTATTACGAATACACTGTGTCCACCAGTTCTTTGTTTTCGTGAAAGTATAGTACTCAGTTCATGACTTAACACATAAGAGTACAAGTATACTTTTTCTTTGTGAATCTGGTCCCAGGGGTTTTATTTAAATTTATTTTTTCATCTGTACATGCCTTTAGGGATCTCAAGTCATATAATTAGGCAAACGTAGGGTATTGTAGCTGTTTATCTCCGTTTGTGATTTTATCTGTCAGATATACAGTATTACCAGCAGAATATATCACTGCAGGTACATTAAAAACATTGTAGTACGAGTTATGCCATATTTTAAGACATTGAAGGCATAGTTAACCATGCATTGAAATGTGACACTCCTTTGAAGTATAGGCTATAGCTCATCCCTTTTGTGTATGATAGTTTAAAATTACTTTTTGATACCTTGCTGAAGGTAAAAGGAGGGATGCACATGCAATGTATCGATGTAGTCATGGTGTGTGCATACATGTACAGTGTAAGGGTGGGCATTTGTATGTGTTAACTAGGGGTCAACCGATAATCGGATCGGATATCGGATCGGGCCGATGTTAGGACTATCGGTAAAACATCGGATCGGCGAAATATAGCAAATTGCACTTGCCGATGTTTGCCGATGTTCCGTGCGTCGAAAATTTCGGGGACGTATAGTGATAGTGATTTCTTACAACAAAGAAATGAACAGATAAATAGGATTAATCATTTTATTACGACCGACAATAGCCCTTGTGATGAACTAGGGTTGTCAATTTCAGTTTAATCTCCTAAATTCAGTATCAACAGCGTAAACTGGCTCTATTGACAGGCACTGTGATATTCGAAATATGCACAAGCTTTTAAAATCTGTACGTAGAGTCTAGCAATCATGTCCACCCACTTTTAGTTTCAATTCACCGAAACTTATCGATGAACGAAACGAAGTGTGGAATTCGCAGTCATTAATTGTATGTGTGATATATGGCCGAAATGTACGCAAACACGGATACCTTAGACATGTACGTGTTCTGTACAGAGAAGTTGAAGTGAAATGCACCATGAAAGCACAGTGAAGCCAGTGCATGTGTAGGTCCGTAATTGTATGCAAACACCCATACATTAGGCTACGCACCTGTTCTGTAACGACATTGACGCACATAGCAAGAACATGGGGCGTGGTCCACGAAATAACGGTGTTTTTCGATCGCTGCTTGTACGACTAAATTTCCAGTTGTTACTTCATAGTTTTCAGTAGTTACGGCGGATGCGTTTTATGTAAGACATGCATGTTCATTTGTGTGAAATTAAGAGTGCCATGTGCTTTTATGGCTTTCGTAATAAACGATGTCTGCAACATCACCCCGATACCCAAAACTCCTAGCTGCATAACTTAAGCTTTGCACACAGCAAGCTCTCTGGCTAGCATGGAACAAATATTTACGTATGGCTATATACAGTAGTACATGCATGCATGCATTACGTGCTGCTATATGAAATACTCAAAACAAATTTACACGTGTAAGCCTACACAATCTGTTTATGTGTAGGTAAAGCATGGTAGGATGGCACGAAATGGCCAAGTACATGCACTGAAATCGCGGGCTTATTTCTGTTTTAACGTTCATTAGTGCGAGCGACTTGGGCTACGAACAGAGAACAAAAGGTATTGCATTTTGTTAGGGGAATTAGTAGGCTTACTATGAGCAAGTGAAAGTCAGTTCAATCACGGAATTACGTACTATGAATGAAGAGTCACAGATAATCCGCCGATTGCTTATTTTCGAAGCTTTATTTGGTCATAGAATTGTCATATAAACATCGTTTTGTGAATGGAAGGTAGAAGCAAAACATGGAGGGGAACTTTTTAAAGGAAATTCGTTTAAGCCGATGTGCATGCATATAGGCATGGCTCACGAGGAATAAGGAATGTTTGATCGCGCTGTGAAACGATGTAAAAGCATTGATAGCGAAAATATCGGATCGGATCGGATATCGGCCGATGTTGTGATGAAAACATCGGACATCGGATCGGCAGCAAAAAACCACATCGGTTGAGCCCTAGTGTTAACATGATACAGTATTTCAAGACAGAAACCACTGACACTTTTCACACTTGGAATATGCATATTAAGAGGAAGGATTTTAATGTTTTTGATGGAGGTCAGAGGTCACTTGAGGTCAAAATAGATCAAAAACCAAAAACTCTGCAAGTTTACACAATATATGATCTAGGTAGGAAGGATAGATACATACTAAGCATGTTGAGGCATTTTAGTCAGGAGATGAACCCTAATGTTTTTGGTAAAGTTCAAAGGTTATCTGTGTTCACTGGAAGTGAAACTATAAAAACCCTGGAAATTGCTTGTAAACTGGATATCTCAAGGTAGGAGTGATGTATACTTCTCACACTCTGCTTTTAACTTTGTCATGTTTGGAGGAAGTGTAGCGCCCCAATAGAAGGTAGGGTCCCGGGCCGAGCGGTGGCGGGGGTACTCGGGCAACTGGAGGTCACCCGAGTCAGGAATACTAAGTGGGGGAGGGGACTGCTACAATCAATGAACTGACGGCAAATAAAGGCAATTAAACATTTCTTTTACGTTGCAAATAAGCCATCTAATTAAACCAATCCAGCTCTCTTAGAGCAAAACTAAATGATTCTCTTGTAAATAAAAGGCTTAAAGCTCTCTCAGAGCAAATAATTATCTACTAGATAAATAACCATCTCGTAAACTGAAACATAACATTGCGATACGTAAATGATAATTTCTATAACTGAGTAGTAATATCCAATTAACTAACCTGCCGTGGGGGAGCCGCCGACGTGACCCGCACTATACGGGGCCGGGCGCAGACACGAGACGCTCTAACACACTAACCCCTAGACTACTTCTTAAGAAAACAGGGGCCCACCCTCCCTTTTGGGGACACACCTTAAAAAATAACCCATTACAAAATGACTAGAAAATCACCCTCACTTCCTAATATCGCAGGGAAAAAAGGGGGGGGGTGGAATCCCAGCGTCCCGAGCCAGAGCCCAAAGCCCCGGACCCGCTCCAAACTGTACACAGAATTAAACTTAAAAATAACTCACAAAGTACTCGAGTCACGCCGTCGGCCTCCGGAGGTCTCCCCACACGGACTTACAACAAGACACTCCCGTTCTTAACACAAACACGACCAAGGAGCGAGTGATTTATTTCTCGAGAGCCAACGCCCGCTCCCGCTAGACCTTATTAAAAAAACAAGAGAAACTTATTAGCAAAACAAGAGAAATTATGTTGACTGGCATGCAGCTGTCCTGGCCTCGCGCCAACGTCCCGGCCTGCGGAGAAGAAAACCAGAATAGTAGAGGTAAGTATACACACAAGGTAAGTAAGACACACAAAGCCACGTCACCTTAACAATAAAACTCCGTAGCTGGCTCGTAGGATGAAAAAGTAATAGCCACGAAGCTAAAACACAACAGCGACCCCACTCGGTCGCTACACCACCCCCTTCCCAATGATAGGACGCGCCCTCGACGTCCAAAATAACCCATAAAAAACAGCTTACATCACATTACATTGTCCAAAAAGTTCACAACGATCTGCAACCATCAGGTGAGTAAACCAGGATCTCCGCGGCGATCACAGGTTGTCACTTCTTGCTCATGAGTTCAAATCAATCCACTTTCAAAGTTTCCCAAAACACGGTCATCCTTTATTAAATACAGTTTCCGCTGTCAGCTCTAATGAGAGTTCTTTCCTTTTACTACGTTTCACCTCTGCGTTCCACAGCCCGAAAGCAATAAAAGCTAGGTGGCCGGCCAAGCTAGTATTGTACATAATCCTTCATCCACAGAGGGGGCCGCCGTCTCCGATAAGTTCTTGTAGTGACTGCCTCCCTGGTACTATCGGTTTCTGTCAACTCATTGTCTATATTACTTTCCTGCCTAATTTCAAACTCCTCCGTTTCGTACCGGTCATAAGGCACATTGTCTTGAATAGGTTCTGCATTAGGAGTTTGTCGCACCTCCGGCCTTTTTACTAACTCGTCAGGGGCTAGGTATAGTTTCAAATGATCAATGTGCACGACTTTCAACTTCCCAGAGTCCAAATTTTTAACACGGTATAGGCAGTCTGACAATTTGTGCGTTATGAGGCAAGGACCAGTCCATTTCAATTGAAGTTTTGGGGACCTGCCTTTTACTTTTGCGTGAACAGCTAACCATACCTTATCATTTACCGAGAATGGGTTTGCCTTTTTGAAAATCCTTGCATCGTAATTTCTTTTCTGCCGTTGCTGGGCCAGGCTCGTGTGTTCTCGGGCAATTCGAAAGGCCTTCTCGCACCGTTCTGCAAATTGGGCGATGTACTCCGAGGATATTACTGATTCTTCAACCGCAGTAACCGGAGGACCCAACATCAGTTCCACGGGAAGTGCAACCTCTCGCCCCAGCATCAGCAGATTTGGTGAGTATCCTGTTGTTTCCTGGGGACTAGAATGATACGCCATTAGAAAAAAAGGAATGTGTTCGTCCCAATCTTTTTGGTTTTCATGTACATAGACTGAGAGCATTTGCACAAGGGTACGATTAAATCTCTCTACCAAGCCGTCGGACTGCGGCCTATAAGCAGTCGTACGGGTCTTTTCGATACCTAACAATTTGCATAACTCCTTAAAAAGGTTGGACTCAAAATTTGCACCTTGGTCGGTATGAATAACACGTGGAGTACCAAATTTGACTATAAATTGCTCCACTAAAACAGAGGCTACAGTGGCAGCTTCCTGATTAGGTATAGGATAAGCCTCAGTCCAACGAGTAAAATAGTCAGCAATCACGACAATGAACTTATTACCACTATACGTCTGTGGCAAAGGACCCAAAATATCAATTGCGACCCGTTGCAGGGGTTCACTGACTTTTACAACTTTCATCTGTGCCCTAGCCTGAGGATTGGGCGGCTTTCTTCGTGCACATAATTCACACCTACGACACCAATTTTCGACATTCCTTTTCATGCCGAACCAATAATACCGAGCCAGTACTTTAGCCAGGGTTTTCTTCTGACCCAAATGCCCAGCAGTAGCTGAATTATGCAACTCGTACAATACGTCTTTTCTTAGAACTTCTGGGACTACGATTAAATCTCTGTCCTGAGTACCGGTGTCAGATACCCAGCGCCTGTACAAAATCCCGTCTCTTACAAATAGCAAGTCCCATTGTGACCAGTAAGCTTTTGCGGCCCTGTCCAACCCACTGACTTCCTCTCGCCGGGGGCGGGGATGTCCTTTTTCCTTTCTTTCTAGGAAAAAAGCAATATTACTATCCTCTAATTGGTATGTCCTTAGTTGTTCCTTGCTACAACCCTCTACCCAGTTACTCTCTGTGACTACATTGCAAAACTGTAATTCCTCTTCTCTACCAGGCTGACTTGGCAACGGAGTACCTGTGGTAGGGTTGTCAAGCCTGGACAGGGCGTCCGCATTAGCATGCACTCTCCCCGGCCTAGTCTGTAATTCAAACTCATATGCACTCAGCACTTCTAACCATCTAGCTACCTGTCCCTCAGGAGACCGAAAATTATACAACCACCGCAGGGAGCGGTGGTCGGTTCGCAAAATAAACTTTCGACCATATAGGTAGGGACGAAAGTGTTTAATAAATGTAACAACTGCCAGTAGTTCCTTTCGAGTAACTGAGTACCTTCTCTCACTATTACTTAATGTACGACTAGCATAGGCAATTGGGTGCTCCCCATCATTAATATTCTGAGACAACACTGCTCCTATTGCCTTATCGCTATCGTCCGTGTCCAGAATAAACACGTCATCAAAATTTGGATAAGCCAAAACCGGGGCAGTAGTCAATTTAGACTTAAGAAGCTGGAAGCATTCCTCACAGTCTTTCGTCCAAACAAATTTATGTCCCTTCCTCGTAAGGGCATGCAGGGGACTAGCAATTTCAGCAAACTTGGGGACGAATTTACGGTAGTATGAACATAGTCCCAAGAAACGACGTAACTGCTTTAGATTACAAGGCGTGGGCCAATTACTGACATCTCTTACTTTGTCGGGGTCAGTACTAACGCCCCTGTCTGACACTATGTGACCTAAGTACTTAACCTCTTTCTTACATAACTCACATTTCGACGGTTTAAGCTTCAGACCTGCTTCTCTTAATCGAGTAAACACCTCCTCTAATCGTGTGATGTGTTCGTCAAAAGTTTTACCATAAATTATAATGTCGTCAATATATATAAGGCATGTCTGCCAATGCAGGCCCCGAAGAACATGCTCCATAAGCCTTTGAAAGGTCCCTGGGGCGTTACACAAACCGAAAGGCATAACATTAAATTCGTATAACCCACTGCCCATAGAAAAAGCTGTCTTATCTTTATCCGCGGGATCCATCTCAACCTGCCAGTACCCACTTTTTAGGTCTAAGGTCGAAAACCACTTAGCTCCCGATAAAGCGTCCAGCGTATCATCTATCCTGGGCAACGGAAACGCATCTTTCTTTGTCACATCATTTAATTTACGATAATCAACACAAAAACGTATTGATCCATCTTTCTTCCTCACTAGTACTACGGGGGAGGCCCAAGCACTAATGGAGGGAGAGATGACCCCATGTTCTAACATTTCATTTACCTCCGACTGGGCCTCCACCCTCTTATGAAAAGGCAACCTCCTTGGATATTGTCTAATAGGGGTTGCATTGCCCGTGTCAATTTTGTGCTTGACCAGTCCTGTACGCCCTAGGGCTTCGTCTTTACAAGAAAAAACATCTCTATTGCTTTTGAGGAACTCCCGTAAAGTCTCCTGCTCTGTGGAACATAAATCCTGGCTACCCCGTTCATACAACTGTTCTAGATCTGGGGGAAGGGGCTCACTTACATCCTCGACTGTAGAAAGCCCAGTCTCTATAACATTATTAACTGAGGAGATGACTCCCACATGGCTCCCCTTATACAGAGTTGTAGGAAGAGAAGAAGTATTAAACAATCGGACTGGTACCTTCCCCTCAGAAGGGTCAACAAGAGCTCTGGCAACTAGTATTTGGCGACCTTCCGCTATACTCGGATCGCTTTCTAGTAGGCCCAACTTCTCAAGCGAAACAATAGTTTCTCCGTAACCTAACTCTATACCCCCCATTACGACAACTTCCCTTCCTGCTGGAATCACTATTGTCGCAACCAAAGCCACCTTAAAAGAGCAGTCAGATAAATCTCCCCTAAGCGGTACCGCCTGACGCATTCTTCCAAGATACAGCATGGCATTTTCACCCATCTGTAACGAACAATTATACTCACTTAAAAAGTCAAAGCCAAGTATACCAGGAAGAGAAATACTGGCAACTACCACTGTCACTGGAGCTTCAAAGGCTTGGAACTTAAAAAAGAGAGTACATTTACCTTTAATATGAAGTGGTCTACCATCTACCCCGGCATAATTTGAACCCACTTCCGCCAAGGGTACCAAGTCAAGACCTAGTTGCTTCCAGGTCTGAACACTTATCATTGTCACACTAGAGCCGGTATCTATCAGAAAAGGAATACTAGCATTAGATACATCAATATCAACATACAAAGCACCACTTTTACATTCAGGTCGTGTTCCATCACTCTGCAGGGCTTCACTACACCCGGTCGAGAGGCGCCCTTTTGTCCCAACCGACCTTAGTTTCCCTGCTCCGGAACAGCCTGAAAGGGGCAGAAACGCCTAATGTGACCCCACTGACCACAATTCCAACACTGTATGGGCCTATACCCCCCAGAGGGTGGTGACCTGTGGGTTCCACCAGCTTGGTTCAACATTTCAGTCAACCTAGCATTCTCCTCCAACAATTTGTTCACCTGGGCTTCCAGTCTATCAATGCGTTGAGAGGAATTATTCTGTGAGTCTACCTGGGGAGACACAACGTGGGCGTACCTTCTAGCTCTTAAAACACCCTCCGACTGATCTATAGCCTCATATTCTATTGCCAGGTTTAATGCCTCACTTAATGTTTTTGGCCTTCCCCTCCTAACTGCTATCCTTATATCCCTGTCTCGTAAGGCCCCAACAAAACAATCTAATGCTAACTCGTCCTGGGCCTCTGTACTAAACCCTGGGTAAATCTCTAACATTTCCTTACGTATCGAGGAACACATGGAGGCCAAAGACTCCCCTTCAGAACGTACTCGAGACCGCAGTTTTGCTTTCTTACTAGTTACCAGGGCTTCAGGGTCAAAAATTTCTGATAATGCACTCACAACAGACAAAAAGCTTGACTTATCTTCAGCAGATATACCCATGTACACATCCTGAGCATATCCACGTAACCGTGCCTCAAGAAACCTTAACTTTTCTGAATCAGACCAAGCGTTTAAGTCAGCACATGCTACAAAATGAGCGATATAATTATCCCATTTAGTCTCTCCAGTGTAAATATCTGGCATAATAACTGGCTTCTTACATTTAAATTCGTCAGTACTCAGTCCAGTGCCTGTTCTTTTACGGGAATTTTGACTACGACCATGCTCAGAAGGGGTACGAAAATATTGATTTGTAAGTCTATGTAAATTTGCTTGGCTTACCTCTGCCTGCCTCTCCAAAGCTTCAATATCAGCAGCAAGCACCCTCTCCGCAAAGCCAGAGATGCTGTCACGACGAGCCGCCATGCCAGTCCAAAGAAAACTAACCCAGATATAGTGTACTAAAAAGAGATACTTAAGAAAAGATACAAAGTCACGAAATTTGCAAAACTGACCCATACACACTTTAAAAGTGTCTCACAACCCAGTGCCGTTTTTTTCTGACCTATAAAAAAAAATGGTGGAAAATACCTAAAAATCATCCCACTTCTGACACCAAAAATTCTGTAGCGCCCCAATAGAAGGTAGGGTCCCGGGCCGAGCGGTGGCGGGGGTACTCGGGCAACTGGAGGTCACCCGAGTCAGGAATACTAAGTGGGGGAGGGGACTGCTACAATCAATGAACTGACGGCAAATAAAGGCAATTAAACATTTCTTTTACGTTGCAAATAAGCCATCTAATTAAACCAATCCAGCTCTCTTAGAGCAAAACTAAATGATTCTCTTGTAAATAAAAGGCTTAAAGCTCTCTCAGAGCAAATAATTATCTACTAGATAAATGACCATCTCGTAAACTGAAACATAACATTGCGATACGTAAATGATAATTTCTATAACTGAGTAGTAATATCCAATTAACTAACCTGCCGTGGGGGAGCCGCCGACGTGACCCGCACTATACGGGGCCGGGCGCAGACACGAGACGCTCTAACACACTAACCCCTAGACTACTTCTTAAGAAAACAGGGGCCCACCCTCCCTTTTGGGGACACACCTTAAAAAATAACCCATTACAAAATGACTAGAAAATCACCCTCACTTCCTAATATCGCAGGGAAAAAAAGGGGGGGGGGGGTGGAATCCCAGCGTCCCGAGCCAGAGCCCAAAGCCCCGGACCTGCTCCAAACTGTACACAGAATTAAACTTAAAAATAACTCACAAAGTACTCGAGTCACGCCGTCGGCCTCCGGAGGTCTCCCCACACGGACTTACAACAAGACACTCCCGTTCTTAACACAAACACGACCAAGGAGCGAGTGATTTATTTCTCGAGAGCCAACGCCCGCTCCCGCTAGACCTTATTAACAAAACAAGAGAAACTTATTAGCAAAACAAGAGAAATTATGTTGACTGGCATGCAGCTGTCCTGGCGTCGCGCCAACGTCCCGGCCTGCGGAGAAGAAAACCAGAATAGTAGAGGTAAGTATACACACAAGGTAAGTAAGACACACAAAGCCACGTCACCTTAACAATAAAACTCCGTGGCTGGCTCGTAGGATGAAAAAGTAATAGCCACGAAGCTAAAACAGAACAGCGACCCCACTCGGTCGCTACAGAAGAACCATATTGTTTTGCTTTTTCCTGAAGAGGGTGGGGAAGGAGGGAGTGGGAGATCATTAAAAGTCCTTAGAGGTCAAAACTGAAAACCTTGAAAATGAGATACAAATGTATCTCAAGATAAGGTCATAGATAGCTTTCATAATTGGCATGTGGGTGGGTTACATAGTCAATAGATGATCAGTGCAATTGTTTTTGTATCTATGTTAAAGATTATCTGTAAGGATTGATGGCCATGTGGTGAAAACCTTGTAAACAGCATAAACAGCTCATACTTAGCATGTTGATCATACCCTATTTCGAGCAAAAGGATTTTTTGAACTATTTTTGGTCACCGGAGATCAAATGGTAAGCCTAGTAAATATGACATCCCTTGAAGGGTAACATTGATGGATCTTATAGTTGGCTTTCCCATGAAGATTACAAGCCTGATACTAGAACTGCTCACACCTTTGTGTTTGCTGCCATGGGTGAATAAACACCAAGTAGCTTAATCCTTTTAGAATAGCAGCTAGGTTTACTTTACAAGTTAAGTAGCCTGCACTTGGGCACTTACTTTAGGCCCCCCATCAAACAAAAGGGCTTCACTTGACCACCATTCTGTTCACTGAAGGGTAAGTAATGACAGATAAGAGAGATAACTGTTTGTTTGCTAACAGAAATCTTAGCTTCAGAAATCCGCCAAGAGGAGGAAATTTTTGGAGAATTTAGTATCGGGGCTGAGAGCGGCATGTCTCACCTGTCGGGATATACAGTACCATCAAATCAGTTACGGCAGCAGATGATGTTGGTTACACTCCTAGTCTGAAGCTTTATTGTGCAGACAAGTTAAATAGCTAACTTTATCTGCCTTTGTTGAAGCTGTTCAAGACAAGTCTTGGTTGCATTCTGTTGCAGCTAAGTCAGTCCTTGCTATATATTGCAACTTATAGGCTCTCTGACGGCCTCTTGTTTCGTCTTGTGTCAAGTCAATGTCAAAACTCCTTTTGGGAGTAGTTTAAGGTTTTTGCCTGCAGTAGGAGGTAGCTAAGAAGGCTTCCCTTAAGGAGTACTGTACTTGATGGTCAAACTGTGTCAGTTTGAAACCACCAAAGTGAAACTACCTTAAAAAAACAATTTCATAGGCAAGGAGTAGAACTACACCTCCTGGCATTCTGGTTACTACTGCATCTGCATACAATACACAAAAGATGCTGTAATTGAAAATTGTTTAAGTTTTGTTGAGTAGAGAATTGTGCATATATGCTTTGTCGGGCCTTTATGCGTGTTTAATATTCCCTGAATCTACAAAGAGAACTAGCTTTATTTAATAGTTCATGGAGGTTTAAAAGTCGTAATTATAAGCCTTAAAACAGAAATTTATGTGTCAGTGAGCAATGCTGTAGCTGGCTGACAATATTCCACTGCTTCAAATTGCATTCTACATGTAGCTAGTCCTTCTGTAACTTAAGCACTTGGTTTCACCAGGGAATATATTCCTAAAGCCCCTTTCACACTATACACAATATGATGTATATAGCATCTAGATACAACACGTTAAAGACAGATTTGCATCACCCCAAGTATGACTTTTAGTTTGGGGTAAGCAAAAGTCTCAGTTGGTGACTACTCTTTGATTCTTTGACTCTTTGTAACCAGAGTTACAAAATTCTAAAGGTGCAGAGCAGCTCATATTACACAGCATGCACGGAGAATGTTTTGATTACGCATGGGGTCTTTTATGTTCACCAGGATGTGGCATTGAGCAGTGAACTATGTGTCTGCACAAGGAGAAGTAGTAAAGACAGTTATGGGTGGGGCTTACCACCAAGTAAAAGTCATACTTGGGGTGATGCAAATCCCTCTTTAAAAATCTTGCCTGAGGCCTTTTCGGTGACTTTCCTTCATCTCTTAGCAATATCTCATTCCCCAATTAGTCAAGTGATTAATGATGATTTACCCCTTTCTACATCTTATTTGGCACATTATTCGTCCATGCTTCATGCAACTTACATTGTTTTAAACTATTTTATGATATTATAAATGCATCATGATAATTTTGCATCACATTGTCGTGCCTATAGTGTGAAAGGGCCTTTTGGTGAAACCTGGGTAAGAGCCTTTTATTACAAGAGGGATTTTATGATAAAGACATATCAATGCACACCAGAAGCCACCATGTGTACGTGTGAAGTTTGAACACTACTGTATGTGAGCCTACTGTAGAACTACTCTCACCATGTGCAGTATTTGTACATGCATGCCTGTAGGTGTATACAGTACAATATACAGCAGGTGTCATTTGATTCCAAGAATTTACTGGTGTAAAAGTTGTGTGTATAATGTATGTATCTGTCAGATTTCACAGTTAGGCCATACCCATCTTCATACAGTACATGTACTGTACACCATGTTTCAAGTACCAGTAAACATTTTCTACTTTTAGCAGATCACAAGGTTGGAGATGAATTTATGATAGAAGAATTAAGAGGCACTTACAGCTATAGACTGCTGTCTGTAACTTAAAACCACTAGTATCAAATTTTGAGTTTATGTATGAATCAGAGAGAGTATAAGAGAGTTGTACTGTGGGCAAAAATTTTCAAGAGTACAGTAGGCCTATAAATGAATTGGATGTGCAATATGAGGATCATTTCAGGAAGTACTAGATGTAGTACTTTGCAGCAAAATGTCTAAATACTTCTTATGCTCAGTCAAGGCAGTTACATTGTCATATCTTGCATTGTAAAATGAGTAAAAGTGAAAAATTAACTTTCTTGGTACAGGTAGAAACCTGTTGTGCAGTATTTAAAGCTACTGCACGCCACACCTTTTATTGTATATATACAGCACAGTCTTGGATTTGTTCATGTACTAAAACTGATGGAATTACTGATAATCATTTTTTTAAACATTTGCAAAGGTAGGAGAAATTTAAGTGTTTTGCTTTAATTATATCACCAAAAGTTCTCAGTATAAAGGAAATTACAAAGCTGTGGGCCCACTGTAGCATGATTTCAATTTATATGGGTGGCTCAAGTTCTGCAGTAATTACAGTATCTGTACCATATAATGTTATCCTTGGTAGATTTATCTGTATATAAGTGTGAGATCTTCCTAAGCCTGATTAGTACATATCATATGCAATATATTGCAGTTGCCTTGCTACCATCATTCTGTAATAACCATGGCTTTGTACACTTTCACAATTAATTCATACTGAAGGTCATCCATGTGCTGCCATAAGTATGAAGTTAAAATACTAAGCCTAGCCCTCAATCAGTGGTAAGTATACTACGCTCTGTTAGACTATCTTCTGAATACAAGAGCAAAGTGCCGATGGAGCGTAGTATGAAGGGCCTGATATGAAGACTATTCTAAGCCAAACAGTAGTATGTTAGGAACAACGATTGCCATTTTGAGTAATAGAGCTGCACTAATGTTATTAGGGATCAGTCTGTATATTTAGGGGAAGTTTGTCTCAAACCATTCTAAATTCAGTTAATGTAAAATTGTTAAGCTTTCTAAGGGTCTAAGGCCAGTAGCTTGGTCTGCAATATGTCTCATCTGTTCTGGAGTTTCACCGTTCTCTCATCAGTGTTCATTTTCTTGCAAAACCACATCTTTTCTTTCTAAGTGTCATTGATATATCTTTTGAGTGCAGTTTCCTCATTGCCCTTATATTTGAGTGGGGTCAATTTATAACCTTGGCATCTGTGTGAAATGCAGTGTCACCAGATAACTAATGACCTATGTAAGAACATGGTGGTAAGCAACTGCATTGCAAAATTATCATTCTGTCTTACTTTGATTTTGCAACTTTAGTAAAAAGTAATTTGTGTGTCCTTCCTAGACTGGCTGCTGTGTTAACTTATTAATTCACAGTATTCCTCCGCAAGCCAATGATGTGGCAAGCTGAATCATTCATTGCTTCCTAAATTGAGTTAAAGCAAATGTGACATTTACAGTAAGTGGTGATCATACATATTCAGTACATACTTTTCAGGACTGTACAGTATACTGTACAGACAAGCTACTGAAGGGGTCAAGATAGCTTGGGGTGGAGTGGGAGTAGGGGGGAGGTAAAATTTCTGTAAGTGGGCGAGATGTGCATGATGTATAGAGGCAATGTTTAAACCTATTATTTTGAAGGGGGCAAAAAGTTTCTACTTAGGGGCTGTACCCCCTGCCCCCCCCCCTTGGCTATGGGCATAATGCTTTTGGGACTGCATGCTCACTGGTCACACTGGTCAACAACTTCAGTACTGTAGCAGCCATAAACTTGTCCATATACATAGCTCTGTTCTATGTAAACTGTACCTTTGCTGGTACTCAAGTTACAGTACGTAGGCCCTGCACTTTAACAGAAGATTGATACTTTACATGTGCTGAAATTTATGATCATGCAGTACTTAAAGGAAATATTGCAAATTTACAATGCACCAGCATGGCATAAAACAAAAGTAGCTACTAGTATATATGTAATCATCAGGAAACCCTTTTCACTACTATTTAAAGACAGATTTGCATCACCCCAAGTATGACTTTTACACAGGTAAGCAAAAGTCTCAATTGGTGACTACTCTTTAACTGACATCAGTGTTGCAAAATTCAAAAGATGCAGAGCAGCTCATATTATACAGCGTGCACAGAGAATGTTTTGATCATGGGGTCTTTTATGCTCACCAGGATCTGGCCTTGAGCAGTGAACTATGTTTGTGTCTGCACAAGGAGAAGCAGTAAAGACAATTATGGGCGGGGCTAATTACCACCAAGTAAAAGTCATACTTGGGGTGATGCAAATCCCAATACCCTTATGCCCCAAATTCATGATTATCTGTAACAAGAGTTGTGGATGTTGCATCATTTGAAATTTTGAAAATTTGGGCCAACAAATTATTTCTGAGCTACAGTCCTGTACAAATAGTGTCTGAACCTCTTTCTGGGAGAACCTTAAATCTTTAAAGGCTGTCTTACTGCCTTATTTTGAATTTTTTGTATAGGCTACAGTATGATCTATCATTCTGCATAAGTCGTGGGTTTAATCATATGAAATGTCCTGTACCAAAGAGTTAAATGTTAGAATAAATTACCATCTACGGCAGTGTTTTTATTTGGCGAAAGTATTTGCGTCCCAGGGACGCAACGTTGCAAAAGTATTTACGTCCCAACCTTCAGTTCTTGTGGCCCCTATGACTAACTGTACAGTATTTAAGGCCTATCCTTCACTTGACCTTATTCAACTAGACATTAACGGCTATGCATGTAACATTTCGTCACATGCAAGTTTACTCTTCAATGTACGTAAAACGTGAATGATTCGTTGTAGTGGTGAAATTCGTAAATAAAAAAGCAAACAGCTCAGTAACACTTTCTGTGCCCCCTGAAGGGTTTTTTGCATCCCGTGCATTTGTAACAATATGGCATAACTTATTTATAGCCATGTAAGTTTTTCCATGGTATACAGTATAACCCATCATACTGTAGTGAACCTGATGAAGTTGGATTTGTAATATACTGATTGTTTACAGTAGCCTATATTCTTCAACACAGGATAACTTGTGCTTTGGTGGTTTTTATTACTAAATTTCTCTTGTAAAGAACTTCTGGAGATTTGTTTCATGTAGGTGAAGTTAGCACTGTAAGCTAGATTAATACTAGTGTGGTTTTGATGTTTATTATGTTGGTAATGTCATTTTGTTTTTGCTGTCATCATTTGGTGTTGTCTTAAATGTTGCTTTTTTTATGAGTTAATGTTAGTTAATGTGCATTGGAAGAAGTTTGCAGTTAGTTTATCGTGAGAGACACTTTTGGGATTCCAAAGCACTTATACAAAGGTAAAACATTTAGACAACTCATGTTTAGGGCATAAGTTAGCCAAGTACAGAAGGCTATACACTTACAATTATGATTTGAGTTCATACCGTGTAGCATGTATTACGAGTAGAATGTTATGTGTATGTACATACACGTTCATTTGACAAAACTGCTGAATGTGATTGTCCTCCAAGTAAGGTCACATTTTTTCTCTCTCTCTCTCTTTTCCTCTCAGGCTCGAATGCCTAATTTCAAATTGAATGAGGTGTAGGACATTTCAAGAACTTTGTGCTCTTTTTTTGCAACACTTTATATCTTAAAGGGAAATTATTATTGCAGTCATCCCAATTTGAATTAGTATACCCTTGCATCCTAAATTTCATAAATACCTGTAGCTCTTTTCAATCTCGTGACAGTGTTTGTTTACATGAACTTTTAAATTCATGAAGAACATCCCCTCGGTTTACCTTGAGTTTACATGTCAAATTTATGTTCCAAAACAAGATGGATTCTTATAAGAGTAATAGTAGGTTATTTGTCAGGTTTATTTGATATATTAAAATAAATTTGGAGTGACTGCCTACTCCCTTTAAACCTCTTTCTCTGTAAGATATTATTCATTCATCTCTTCCTGACATGTTGCATGATTGGATCACATTTTATTATACAAACATCCTTTTCTTCCCAATGCTAGACTCGTCGGATCCCTGAACCTTGTCTTACAGCAGGTGGTTGAACATGGTCACCTCAATGTTGAGGAGGCTCTCCTGGATACTAACAATGTTGCAACAGATGTAAGTTTGTCTCATGTAATCAGATCTCATAATTATGAGGAGGGGGAAGGACTGTGGGGCAGAGGTAGGAGAAAGAGGGAAGCTTAATTATAAACTGGCTTGAAAAGTGCATTTATATCTTCCACTCTTTCATTGTCTTTAAACATAAATATTCATTGCTTGTTGGTTAAGGATGAATTCACTTGCATTCAAAATTTTCTAAATCATTGGGGTCAAAATGAAGAAAGTTTGTCAGTCTTTGCTAAGTACTGTAGAAGTTGCAAGCCAGATGTTTATTCTTTGGCCCTGCCTTTCATGCACACTCGTGATTGGTTTGCCTTGAATCAGTGTCTTGTTTTATATCTACTCAATTTCAGGGGTCCAAATAAGCCTTCAACCTTTGTGGGCCTGCCGGGCCCCTATCCCATGGAATCTAGGGGCCAAATGAGAAATCAAGGGGCCCAAAACTTACAAATAAAAAGGACTGATAAAGTGTACGGGTGCTTTTTACGTGCTTGAAAACGTGTAGTATGGGTATAATTAAGGCAAGTTGAGGCTGAAACTAGCCTGAAACCAATCTGTCCACACCCTCTTAGACCATGTTGCATGTAGGCTAGCAGGACTCGAAATAACCTGACGGTCATGGCCGTTGGGCCCTTTCTGATGGCCGTGATGCCCCTCAGTAAATGTCCATTGCAATAACATAGACCGACGGCCATTTTCCTCATTTTGGCCGTGCCCTTTTTCAAGATTTCAAGCCGTGGGCTAATGCCACATTTTCAAAATTTTCTCGTAACTCCAAAAGTTATTGCCCGTAAAATGAAGGGCACTGTTCAATTCCCGCCAACTGTCTTCGTCAGTTGATCTTGTGAGGCCTATATTACTCATGACTGATATCAGTTTATGTCTACGTGAGTGATCTTCTGTGTTGTGCCAAAGCAGACTGTTGATGAGCGATGTGAACTGATTTCAAAAATAATGTATGTTTCGCAGGTTTTCAGTGAGTGTACAAGTATAGGAATACACAGGCTGTGTGAGATATAAGATCGTTGAGTTGTGGATAGAGAGGTTCACGTGCAGACTGTACAATTAGACTTGAAATATTTAGGAGCAAACCGGGCCCCCTTCCCTGTAGAAGCTACGGGCCCGAGCGAATTTCTAGGAGCATCAGGTCCATGGGCCCCCATTATTTCGAGCCCTGAATTTCCACATTAAGTATTTCAACATTGCTGTTGTTACATACACACAGCATATAAGGACCTGCCCTTTTAGACTGCTGTACCCTTAAGGTATCAGAGGCTTTGAAGTAATGTTTGAATGTTACTTATTTATCTTAGCCTGTTCTTTACATGTATATTATTAATACCCCAACAGTAGCAAAAGAAAGTATTGTGGCTAATTTGTTCCTCAAGGCCAGGTTTCCTGCAGTCTGCTTCAAGAGCCTGACTAATTGCCTTACGTATAGTAAACTTCAGATGCCCGTCTGACAAAACAGGAAAAGGTTGCATTTTCAAATGGCTATATAATTTTTATCTTTCATGATTCACACTTCTTTCCAAGATCTATCAAAGGTTTGGTATGAACACAATGTCGGTACATACAGTACTGTTGTTCCATTGTTTTTGTAGTGTTATACTGTGAACAGTTCTTAAGCTCTCCACCACACGTCATTCAAAGTCACAAACAGTATGGATGCAAATCATGAAATTGCAGAAGTAATAGAAAAGGGGCTTATTATAAAGTGACTGATGCAATTGGTTGAGTCCTCCCTTCATTTTGTTTCTGTCTTCAGATGATCATCCGATTGGATATAAAGTATCAACCACCAGAGGGAGCCTTCACAGATTGGATGGAGGAGAATTTCAGTGTTCGCAAACATGGTTCAAATGATCCTTTGCTCACAGATGATGATTGGCAGATGGGAAGGAGTGTTATTAACACAAGCACAAGTGGTTTCCTTACTCCAACCCTTTCACATAAGGATCTCAAGGGATCGAGACGAAGTTTAGCATCAGGAGGTACCACTCGCAGGTAATTGTATCTTTCAAAACTGGTCTTTGATTTGAGACCATGAAATTTGAACATGAGGCAAGGGGATACTACTATGTAGGCATTGAAGGACAGTAAATTCATACCACTTGTTAACATAAAGTTCTTTTGTTTCTTTCTCAGTTAATGAGTTGTTAAATTAAGTTCATCTACTCACATCAAATCAAAGCAATCTTTAATATGCATCTCTATCAGTTGTCGCATTAGGCAGTGGGATTGTGGGATTCCCTCACCCTTCTCAGCAATCCAGAAAGTTAAAAAAAATTACTTGAGGGAGTTCCCACACCTCTTGGGAAACCTGTTAGGGAGAAAATTGACTTTTTATGTTGCAACTTACAGAGATCTTGCCCTTTGAACCCAAATCCCCACAAGTATTTTGGAAATGGAGAAACACCCCCCTCCCCCCCCCCAAATTCTGACACACAGTGCCAACGGTGATCCCCAGTGTTTAAAGATGCAACATGTTTGTGCCTTGTGTGATTTGCAAATAAAACCTTTCAATATACTAGTAGCATATGACAAGCCCTAGCTATCAAGAGCAAGGGAAAGTTGTCATGCAGTCATTGTCCAGAACTGCCTTCTTTCAAAGATATTGTCTGTTTCCATGTTCTCTCTCAATCTGAAGATATTCCTTCTTGCTTTCACACAGTCCTAGCATCTGCATTTTGGTTGTCAACCATTTTGTACAAGTTTGATTGGCTATTAAATTCTGTAGCACAGGATCACTCCAAAGTTTACATGTCTACTGAAAGAATCACTTAAGCCGTGTTTACTGGGCGCGCGGATGGCGGAACGCGGAAAAGACGCGGATCACGGAAAGAATTCTTTGTGTGTATCTCAATGGAGCTGTTTATTGACCCTGCGGACCGCGGAACGCGGAAACCCTCGTGGAACGCGGAACGAAATCAATTCTTCATGTCGAATTCTTTCTGTGTTCAGAACATGGATTAGCGTAGCTTCCAGTAGAACTTCGCCACATTTTCAGGGCCCCGTTCCAACACTGATCACGTACCATCTGATCAAGATGCCAAGAGGGAAAAACTAAGCGGTAGCACCGTTGAGGGGTTTGTTGAACTAGTTAGAGAGCTATCATTCATTTATGATCCAAAAGATGACAGTCGTATGGACTCACAGAAGATCAACAATGTGTGATATGCTCCTACTGCGATGACTATATGTTCGTGAATTCGAGCACAGCATGCTTTAGCGAACGTGGACAAATCAGGCGCTGTATTTTTCAGTCAGTAGAATGTTGGCTAGTTATATGACTGTTTGGTTTGCTTTCACTAAGCAATCGGCATGGGGTGTTTATTGGGCACACGGATCGTTTCTGCGTTCCGCGTTCCGCGTTCTGTCTCACCAGTTCCGCGATCCGCGCGCCCAGTAAACATGGCTTTACAGATGTTATTAGGTACAGGGCAACATACCACCTCCTAGCTACTTTGTGTATCTTTATCAAGCACACAGTGTAAGTTGTAGGAAATTGTACCATCAGTAGTGTATGCTGGTTTTAGTACAGTGGTAGGGGACAGAAAAAGGACCAGCTGTTATATACCATTATGGTAGATAGCCAAAGAGCACTATGGCCCAAGACAGGGTTTCCGTCAAGGGGGGGAGGGGGGATTTGTCCCTACCTTTCCAGATGAAGGAGGGTAAAATCCCCCCCCCCCCTTTTCATTTCCATGAAAATATAAAAAATTGTTAATATCTTCATTTCTTACTTAAGAAGAGGAAACTTTTGCAGCAGTGTTTAAATAAATGGCCTTTAAAACCGTTCAGATTGCACCTTATAGGGGCCTTGAAGCAAGCTTTTGTCCCCCTGAACCCACTTGTAACATTGGTCAAGGACAGCACCAATTTGGACTCAGGGTTTAACAGTAATAAATCCCCCATTTTTGAGTTTCTGGCAGAATCCCTGCAAGAAGGAAGCAGTGAAGAATTACGCAGAACATTGGTAGGTAAAATATTAGATATCATGTGCAAGAATTAGTGTAAAAATGTTCATCTGAAGGTCTAAACACAAAGATGGCAGTCATAGAGGGGGTAGGAAGTAGGTGAGACATGCATGAGTCCCCCACTAATTTTTTAGGGTAAAAGTACAGAATTCTTCATGATAGTTTTCATGTAATTTTATCCAAATGCTGAGAGCTCTCAGAAATTAGATCCCTTATGGTATTACTGTTAAAGTACCATACCCTTTACACTTAACAATTAACCATAACAGCAGTTTAGAGTAGGGTTTCTCAAGTGTTTACACTGTTTTGAACCAAGGGACACTTTTACTTGACCTTTTAACTTTGCTGTAATTGTAGTAGCTAGAATTATATTTATGAAAATTGTTCTCTAATGTCAATTTTAGACTTCTCAAATCATTTGTAGGTAGTTGTAGTACATATTATGGGCCACAAATGGCTTTCTCAAGTTGCGTTAGGAGAACCTACAGTAAATGGTACAGAAATTCTCTGCATCCATCATGTGCCACCTTCCCTGGAGTGTTTATTCTTCCTGCCATGTTGGCTGTCAAGTTTTCACAGATTTACTATCCTCCTGTACATTCTTACATACATAAAGTGCCTGTGTGCTAGACTTCATTGGTCATTGAAGGACTAATGGATGCAGTACGAGTCAAAAGAGGAGATTTAAGAATGAGATGGTGACTTTTCTCCGTAGTTGTAACAAGTCACTTAATTTTGCAGTTGAGTCAAGTCATCTACTACTTAAAGTGACTCGAATCAAGTCAGTGACTCCAGTCATTGTATTACTTCTACAAGGAAAATTGTGATACAATTGCGTGAGTCATTTCCCTTTTGAAAATTACTGATTTGAGTTATGACTCGGTACAACACTGCTTTTCTCTCACATAATTGGTAATACAATTATTTGCGGACAACTGGTACTGTGTTGGTATATTTTAGGGACTGTGGTCTCATGAAAGTGCTCTGGCTTTTAATAAAAAGTTCTTTCTACTTATAGTTGTAGCATTGCTTAATTATGCTCATTGGAGTTTATAATCATACTTGAAGTGGAGATAACAAATATATAAATCAAAAAGAAAACATTGTGAAAATGCCAACTGGATTGATAAGTCTTCTAGTGCTTAGAGCAGTCATTTTTCACCTCTTGTTACAGTATACTGTAAGTTTGTACATATATAATCATTTGAATTTGTTACCCCCTTGAAGTGGAGAAGGGGAGTAAAAATGAAATGACTTTGGTTGTGCCTCTTTGAAGGCACCGTAATACATGTATTTTGTGTGTAAATAATGTATGTGTTGATAACCGCAAGGGATCTGCTGTTTAACTAATGCAGTGTTGTATGTAGACTCTACATGTTTTGCTTTACAGAAATACCCTCACAGTTGCACCTGAAGCATTTTATCAGCCAGCTGATCACATTTCTGTTCGAAATTATTTCAGTTTCTTTCGTTCAGCTGTGATTGTTTATTATTTCACTGTACTCAGGTGGAGTCATTTTGCAAGGCGAAGTCTCTCAGTATCACGGCAAAACTCGTCGGCTAGCTTTCCTCGCAAATCAAGGTTTAAAAGCTTCAGAAGTGTTCTATATGCATGTAAATTGTGTTGCATTGGTTGTTTTGGGGTTTCTTTGAGCTGCCAAGTCTTTTGATGGTTGGTGATGTGGCTAAGTTTTTCTTAGGGAGGGGGTGAGGGAGGTCAAAAGAGGGTAGGGGGAAGGAGGCAAGGGAACGTGGCAAGGAAAGGCCAGGAGATTTTAAAAATTGTATAAATAGGGAGGGAAAGAGGGGGTTATTAGGAGAATTTGTCATAATGAAACTCATTATTAATTAGCTACATTCATTGCTGGAAAACAGGTAGGTCATTGTCATTGCTACATAATTGGATATAGTTTCTGTAATGTACCATTATGCAACTCTGAAACCAAACGAGAAATTACTGTCAGTGTATTTGAAAGCTAGGCAGTGATCTCTGGCATTTCAAAATGACTGTCTGAAGCAACACATGCAGTAGCCTTCTTTTTACTGGAAGACAATGTATGTGGGTCATTATTCCCTCCGTGAGTTGTACCAAACTATGAGAGCTTTACACTTAAAATTAACCCCCTGAAACCAGTGTCTCGGGGTTTCTGGCACACTTTATAAGCCAGTAGCACTGGACTCTGCCTTGTTCAGTATGGGGTTTGTGCTGTGTGCCTGTTTCATGTGCCCACTTTCTGGTTCAACAGCCTAGCTATTACTGTATTTCCTTTGCACCCTTCTACACTGAAAAAATTTGACCAGTCTATTGCACTGTATCATTTGTAGTTACATGCTGCAACACATGCTGTACCTGTACACTGGGATATCTTGGAATGACACTGTCTAGATGTGCTTTCTTAGTGTGCTGTATGTTAAGTCTTGTTTTATAGCCTAAGTCTCCTTAACAAAAGTGGCTTCAAGTAGTCATGGCTGCTGTATATGATAATGCATGATGTTCTCAAGATTGACTTGCATCACCCTAAACTTATTAATATTGAACTTACAATGGCTCGTTTAACTACCATACTGTGCCCCCCTCATAATGATCAGAAGTGTACCTTGCAAATTCACAAACTTTTACACTTAAATTTTCTTCATACACGATATCATTACCTGGCAAAGAATTTATTGTGTGACAAGATTTGTGTCAGGAATGGGAGTGTATTTAGGAAATGTAAGACTAGCTTTTCTTTATTCTGCCGGTATACAGTAGGTCTACGTACTTGTTGGCTTTAGGGCGATGCTAGTTCATGCCTTCAGAATACACTCAGCATTGCACTTTCTCATAAAGAAGCTTCTCCACTGCATGCCACATAAAGATACTTTATGGTGCTGTCTGGTAATGAGCCGGGAGGGTGGAGTGGGGAGTGGGGAGGGGGTGGAGGAGAGAGGGCTGTAGGGGGAGTAATGAAAGGGGTATACGTCTCAGTATATTTTTTCTCTGTTTGCAGGTAAAGGGGCATGTCTTGATTATGTTCCGTAGAGCAAGATAGGGGAAAGGGGACATATTGTTAGGGTTGCACCAGCTTATTTACATTTTTTTCATGTTTTATTGCTGTAGATGTATTGTGTTATTAGCCATGTAAGCCATTTGAGCATAGGTGTATGGGTGGGGGCAGGGCACTAAGCCTCAAAATTTTTGGACTACCTCTAATTTGGCAAGAATCTGTAGAAATTCATTGCAAAACTTTTATAAAATAGCCTTGACATTCAGGGGGAAAACAAATATTGTGCTCCCAAACCCAAATGGCCCCATACGCTTATGGCTTTGAGGCTCTTTTTTATTTAGTTTGCATGCTAGTAGATGGTTAACTGTCCTATATGCAATTTTATGTATACGAGCAGACAACTGTCACTGGATGTTGGCTGGAAGTAGTTAATAGTGTCTGATACAGTGTTTATGCTAGAGCGCAGAAACGGTGGAGGGGGGGGGCGATTTTCCCACTCCCAAATTTTTGAAGGAGTTCAAATTCTAGGGGGGATTTCCAGAAATAATAAATCAGTGAAATGAGTGAATCAGTTATGGTATTGTAAGACTCATTGATTTCTGATTGTTCTTCTGTGTCACAGTCTCACAGACAAGTTCAAGAGTTTCAAATTAACATGAAGTATGTCGGAAAATAAAAAAGTGTGGGCTGCAAGATCTGCGCAGGAATTTCCCGCAGACAATTTTTGTTGGAGGAATTGGAAAGTCAATGCGGGAATCACTCAATCATGCACCTTAGCGTGAACACTGGTCTGATACCATATATGTCTATTAAGGTAAAACCTGATCTAGTCATATTTACTTGATGATATATCATATCCTACTGTAGCTTCAGCCATTGACTGGAGGGAACATTTCTTTGCTACAGTAGTACTGTAGAGCGGGCAATTTTTGTGAGGCTAATTTTTGGCAAATCTGTACCTTGTTCACCTTGCTGTTGCAGGCAACCAACATAGTCATGTACGGTACAAACAAACGGTAGTACTTTCGCGGGTATTAAATTCACTTGATCATGAAAAGCGCAAAAATTTTAACCCCCTTAAAAATTTCCCACTATACAGTACCTCTGATGATAGCATCCTCTACAAACTTTTTATCAGTTTTATTATGAGAATGTTAAGAGCACCTAAAGCAAGGGTTTCAGCAGGAATTTATTTTTGATATTTGAAAGAAGAACTAGATCTACAGTGTATGCATGATTGTAGTGAAGTTTTTATTCCATTCCATTGTGTAGTTCTCAAGATTATAGGATAAGAAGTTACTACATTTGTAACCTGAATGAAACTTGACTGTGACTGCAGCAGGGTTAATTTTCACACTGTATCCCCATATCAATTAAAAATGCTTTATATATATTTGTACTTCAGTCTATTATTTTGACCTTGAACTTGGTGTGAGCAGATTTTTGTCATATCCTTTAATACACTGATGAACAATGTGTTGTATTCTTTTGTTTTTCTCTCCTTTTTTTGACCGTAAAACAGAGTTGGATATGACTTTCTTATGAAAAGTAAAAAACTAAAATTCCCATCCCTCTCTTGCATTCACATACTGTACACTAGGATACTGTGTTAATTATCCCCACAAGCAAGGTACTGGTAGGAATGAAATTACTGTAATGCAGATTTCATCAGAATACTTAAATAAAATACTCAGCCAACATACCCCAACTAATTTTAAGCATGAACAATTCTTGTAATTGAAATATGATCACTTTCAAGGTCTTGACAGTGTTTAAAGTATATCTCTTCAATACAGTAGAAAGGTGTACAGAGTGCTTTACATTATCATGTTGAACTACTAAAAGTAAAAATTATTAGAAATGTGGTTGCAGTGGATTTGCTCAGTGAGAAGTTAATTGGTTCATTGGAAACTATGTGAAAAATTTTTTGATTGCTTTGTCAGAACAGCAGACAAAGTGGTTAGGTGGGTGTTCTCCATGTGTGTTGTTTTGAAGTAACTTTCATGATGATAACTTAAGTGTCTGTAATAACCTTCTGCTATGTTTTGCTATTTGCAGTATCAAAGGAATGATGAAGTTTGGGACAAAAAGACGAAAAAAGGGTGACGATTTCCTTGGATCCCATTTACAGTTGGACATGATTGATAAAGGTAACATTGAAGTCTCCCTAGAGATCAACTTTTTTCCATTTTAATATGTATGGGTATTTTTGTTTTGTTTGTTTGTTTGTTTTTTCTATCATTCATATTAAAAAAGAATTGACCAGATCTGATTAATAACATATTTGTCTTATTTAATTGATAAATTAAAAACTCGAAGGAACGTGGCTCATTTGGCTGTGACTAAAGGAAGAATGCATGCCATACAAAATACAAGTCAGTGTCCGGGAATAGAACAAGAATAAAATTCAATGTAAATACTAATACCAGAGATGCCAACCCTCCCTGATTCTCAGGGAGGCTCCCTGAAAATTCTTGGATTTCTGATTCAAGAAGGACTTTCCCCTATTAAGTTGCATGTAGTTCTAAAAACCTCCCTGATTTTGTGTGTGAAACCTCCCCTGATTTCTGGATGTAAATGTTGGCATCTCTGTAATACACATCTCGTACACAGGTGTACACTGCAGGTAAAGATCCAGGTAGGAACTCAACTGGCCAGGGCTCTCCTTTTTGTCACATACTTGAAAAAAGGAAGGCCCATGATAAAAAATAATGCCCATGATAAAAGAATAATACCCATGATAGAAGATAATGCCCATGATTAAATGGCTGGATATTCCATTGGCCTGAATAAGATTGTAAAACTATTAGGACATAAATATCTGATTTAGGAGTTATTGAGGGCCTAGAAATCATATCATGAGGGCTTTCCTTTCCAAATTTACTGGTGAGATACACAGTGCTTATTCTCTTTTCCCATTGTAGAAGCACTGTATATTTTATGTGAGGGCTTAGCCCTCACAAATGACCTGCTGTCTTCATGCCCTTGATCTGCTTAGGAGCACTTTGCAGATTTGATAGCAAAAATGGTTGGAAAGTATTTCACATCTCCAACTTAGCACACTTCCACTCTAGATCCTTTCCAAACAGCAATTACAAAGGATTGTTGGGCAGAGTTTTGGTAAGCATTGTTTTGTTAATGGCATTTCAGTGTGACCAAAAATGACACATACCAAAATACTATTCCACAATTTTTTGAAATTGCTATTAGGAAAATGGTCTATTAGCAAATATCAAGATTGACATATTTTAATTTTTAAATACTTCTGCAGATAGTTGTAGAGTTGTAATGAGTTTCCCCATTTTAGTTTGTCATTCACATCTGATGTGTGGACTAGAGTGGAGTCACTTGGTTCTTTCCATTTGGAAAATTTATTTCCACAAGTCAATTTTAAAACAGCAGATGAAGTCATTCTTATGTGAATAAGTGTATTCAGGTATCCTGATTCTCATGTGGCTCATTTAAAAGGTCCTACAGTCTTGTCATAGACAGTAAACATTTTCCCAGGTTTTCTTTTAGTCCCTCTTCTAATTTCAAACAAAAACACAGGTCTCAATACAAAAAACTACAGTAGTTTGCACTGAGTTTATATTACCCAAAGCCGTATCCACACAATACTTTGTGTGAGGAATTGGGACCACAAGCACTTGACTGCACAAATCATCGGTGACCAACCAGAGGGAATCTGTTGTTTGAATTAGTGTCAATCAAAGTGCAGTCATCAATTGTTTTAGAAATACATTTTATATTCCTATTAAAAATATATTTGGAACAAGATTATTGGGCCTTACATCATGTGACGATGTTTTGTCTTATTAATGAATTGGGTAAACACATGCAGACTATATGCCTTTGTTTTATCGTTTGAAAGTATGCAGTGTTTATATCATCTGAAAGATTGTCAAAATGCATTCAAGGGACATGCAGTAGGAGGAGATTTGTAAGATTTACAGTAGCTGATATTTTGAGGTCAGGGGTGACTCTCTCTCAGTCCCCTAGAAGCCTCCATGAAGGAAGTGACTGAGGTGAAGATTTTTCAACCCTTGGTGGATAACAGTGATAAAGCATCATAGTACTTAGTATTCATGTGCATTTGCGTCTAAACCTAATGTTTAAATCACATCATTAGCTCTATTCCTATACCATGTGGTATTATGCAATCTTCTCAAAGCTGTTTGAATTTTGTGTTTAATTCTGCTTTCCTTTTACTTGGTTGAATGTAGACTTGGCTGAATTGCATTACAAATTGAGGACTATTAGTGAACATGGTAAGCAGGCAAGTTGCATGTGACAAAGAGAAAAAAAAGCAAAAAAATCCCCCATATCCTCAAGAACCCCAAAGTGCATATCATTACTAAACTATCATGTGCTATATTGAACTTAAGCCTTAAAACTCCTTAAACATTTCAAGAAATGTAGCTTTAATAAGTGGTGGCATATATGGTATCAACTACTGTACCAATCATGTATGCACTGCTGCTGTGGGGAGAGATTCTTCATGGAAGCCAACACCAGACTGAGATGAATAGATACCTCTAGTGAAATGAGTTGGTTACATCGCCAGGAGATAATAGATTATTAGTACCTGTCTATTCATTTTGAGGTTGGCTAACATGAAGGATGTACCAATTGAAATACATCTTGTAAGAAATTCATTGTCATGGGTTTATGTTTGTTAACATAATCTTTTCAATTCATTCCAATCAAAAATCACACTAAGTGTATTTTGTATCTATTCATGCATTACACAGATTAATGCTTATATCAACTAATGGTTCAATAATGTAAAATTGAAATAAACATAACCTTAAATGTCATTAAATTGTTAACAGTCATATTCATTTATGTAACATAAAATTACCAAAATGGGGACTTGTACAGTCAATGCACAAATCAATTGAATCAATACAACCCACTATCTCAACACCCCAATACATCCCACTATCCCCTGGCATGGTCAGTCAAATGTGGGTCATTGACCAGTAGCAGTGTGACACACATGTCCATTATGCCAGTATTGTCAGTCACCAGGCCTAGGTTAATGAAGAGGTGAGTCATGTTACCTCAGATATCAGTCACTATACTGACCGGAGGTGAGTCAATTGTTTGTCATTTGCTACCCCTTTGTTTTATGATGTCAACCTCCAGCATTACATAGCATTCTAAACAATCGAAACCTTTGTTTGTCAATTTGGTGTTTTGGGTGACTGTCAAAAATGCGTGTGGTACATCAGTGTTGCGACTAAGGGGTGTACCATTTTACACAAGTTGTTCACAGAATTGACTAGCAGCACATCAATGTACATGTTCTGTTAATGAAGTTGTGGACAATGAATGCCCAGGGTTAGTAGGGTGCATCATTCAATTATTTAAGTCATAAGTAACATGAGGTGAACTGTTGAGGGGATGAAATTGAATTGTTTGGTGCTATAGCTACATAGACTGTTGAACATAGAAAAGATTTTTCAGATATATTGGAAGAGGGTCTGATTAGGTGTTGCCTGACTAAAGAATAATATTGCAAGCTGTGTTTAAGACTGACAGATCTAAAAATTTATTGCACTGAAGTAGAAAATTAAAAACTCAAAAATATTATTAATGAAAAAAAAGTTATCTAGATAAGAATACATGTTTTAGTGATTTGTTTGCAGGGTCAAATTCTTTCGAAGACTTAAGCTATGTAGGTAAGGTGACAAGTTTCTGTGTGTGTATCTTGTAGAAGGACTAACTCTGAATGTAACATGCACCTGAGATGATTTGCTGTGTTTCTGCACTTGTGTTCTCCTGGTTACTTTGTAGATACTTTGGGAGGGTCCTTGACAAAAATGGTTTGGAATTTTCTTCTTGATGGTTGTATACATTAAACCGTTTCAATCTAGGGCTGGATTCATGAAGAGTGTGGCACATTAAACCCTGAAGTCTTGCAAAAGCACAGTGAGATTGGTGCAGCATATTTTGGTACCAGTATTCATGAAGAGATAAAGCCGATACATTTTGAGAGTCAGTGAACATGATGTTTAGAGCTGTCATAGGGGAAACAGCTACAGCAACACCAGTGATTTCACTGACTCGGGCACCCGGTTCAATGACGCACAACTTTTCATTTTGATGCATAGACACAAAACCTTTGGGGTCAAACTGACGCACAGCTTTTTCGCCCCGACAATCAGTAATGATAACGCAATTTTGCCGATACATTCATTGTGCAAATTAATTCACAAAATGTAGCACTTTCCAGTTCTCATATTGATTATCCACAGATTGAATATCATTTCTTACAAGAAAAAGATAGTGGAAAAGCATCACAAATATAGAAAATAAAATAAAGACAGGAATCAAGTTTGTTGTATTAAACTCAAATTTATTTTGACCCCTTATCTTGTAAATTTGACACTTGTAAATTTATTTTGACGGGTCTGTGACTCTTGAAAAAAATGATGAGTCAAAACCCTGAACACTTGTTGAAACTTCAAGTCTTCACATACTGTTGGGGCCCTGTTTCATGAAACGTTTTGCTCAGTCTTAATTTTGATTTCATTAGGACTGTTGCATTGTAGATCAAACTAAAGATCCATTAACTGTTTATGAAAAAAAGGCCTAGGTGTGGTGGAACTAGGTAGTTACAGCAAACAGGATGCTTAGCTCAAATGTATTGCAGTCATGCTGTTTATCTCTACAAACGAACTGTGTCAGTTGTTTTTATGGACGCCACTGATATGAAAAGTACATACATGCATGTAGTTTGTAAATTATTTGCCATATATGCAATATTTATGCCCCTCCGTATGAATCCAGCCCTGCTCTGTAGTTTTAGTCTTTGGAAGGAGCATGTGTTTTTAGAAACATTTTCTCTTGAGTAGCACTATTACTGTAAAGTCTGGCCAGGTATGGATATGCACAAATTAAGCACTTAGGGTCTTTTGAGGACCATTTGCACAAAAGATGGGAACATTACTGTAGCTCATTACTTGTAAAGAAACCCGTGGGTGTGGAAGGAATGCATGTTAGAAAATGTGCGTGAAATTGGATGCAATCTAACTAAAATCTGGAGGAAACTAATATGCTCTCTGTTTATATGAAAATTATTTAAGGCATGTAGAAGTTGGAAGTGTACCTGTATGTGTTTTGACCCACAGTGACAAACCCTTAATTATTCCGTACCCTTAAAATTAATAATTCTAGTTGACTTAGGAAACAAGTCAGTTTATATACCACACTAAGTGTGGCAGTAAACTCTGCTAGCCTTTAAAGAGACGTGCTTGTGGCTGTATGTAAATCATTTCCAAGTGATTGAACAACACACAGTTGTGTGCTGGTTACAGTCTGATAAAGACTAAGCTCCTAAAACCAGTGGGAGCATTTTGACATAATGGTACAGCATTAGCATTGACTGAAAGGTACTGGTCTGTTGCATTTATACTACTGTTTGTTCGGGTTTGTAACTGCAACTGCTAGTGGCATAGCTGGGGGAAGGTAGGGGGTAAGGGGAGCCATTATTCCTCCTAAGCAGAGCACAATCTTCATAACTGGCACCTTTTTATATTTTCAGATGAAATGGGTAATTTTACTGAAATATTGATCATTTCATGGCATTTTCTTTTTACATGCCACCCAAAGTTTTAGAACCTGGCTATGCCCCTGCTGAGTGCTCTTCAATGCTCACAGGCTTTGACCTGCAATGTAATTCAGTTCCTTGTCATAGACCCTTTTCCAAATGGTGATTACAAAGGATTGCGGGATAGGGTTTTGGTAAGTGTCATTTTTGGCCTGTCAAATGGTATTGACAGAAATTATGCATACCAAAACTCTGTCCCATAATCCTTTGAAATTGCTGATTTGGAAAGGGTCTGTGCTACATGCAACAGATGATATCTCTTCAGTCTGAGATGAAAATATTTGAAGTGTATTCATCACCTTCTATTAATCATCATGTCAATTTGCTTCTCATTCACAAATTATTCCATTGAAAATACCTTCTTTAACCTTCAGAATCACATCTTCTATATATGACCTCACAGATTACCTGTAAATATTTTTTTAATATCCAGTGGCTTCTCATTTCACCTCCTTGAACACTGAATGACATGAATTGAGTGATATTTTACTGGCATAATAGTATAAGTTCTTTCAGTTTATTTTTTCAACCTAACCCTTTACCTTGACATTTGATACCACTGAACATCACTTCAGCATGTTTTGTTTTTGGATTGAATTCCTCACTTTTACATTTGCATGTTCCTTTCTACAATGCACTTGTCAACCCAAATCTTTATCATGCAGTACTGGTAACATTATCTTTGATGTTTTTCTTGCTCACCTATCTTTCTGCACCCTTTGCGATCTGAAGAATTAAGTCCAGTTTACTGTAAGCGTAGAAATCAAACTTTGTATTAAAACCCTGAAATGTCACCAAGACAAGACAACTCCTTAGGTATAATTACCACCTGGACATTTCCCTGTGGTAACTATGGGAACTCTCCCGGGACAGTTTTCCTCCTGACAATTTCAACCTGGACCATTTGCCCCCGATTATTACCACCCTTGAAATTACCCCCGTGACAAATAGCCCTCAGACAAGTTTTGTCACGAAAAAATTTGAATTGGTCTTGGGTGGGAATTGTCCGGAGAAAAATTGTCCACGTGTGAATTGCTCCAGGGAGATTTTTTTTTTTTTTTTGGGGGGGGGGGGGACTTGTCCAGGTGGGATTGGTGGGATTATCTGAGATCCAAATGCTGCATCACCTGCGTTTAACATTTAACATGCATCTAAGAATTTTTGTAAACGTTTGTTATTAACACCAGGAACCATGAAGTATATTGTGGTCATGTATCATTACATTCATTAAGATGTACATATAAGGGCAAGTCTTGTCTATTACAATATGTGACCTGGGTTTGCAAAATATATTCACTTCATAATGACCAATCTGCAGGACTATGTACAGCTGGACCTGTATATATTTGTAAATTTGCAGTGTTTCAGATTTTATGGAGGTTTTTTTTTTTTTTTTGGAAACCTGATTTCTAATTGAACTGTATTACTGTAAGTGGAATCTTTGGGAAATTTCACTGTTATCTTTGTGTCTACATATATGAATGCTGAAAAGTGAGGCATTTATGTTACATTAGTATTTCTTTCACTTGATTTTGTAAGGATAACATACTGTACAGTAGTTCTGGGATTTTGTAAGGATAACATACTGTACAGTAGTTCTGGAATGTGTGATTGTATTCAGGTGGTTTTAAGAGTTTGCTGTAAGATGACTAGTTTTATTAATTCCTGTTTAACATTATCACGGTAAGTATTGTCAGAATACAGATGATGCAGAGGGGCATCATCCTAAGACACATGTATTTTCATATCTACATATTGAGTCACCCATTAAAAATGTGGTACTTTTCACCTGATTTTCAACGTTAATTTGGGCTAAACATTGCATCACCTGCCATTTGGGTGCCTCTCAAGATAAAATTTTTTCCAAAAAGGTACAGTAGGGGGAACAACCCCCTTGTAGTCTTTCACCCTGACCATCCAATCAGAATGTTGCATTGGAGAATCGATGCGGGTATAGCACTGGTGTTGGTACTTGAGTCATTCATTCAATATTACTTGATTATTTTAAAACTTTGTGATGTTTATTAAAACCAACCAGCTCTTGCTTTGGACCAGGACATAATGGGCTCAGAGACAGGTAGGTTCAAGTCTGTGTTGCAAGGGTGGTTGTGGAGATATAAAGTTGAGGGCATGCATTGGTGATAACTAAAACTTGCATGATCTAAAAGCATCCCTGTAATTCCCTAATCCAATCCCCTATTTAATCCCTAATCCAGTAACTTTTTATATTCACCATCATTGTTGGTTAAAATTTAGAGAAAGACTTTCTTTGCAGAACTGTTACCTCATAAAATTTGTTTTAATCTGCAGTAATTCTGTCCAAAAGTATTAAATGAAAAAAAAAGAAAAATCAAAGGGGCAAATGAGAAATTTTGTCATGAGTTTGCTTCTTTTGGCATATTTAGGAAAGATGGACAGATATGGTAGTAAAGTGACACTTGGCATAGTGCATGGGATCTGATTTAGGGGAGGGGAGATTATGAAAAGAGGGTTGGAATTCCAACAGAGAAGGACTAACTTATTTTAAAAGAATGTCTTTCAATATTCTTAATGTCATTTACTTAGATGTGTATTCTTACTAAATGGGAACCAGATAATATGACACAGTTTTATACTATAGTGTCTTTTGTCTTAATTTGCTTGTCTTGTCTTATAATTTGCTTGTAAACCATACAGTACACAACCTTATTGAAAATATTCACTCCCCCCTTCAATACACATCCACAGAAATATGTTTTTGTACCATTAATAGTTTGAATGAAACTCACTAATTTTGTTTTTGGTACCTTACCCAATTTTGATCCTGATAAGTTTATATTCTTGCAGTATCACACCTCCTACCCCTATCTTAATAAAAACATTTGAATAGTTTCATATTTGTAAGTAAGGTATGGTTTTTGGAATATTTTGGAATAGGTTGGGATGGCAGTGGGAAAGTGTTTATAGTGTGGCTTTCACTGTTTTAGTTTAATTTTTTGCTTTGATTGTGCCTTTTTTTGTCAAAATTTGTAAAAATATTATACCACTGATGTGCAATATATTTTATTGATATTGGTATGGGGAAATTTACTGAGCATTACACAGGTTAGTATTTCAGTGAAATGTCATTACACTTGCAAAAAAGGACATTAATTGTTACAACCCTAAAAAAGTGTTTAACAGGGGAGCATAGTTGTAGCTGGAGATCGTCAGGGACACGACTCACTAGTATTTGAGGTTTTTTAGTTAGACATTTTTTACCAACACACTCCATATAGGTAAAATTGTTAGTGCCTTTGTGGTAGCTGTTAAGTTATGGTTTACCTGCACATTATACTATATTCATATGAAAGCATGTTTTCCATCATATGAAATTTGTCTGTATAATTTCATAACTTGTCAAAAAAGAAAAGAAAAATTGTGATGGAGCTCCAGCTGTATGTTTTCCCTTGATAAGTGCTTCAGTCCTGTGCAAAACCTTGTGCGATTCATTGTAGCAGTCTTGTAGGAGCCTAACCATTAATGCTACCAGCATTAAATGTCACATAAATCAAACAGGTGATGGTTATCAACTTGGTTGAAACACTACGTATTGATGGCAAACATGAAAGTGCCCACAAAATTTGAATCCGTGGAAGTTGTACATGTTAACAGTACAGAGATTGGTATTGCATGTTACTTTTAGTTTAGTTCTTGCAGACAAAGTCTTTTACTACAGATGCCAACAGTTAAATTTAGGATTCAAAGGGTTAGAGTGCAGGATAAGAAAGCTGTATGATTCAAATATGGTTTGTTACATCTAGGTGAAGACCATTAAGGGAGCAGAAATTTCTGCTTGTTTGTAAAGAAATTAGTCTGCTAGTGCTTCTAAATTTTACTAGCAGGTTGTGAAACCTAGTTGCAGTTAGCAAGTATTTAGCCCAGATTTTGAGGCCCAAAACCTTTCATGTCGGGGTTGCCGTGTGAGAAAATGAAGAATTGATGGTATGTTTAACCTGTACAAGAGTTTTAGAGCAGTGGTTTTTATAGTGAACAACTCATAAAACATTTTGACATTACCAGCAAAAGTGGATAAAAGTGTCATGCAGTGTTTTATGAAGTATAAGTTAAGTAGCATTCAAGTTTTATTGTCAGTGGTAAATTCTATTTTAATAGTCATGCATTTAGGCATAAAGTTGGTAGTTCTGTACATTGTCAAAGAGAAAAAGATTTAAGAGAAAGACTGAACATAGGGGGTTAACCTAATTGCTTAAAATGTTTAAGAAGACTCAAACGTTCTCCCTATATTATCTGACCCCCCCCCCCTCGTCCCGAGGTGCTGACTAGGATTGTTATGATTGATACAGTTACACAATCTTGAGTTTTAAGAGAAAATCAAGAAGCAATCATCTTCACAAAAAATTAGGGGTTTTAATGCCATGTTTTGGAAAAGCCAAACAAATGAAAGCATTTCTTGCTGAAGTCATAACATTTTTATGAAGGGTTATTAAAGTGTCCTTTGTTTTTACTTTATTTCACAAAAAGGAAATGATTATGAACGTGTAAATATAGTCTGCTGTACTGATTTTAATTAAACCTTTTGTTCAAAATTAAGGTAAAGAATCTCATAAAAAAGTAAAATTACAGCAATGTTATGCAACCTGTGGTCCACCAAAAAGTAGTGGTGGACCCAGTGAGCAATACTGGGACGGTCTGCTGGCAGCTATTTATGGTTTATAATTGTCCATGAATATGCTGCTAGTAGCCAGAAGGCCATCTTGGGGCCATCAGAGTCCATAAGTTACATCCCTGTAGGACAAAAATTTGGATAAAAGTTTTAAACCAACCCATATGTCAAGGCCATTGGGGGACTGCCAGTGAACCACAGGACATATTTCTGATGGAAGGGCGACAGTGGTCTGTCGTTTGTCGACGACGAGCCAACTAACTTTTTGGACTGGGGTATGCTTAACATGCAGTTGAGCTATGGTCAGCCTGGTCTGAGAAAGTTTAATGGGTGTAGGACATCTTGTGGTCCAAACACTGGCCCAGGAGGACACAATAAATGTGCACTCAATAGCACAATTATGTGGCCATCACAGAAAATATCAGCAGGTACAGTGGAATTGTATCAGTGGTTACGTCTCTATGTTCCAGTTACATCATTTGATTTTCTGACACCTCTGCATGTATACACCCGTCCAGATGTGGCTTTGAGTGATGGAGGTGCAGTTTTCTTTTCATCTCACTTAGATAATTGAGAAAAATGTGGACTGTTTTAACCCTACTGTACGTATCTCTTACCATGAACCTGTTACCCCTGAACCAAACAAAACCCATTACCTCAGTCTGGCCTTGGCCCACCCTTAATTAAGGTGTTTGAAGATAGGGAGGTCAGAGACATTACCACCATATAGACCGATTTCCAAATAACAATTCCAATGGATTGTGGGACAGAGGCTTGGTACATGCCATATTTGCCAATGGCATTTTGCTGTGGTAAGAAATGATGCACACCAAAATTATATCCCATAATGCTGTGTAATTGCTATTTGGAAAAGGGTCTATGCATGGAACATGCCTGGAAAAAGTTGGGAAGCTGGGAGGCTTCTTCCAGGGAAATTTGGGCAGGCATTTCAATGGAAATTTGGTCAATTGGAGGGAAATGTAACTATTTTGTACACAAAATACGGAAGGAGTTGTGGAAAATTTGACTCCTTTCCCAGAAAGAACACATCATCTCCAGCCCAGATATGGATCAGTCAACATACGAGCATAAACCAAAATTGTGCCAATGAACTTCCTTTTGTATGGGCATGTACCTTTATTTTGCATGTACCAAAATGTGTTTGTTAATTGTTTAAGGATCCTATTATGGTTCCTGGCAGAACGTTGACATGATATATTTGCGTGAAGCTACTTAGCTTGTACATTCCTAGAGTGCATACAACCTGGTCTCACTCAGTGACAGTTTGTATCACTCAATGACCAGTTTTCATCGGGAAATCTTCAATAGTTCCATGTACATTTTTCAAAATCTTTCATAATTAAGCAGATAACATTTTGGATTGTTTTTGTAAAAGAGTAAGACCGAGTTATTTTACCAGAAATGTAATTTGCATTTACCTAATTGGCCACACATGTGAAAGACTTAGCTTACTTAAGACATGAATTGAAATTAACATTGCACTTCTTCAATAACAGTTAACATGTGTTTTAATTTCATGCATTTCAGTTTTGTGTGGTTCTGAATTTCCAATGTCCTTTATAGGCCCTAATATGCATGAAATGTATACCTGCCCATAGGTATATCAAATGTATACCTGCCCATAGGTATATCATTGCAAATTGCTTAAAATCAATATTGATTCAAGAAAATTTGCATAGAATTTGCATGAGCTAGTTACTTTTATTTCTTGTTGTTTTGGTGTCGAGAACATGCATGCAGCATGTATCACAGCTAATTTGTGATTTGTGAGAAAATAGAGCATCATTATCTTCCATGTGTAATGATGTAATGAATGGAGTGTGTACAGTGATGGTTTTCACATAACTGTTGTTAAATCTTAGAGTGTATGCATTGTTTGTTCCAAGTAGGATTAGCATGCCCTCAGAAGTATGTGGTAAGCTAACTTAGCAACAGAATTAGAACCTTTCATATATAACATTGTGATGTATAACAATAACACAGCAGTGTCAACATCAGGAGAGTACCCATTGCTGTGCATCTCTCTGTAGTATGGAATAATTAAAAACCGAGATTTCTGCTTCTTATCTAGCCTTGTCTTTTTCGTTATAAGGAAATACAAAAAAAAAAAGATCCCAAATTTTGGCAAAATCATGCTTACACCCACAACTTTTGTGAAAATTAAAGATCAGAGACATTCCCTGCCACATAATTTTATTTTGAATGGAAAAAATCGATTGACAGTAGGGCTTGAAAATAAGCTAGTTTTCCTCTCTGGAGCTACAAACAGCTTCTGACGACCTGAATTTTGAAGTTTTTCTGGAGCTGTTTTCCTGTTTTCTGGAGCTCTTTTCAATTTTTCAAGGAAACCACTCTTCCCTGCATGTAACATTTTGATTGTCTCCCGAATGTCACTTTGAAGTAAAAGAAGTTAAAAATAAGAGACAGGAAATAAGACAAGTATTTTTGGTGTAACACCAGGCAGTACTAAGCATGGTGCGGTCACTCCATCTCTGAAAAACTTGGAAGGGGCGGGAGGGGCTAGGTGCATGTGTAGCCTACGGCAGGTTTAGATTGACCTCAGTGGCACCATGAATGTGGAGAAGGTGGGGGGGGGGGGGTGTGGGCACAGGAGTTCATAAATTCTACTGCCTCATGCACCCACTTTTCTGTTTTTCTGGCGCAGTTGTGGCGGTCTCTGGTGCTTTTGCACCAGAGCGCCAGTCTATTTTCGGGTCCTGTGACAGGAAACATTTTCAGATATTGCTTTCCTTTCCCAATTAATCTTTTGGATGAAAGTATACAACCCATGGTAAGTACAAACACTACCCACAGGGACTGCAGTAAGTACACAGTTACTGTCATTAGTGGAGAAAAATGGAGGGTAGGGGCAGGGAAGTTCCGAAGCAGTATATACTGTGTGAAAATCAGAAGTCAATGGGAGCATCTCCAAAAAATGTAGGAGGGTAATATCCCCCCCCCCCCCCTTTCCCTAGGATTACCACTTATGGTTACAGTAAATCTCATAAAACAAAGGAGCTAACTTGCATCCACAACTGGAAAAGTGAACATCTTGAATATTTAAGTATCTTTTGTTAGGAGAGTTTACAAAGATTGGTACTAATATTCCACACAGAAATTTGAAATGATAGAGCAAATCAATTTTGGTTGGGTGTCCCTCAAATGTTATGCAAAGTGTGAAATATGCTGGTTTAGGCTTACTGTATAAATCTGCTTTTATCCTTGCAACAGGCTCCAAAAAAGATGCTGATTCAGATATTGTGTCACAGATGGATGCATTGATGAACCTACCAGCATATAAGAAAGTTGGACCGGTTGGCTTTGAGGATTCAAGCTTTAAGGCTCAGGACTTTCAGGTATATCAAAAGTTTATCTTCACATGTGATAGGCAGAATTCCAATCCCTGACATGTCAAATGCTATAGCAAGCTGTAACAAAGCTTTGGAAATATGCCAGTGATAAAGTTCAATTTAAAATTTCATTTGTATGTACAAAGAAAATGGCAGGGTATAAAACTGTATAGATTGCATGGAGAAGGATAGTGTATATGTAAATGGCACTGAGTATCGGTAAAAGTAACCATTTTGCAGAACAAGCAAAAAGACTATATTAATTAGGTGAAAGGATTGGGTTGGGATGGAGGAGGATGGGAAGGGAGGGTGTGTCTGTTTGAGAAATTTTCTAGATGGTACAGAGACATTCTTCTTCCCTCACATTATGAAGAGCTGAGATGTACATATAAATATTCATACAAAGTGCCAGTGAATGAAAAAAGTAGCCAAAAGACATAAGGAATATATAAGGACACCCATCTGTTTTTAGGGTAATCACTCCAATCTAAAGAAATTTTAGCAGACCTTTTTTTTTTCTTTTTTCAGGTCTCTGTCACAGTTCATGAAGCTAGACAACTGACAGGGCTGGATATTGACCCAATTATGATGGTCCAAGTTGGCGACAAGAAAAAACACACACAAGTGAAAGAATCTACCAACAATCCATACTTCAATGAGGTAACTGAAATTATTGTTCTTGAAAGTAGAAAACAATTGGCAATCTGGGAAGGTTCTAGCTGGAAAAGCTTGGAATTTGAGGGGAAGTTTGGCATGTGTGAAGAAATTTGGCCTTATCTTTTTTTTTTTTTTTTTTTTATTTTCTTGCTTCCTGGGAAATGACCATGTGATTTTGCCCTGTTGATCTGCCATCTTTGTTACTGAAATGAAACTTGCATTGAAAAATCATAGCAGTGAATTTTGACTTTGTTTTCCTTTTTCCTTCCTTGATCCCTCTCCTCGAGCATTCACCTTCTTAAACTTCTAAGTAAACACTTATTACTTCCAGTTTGCCACCCCCCCTTCTCTTTGTAAACCATCATCACAACAACTTTTAGCTTAACCATTATGGCAGTGTCCCTAGAAGGCATTGTTTTTATGTGTTCATTTACCCTGTGTTACACTATAGTTTACAAATTGTTTTGATAGGATCCATGGGATATAACCAACTTTGCACAAAACATAATAGCAGTAACATGGCTTTATCTAAATATTTCATTTTCACCCATTTCAATATTTTTACATTATTTCAAATTTCCAAGGGTTTTGACTGATTGAACATCACCAACAGGTTTAGTGATATTGTGTGTCACCATGTGTTCTTAGTTTTAAGATGTTTTTTTCCCTTATTTCAGCTGTTTGTCTTTGATTTTCATGAGCCAACTGCCATGGTTTTTGACAAAATCATACAAATATCGGTGAGTAGATTGTTGATCTCGTTTTAGTTTGAGAGTTTTTCAAAAAGCAATATAACAAATCACAAAAATTCCCCAAGGCTCACTTTTATGCAGTTCAAGTTAGTGACAGTTACTGTACGGAAGATAGAAATGCTTGTCATATTTCAATACTTGTAATAACTACATCTTAGTAACCTTCTGCTAATTTAAAATAGTATATTTTGAGGCATTTGGTTGTATACATTTTTCATTTTTATGATTTTGAAATTACAAAATATTTGCTTTTCACTGAGATTTTAGTTATCAACATGAATGTTCCTTTTTACTTTTCTCAGGCCCTCCATTCTAGAAACATCTTGAGTTCAGGAACAGTGATTGGAACCTTTAAATTTGACGTGGGCACAGTTTATCAGGCACAAGGTATTTGGGATTTATTTTCATTGCAAACACATGAATTTACTGAAACAATTTCCACATAAAATGAATCAGATAGAGGTTTATAAGGTCTTTCTGTTTCAGTTTGTGTATTTGTGAGGTTTAAATCATTTAATTTGAGTTTTCTCTTGTAGTTGGTTTTAAATTCTCATAAAATCTTTTTTTTGTTTGTTTCAGACCACTGCTTCATCAAGAAGTGGGCCATTCTCATTGATCCTCAGGACATTAACGGTGGACCCAAGGGGTATGTGAAAGTTGACATTTCTGTCCTTGGGAAAGGGGACAGTGTGAAACCAGTGAAGTCAGGTACTGATGACGATGACGATATAGAATCGTAAGTTTTCACATCATCAGAACAAGTGGTGAAGGTTGGTAGGAGTGAGGGTGGGATGGTTACAAAGTCTTTTGCAAGTTTGTTTAGTTCACTTCCATGTACACAACTATACATTTATATGTATAAAAATGAACAGCTGTTCAAGAGCAGTAGAAATGCAAAGCAGATTACTATACACAATATACAATATACAAGCTTTGCTTTGCTTCATCAAAAAGTGGGCCATCCTTATTGATCCCCAGGACATTAACGGTTGACCCAAGGGGTATGTGAAAGTACGTTTTTGTTTTTTTGAAATGTATGTTACAGGTCTTCAGGATGGAAAATTGTTATTTTTCATTTCATTTATAATGAGCTGTATCCTGTGAAAGAAACATTGATGTCTCTTTTATGTTAAATTATGTTACCTTGACCTTCTGAAACTATAAGGAGGAGAAATAGTATATAAATCTACCTCACAGTCAATCTTTTAATAACCCTTTCTGTCCCTGTGCAGAAATCTTTTGCTTCCTGACAATACTCCTTCTGTCAGACCAAGGGCTAATTTCAGTGTCCGCATCTACAGGGCAGAGGGTTTACCCATCATGAATGCTGGCATTGTGTCTGGTGTGAAGAAAATCTTCACAGGAGATGTGAAGGATTTGGTGGACCCATATGTTCAGGTCTGGTTTGGTGGACAAACGGTGAGTTCATGAGAAGTAGAAAGATGAATCATGGGATTACAGAATATAGAAAATGTCGGATGGGAATCAACCAGGTGTAGAATCATGGATTCTACTAAGTGGTGAACCATGGGTTACCACATGGAGAATCATGGGTTTATACAATGTGGAGAACTGTGGGATTTTATGAAGTGGAAAACCATGGGGTTTTACTCAGTGGGGAATCATGGTATTCTACTAGGTGGAAAACCGTGGGATTTTCCTCAGTGGGGAATCATGGTATTCTACTCGGTGGAAAACCATGGGATTTTACCAAGTGGAGAATCATTGGATTCTACGAAGTGGAGAACCATGGAATTTTACTCAGTGGGGAATCATGGGATTTTACCAAGTGGAGAATCATGGGATTCTACCAAGTGGAGAACCATGGGATTTTACTCAGTGGGGAGAATCATGGTATTCTAATATGTGAAGAACCATGGGATTTTACCAAGTGGACAATCGTGAAATTCTACTAAGTGGATAATGGTGGGGTTCTACTAAGTGGGGAATCATGGTATTCTTCCATGTGAAGAACCAAGGGGTTTTTCTAAGTTGTCTCTGCTGACAGGAGACTCATGGGACTCTACTAATAGGAGCATCAGGGGATTCTACATACCTGTGCCATTTTTGCTATTGTGTGTACTTTCTTAATTGATGTTAGCATGTGTCTGTGCTATGTTATGGTGGCCCCAGTAATGCATAATTTCCTCTATCATGGAAATTAAAATGTGGAGGCACCTTGAAAAAACAGGTATCTCTTGTAAAGTTCATTGTGAGAACAGTCTTGTATATCCCCTCTCCAGCACCGTGAGCACCCTTCTGGGTGGATATGTGCAGGTTAGAAATCTCTGAACATTGTTGTTATTGTTGTTGTTGTTGTTGTTGCGCTGATCACATTTTGGAACAAGGTGTGGTGGCCCTAGGGGTATGAATGAATAACAAAGTTCTGTACAGTGTAAAATTTGTAATTATGTGAGAAAGCTTCTACATTTTTCAGTTCAGCTCAAAAGAGTTGTGGAAAGATGGTGGTTGGACCCATGGCTCACAATTTCAACCTTTTGTAACAATTTATTTAAACTTTGGGTATCTTTTAATGTACCAGGTACTTTTACTGCCGATTTGTGCAAACTTTATTTTGCTCACTTGTAAAGGCTCTACAGTCTTCACCCAGACAGTAAAAATTCTCTCTTCCTGAGTTTCCTTACATTCCCTGATTTAAACAAAAGACACCTGTCTAGTACAGCTCTTAGACAAACTTACCATAGCATGCATTGAGTTTAAATTGCTGAGTGCCACATTCACACAATCATACTGTGTGTGAGCTTGAGAGCACAACTGACTGTGCATTCCAAGTCATCATTCACCAACCAGAGTACAGCTACTGTTTGAATTAATGTCAATCAAAATGCAGTCACCAATTGTGTTTGGATATATGATCGTATCTCCAAATACAATTGGTGACTTGGTAAATATGTTTAAATTGATGCTTTAGCCCATTTAAATGGAAGTTTCCTCATTTTTTTAGGGCAAAACTTCGGTGAAAAAGAATCGCTATGATCCAGAGTGGAATGAGCAGGTGGTATTCAGTGAAATGTTCCCTCCGTTGTGCAGGAGAATCAAACTACAGCTTAAAGACAAAGACAGTGTGGTTGGTGACGTTATCGGGACAAGCTTTATTGACCTCGCTAAGATCTCATATGATGGTAGTGATGGTAAGTCATTGCAAAGTCTGATACCTGTGTTTTGAGAATTATTTAGAGTCCAACCTTGGACACAAGCCTACAATTTTTGATGTTTTATGAGTATCTTGGGTCATAAAATCAGTAGAAAACCTTACGGTGAAACGTGCAAAAATTGTATTTGCATTGTAGCTTGACCAGCTCCTATTACAAGGTAATACATGATGATGGATGGATTTATATTCCTGCACTGTGGAGTACTTCACTTTGGCTACCTTTATTATGTATAAAACTTAACATCTGATGGAAGTATTTAGTAGAAAATATAGTCAATTGCTGGTAGAGAAATGCTGTATTTTGACTTGAAGCTTACCCACCTGGCAAATGTGTATAACTATTGCCAGGTATATCTGTTACATTTGAAATATTGGTGTCCACATTGATTTGCATACAATTGAAGACTATTGAAATTCATATGCATATAGCAACAAAGAAAAGCTCATAAATATTCACCTGCAATCAACTGAAAGAAGTCTATCATTCTATTCCAGGTGATAATGTCAGTAGGGTTTTAAGTCTGAGATTGCTGTTGCTTAAAATGGACTGAACAAAAAAGGCTCATTTACTTACTGTGTTAAAGTATAAAAATGGTATAACAATGTTATAGTTTTAGCTCCACCTTGCAGTATGCATATTCATATATGTCAAAACCAATCATCAATAAAAACTCATGAGGGAAATTGGATGATTTGTGTCATTGTGTGCATCCAGGTGTTAAATATGACAGAAAATGGTACATATTCTTACCTGGTGTGATGGTTAGGTGCAGCCCTGATCAGTTTAAGAAGTAATATTGCAGTAGAAATACATTATAAGGATGGTTCAAGCTTAACTTAAACTTAACTTTTATTAAGCAGGATTGGTAGATGATGACCTTGACCTAAGTGTTTTGGTGAAATTAGCTTTTATTCATATGACATTTATAGCATGCTTCAGAATTCTTAGATGCTTAGATGTAAAAGGTTCCCCCAACGAAAACTGGGGGCTCAGACTATTCTTTTAAAACTATTCACAGAGGATCAGTGAATAGTGTGGTATCACATGTATAGCAGTCATGTACTTAAAATATTCCAAGCTGGATTACTTTGTATGGTATGTAATACAGTAGTATAGTGTGCACATGAATACTTTGAACATTCCACGCTGAAAGATTGTTAGTGGCATGTGTCAGTGCGCTACTGTTGTCAACTAAAGTCAAGTTTCGTAGAGATCTACCCAGAATTGATAAAATAGGAATTAAAATTAGAACCAAATCAGAAATAAAAATGTTGAAATTTTGCTGGAAGTTGACTTATTTGGCATAAAATAGCCATTCTCTCGTCAAAAACTGTTAAAGGGGTGCATATCATAAATGCACATTGCTTAGAGAAATAATGATGTTATATGGGACACTTGAAAAGCTACACGACTATAAAATTATGTGTGAGAAGCTGAAAGACAAAAGACTTTGACCATTTTTTTCATATCCTGTGGGGCTTGGGCTGCAAAATACCTGTAATTCCACTGAGTGCACTTGCCCACACATGGTTTAAACCTTGATCAAAATAAAGATATTGTTTCATTGATAGCTACTGATACTGAGCTGACTATATATCTTCTTTACATTATTGACAAAGCTCTGCTTACATGGTTAAGTACAAGTGTTGTACTTTCTAGTAAACTACCACAAAGTCTAATTTTCTTTGACTTATAAAAAGTATTTACATTGTACGCTCACAATAAACTGTTACCTAACTCGGACTGTTAAAAGCATTGCTGTCATACAAACCTTCCACCAACATTCCATGATTTGATTTCATATCTGAAATTATAATGAGTTTAACAAACATTGATGACAGATTTGTGCTTTTATCATGGCTTCCTTGTTTCTTTCAGCTGTTGTATTCCTCTATAAATATCACTCCAGAAAGGCACCCCTTTACTGAAACACTCCCCCCCCCCACCACCCCCATGCACTCCTAAACAGATGTTTTTCCTGTTGATTTAATGCAACAGGGTTTTCATCTGAATCCACTATTGTAATTTCATGATGTGTAAAAACATTCTGTAATTGCTTTAGTACTTAGGTTCTCAAGTGACCTGTGGGCCATTTGCTGCCTGTGATGTGCATTAAAGTGACCAGTGGGACATTTCTATCTGCCTATCCTCCTTGTGCCAGCTGGCACATAAGGCCTCCACGTTCTTTCTCCAAATCACCTGATCCCTTGCCTGTAACCTAGCTTCATCCCAAGTTCTCCACCCAAACTCCTTTCTTTTTCTATTTTTCTTTGCCATGGGACATTTGAAGAGCCCAAAATTTTAACAAGAAAGCTGATCAATGAAATCATGGCTACTGCAAGTAGTAAGAAAATAAAACTCAAGTAATTGTGGCCCCTTGGCCAGAAGCAGTTGAGAACCTCTGCTCTAGTTGTGTCAACTTGTGTGAATAAACCAAAATATAACATGATACTACTAATCCAGGTATACTGTATGTACATGAATGCAATCATAATTGTTAGCCCTGTACTTTTGTTTCAGGGTTTGAACCTACCTTTGGGCCAAGTTGGATCAACTTGTATGGTTCAACACGAGAGTATAACACCATGGACACTAATCGCAAGCTGAATGAGGGTTTTGGCAGCGGCTGTATGTACAGAGGGCGTATGTTGGTGGCATTGAAAACTGACATCCAAGATAGTTCGTTGGAATCTGGCGGAGTTGGTGTGAATCTTGAAAGTTGTTTGCCAATATCAGAGGTAAGGTTTGGTGGAAGCAATGTTGGTTTCATCAAAGTGTGAAAGTATTTTTAGTATCAAAGTGGGGTGGCAATTAGCAGAAAGAAAGGTTGCTTTTGTTGACTGAAATAAGGAGTTTTAGAAAGTTTAGGTTGAGGTAGAAGTTAGTTGAGGTTCTTGGTAGCATTTGCATAAAGACTGTCAATGGTGGAATATGCCCGCATACTGCAAAAGTTTCCAAAGAACTTTGTACTGCTATGAGATACAACCAGCACTCTTCTGCAAAAATAGAAATGAAACAAAAATTGCAAGGAGTGGGCCCTGTTTCATGAAGGGTTATGCTTGATCTTAAGTTTCATTTAAATTGGAATATTCCATTACAGATCAAAGATAAGATGAATCATAACTCTCTATGAAACAGGGCCCAGATCTGTCAATTATATCAAATTTGGAAGAGAACCAGATTTACAGTTATATGGTAATGATACAGATTTATTTGTGGACTGTGTGTGTAGTCAGTGGGCTACATGACACTTGATGTTGTTAATGTAGCAGATGACATTACTTTTGGAAGATTCAGCTCTACTGACACAGTCAGGTGAATATGTGTGTAAGGACCATATTTCCTGTGAGAGAAATGTATCTAATGCAGAATTTGTTGGTATTGTGCAGAGAAACTGTTCTCATGGGCTAGGCTGTTCATGGTTCACTTTAACTAGCCTGAATTATTTAATTGCATGGAAATGAATGAAATACTTAAGAAATAATTATTCCTAAATTTGACAGATTCCCTTGAATTTTTGTGGGAATGTGCCTTTCTAATACACTTTTTTTGTGTGAACACTGGTTTCTTCAGGAGGGTGACAACCTGCATTTGCTATACATCTAGAGCCCATCTCTGCTAACTCTCAGCCAGTGTATGGCAAAATGTGAGTTTAGTACTAGAGGTATTTGAAAGAGAAAAGTAGGAATGGGAGGGACTAGTCATTCCCATGAGTATAATGAATGTAGCTGGTTTCTTACTGAAAAGTTTTGCAAGTTACCATTTGGGAGGTTCTTTTAATGAAAGATTATGAAAACAGGATCACTGTAAAATGGATGTGACGATATAGGAGTGGAATTGGGTATGTCCTATATAGTTACCCTTTGAGTAGGGTACTGTACATAATCCTTAATGAGAAAAAGGAATTGAAGTGCCATGTTATAGCTCTGTTTTAGTGGTTGAAGATGTTTTGATTTTCTCTTTCAGACTGCTGCTGGAAGAAAAGAAGAGTTCTTTTTCTTTGGGACAGTTTTCTCAGCCAGTATGATTGATATTTCTGTAGGAGACAAGCCAATTTGCTTTGAGTTCACCGTAGGTTAGTATATGCATCATAGTTACTTGCGTTGATATTAAAAATGCATTTAGCAAGAAAGACAATTCCACCCTTGTTGGCCCTGTTTCCTGATACATGTATTCAATAGTGTATGATTCTTTCAAAGATACTGTTATATTTCTGTTTTTTATTACAAGAACAGATGTAATATTATCAGTGACCAGAAATTTACTTGATTGTTTTTCTTGTTGTACTCTGTGCTCAATCATTTTAATTTCTTCCTGTCCAAGAATATGTTTAAACTTTTGTACTGCCTATTTATAATGTATGGCTACTCTTGTGATACTATTCACTTAATGCGTTCTTTAAATTTCTTTGACTTTAGGAAACTTTGGGAATCAAATTGATGGCAAAAATGTCCATGTTGGTAGAGGGGGTGGAACAGACAGTGAGGAGAGTGACGAAGAATCAAGCCTTCTGAAACATGACAAGTCCGACAGTCATCCAGAGGTATGCCTGTCTATGACGCCACCGATAGTCCCAAAGATGACCAACGACAAAAACTACTATTACCTTCCTATTGAGCATGTTAAACCCAACGTTTTCATCAAATTCCCCACTGAGGAGCATCGGAGGAGATTGTATAATCGCAACATTCTTCACAGGATTGTTCAGAAACTGGTTGGTATAATTCCATGTCAGAAGTTTTTAGCACATACATGCTTCCTATAGACCTTATGCATTGACATCACACTGACATCACTGTGGAGTAAAGCAATGAAGCACATGGCATGCACGCAGTAGGTTTCACATGTGTACGTGCGTATACAATTGGTTGACAAATCAGCTGTCTGCATTTGTTGGTGTAACTTGCAATGATACATGCTTTTCCTCCAAACTAGGGAACACTTTCTGCTCTGTGACATCATATGCATAAGGTCTATTAATTTACTTGCAAATATTGATTTTGGTAGCAGGTAAAGGGGATAGGAAATCTGATATTTAACAAGGTGACATGACTGACTGTAATCTAAGTAATCAAGATGATAATAAAACAAGTGTCATCCCAATTTTTCCATTTATTGGTAATCTGAATTACTCTTTTTACAGGAGAGAAATCTACTCTTATGCACTTTTTGTGGAAATATTTAAATGAACAAATTTGAATAGGTAGTTCCATTATGAAAGAGATAATTTTTACTTCAAACAGGGGAATAGAGTAGCTAGGGTTTCAACACCGAAGGAAAATTAGGAAAAACCAGGAAAAGTTCAGACTGTCTTTAGGTCTGATCACAGTCTATTATCTTTAGATCATTGGTGTGCAAAATTGCCATGGCCTGGAAACTGAAAATGTTGCAGTAACTGATGTGAGATCATGTCACAGAATGTTTTTGTAGTGTTCTTTAAAGTGTTTTGTGAAGTTCTCTAAAGAAGACAAAACATAGATTTCTGTCAACATGCAGGTATTATTGAACCACATATAGTATAGGAATGTCATGCAGGAATTACTAAACCACATGTACTTGTAGGAATATATATGCTCAATTTATTGAACCACATGTATTGTAGGAATGAACATGCAGGAATCACTGAACCACATGTATTGTAGGAATGAACATGCAGGAATTACTGAACCACATGTATTGTAGGAATGAACATGGAGGAATCACTGAACCACATGTATTGTAGGAATGAACATGCAGGAATCACTGAACCACATGTACTGTAGGAATATATATGCTCAATTTATTGAACCACATGTATTGTAGGAATGTACATGCAGGAATCACTGAACCACATGTATTGTAGGAATGAACATGCAGGAATCACTGAACCACATGTACTGTAGGAATATATATGCTCAATTTATTGAACCACATGTATTGTAGGAATGTACATGCAGGAATCACTGAACCATATGTATTGTAGGAATGAACATGCAGGAATCACTGAACCATATGTACTGTAGGAATATATATTCTCAATTATTGAATCACATGTATTGTAGGAATGCACATAAGGGATTGTTGAGAAGAATGCAGGAGTTGCATGATCCTGCTGCCTAATTGTAACACTGGTCTCATCAAGTTCAGCCTATCAATGAGCCAATTTTTGCTTAGTTTTTATCAAGATACTTTATTCAAACATGCAGAAGAATCCAAGTGCACATCTTCTATAAGACAAAATTAGTCCTTTTTTGATTCCTTGCCGAAGGCCGAAGGAATCTATGCGATGGTGATGTCGTGTGTGTGTGTGTATGTGACACTTTTGCTTGTAAACACGATATCTCAAGAAGGGTAACTCCGAGAGATCTCATACTTAGCATGTAGATTGCCCATGTTGAGTAGATGATCCCTATCGTTTTTGGTGGAGGTCAAAGGTCATTTGGGGTCACAGGGGGGCAAAAGGTCAAAACTTTGTAAACACGATATCTCAAGAAGAGTAACTCCGAGAGATCTCATACTTGGCAGGTAGATTGCTCATATTAAGTAGATGATCCCTATTTTTTTTGGTGGAGGTCAAAGGTCATTTGGGGTCACAAGAGGTCAAATGTTTAAATACCCTGGAAATTGCTTGTAAACACGATATCTCCAGAAGGATAAATGCGAGGGATGTCATACTTATTGTGTGGATTGTCCATATTGAGTAGATGATCCCTATTGTTTTTGGTGGAGGTCAAAGGTCATTTGGGGGCACCAGAGGTCAAAAGGTCAAAACCTTGTAAAACACTATATCTTAAGAAGGGTAACTGTGAGGGATCTCATACTTAGTTTGTTAATTGCCCATATTAATTAGATGATTTCTCTTATCCTTGGTGGAGGTCAAAGGTCATTTGGGGTCATCAGAGGTCAAAACATCAAAACCTTGTAAACACGATATCTCCAGAAGGACGAATGTGAGGGATGTCATACTTATTGTGTGGATTGTCCATATTCAGTAAATGATCCCTATTGTTTTTGGTGGAGGTCAAAGGTCATTTGGGGGCACCAGCGGTCAAAAGGTCAAAACCTTGTAAAGACTATATCTCAAGAAGGGTAACTGTGAGGGATCTCATACTTAGCTTGTTAATTGCCCATATTGAGTAGATGATTCCTCTTATTCTTGGTGGAGGTCAAAGGTTATTTGGGGTTATCAGAGGTCAAAACATCAAAACCTTGTAAACACGATATCTCCAGAAGGAAAAATGTGAGGGATGTCATACTTATTGTGTGGATTGTCCATATTGAGTAGATGATCCCTATTGTTTTTGGTGGAGGTCAAAGGTCATTTGGGGTCACCAGCGGTCAAAAGGTCAAAACATTGTAAACAGTATATCTCAAGAAGGGTAACTGTGAGGGAATTCATACTTACCATGTGGATTGTCCATATTGAGTTTATGATCCCTATTATTTTTGGTGGAGGTCAAAGGTCATTTGGGGTCACCAGCGGTCAAAAGATAAAAACCTTGTAAACACATTAGCTCAACAAGGGTAATTGTGAAGGATCTTTTACTTAGCATGTTCATTGCCCATATTGAGTAGATGATCCCTATTATTTTTGGTGGAGGTCAAAGGTCATTTGGGGTCACAAGAGGTCAAAAGGTCAAAACGTTGTAAACAGTGTATCTCAAGAAGGGTAACTGTGAGGGATCTCATACTTAGCATGTGGATTGCCCTTATTGAGTAGATTATCTGTATTGTTTTTGGGTGGAGGTCAAAGGTCATTTGGGGTCACCAGAGGTCAAAAAGTCAAAACATTGTAAACACGATATCTCAAGAAGGATAACTGTGAGGGATCTCAAACTTGACATGTACATTTTTCATATTGAGTAGATGATCCCTACAATTTTTCGTGCAGGTCAATGGTCAATGGTCAAATGGTGGATTGTTCATATTTAGCATGTAGGTCATTTTGGGTTTGCCAAAGCTTTTGACCTTATTAACATGATATCTCAAGTAGGATAACTGTGAGGGATTTCATGCTTGTCATGTGGGTGATTCATGTTTGTTACAATATACCCATATGGCAAGGAATCACTAAGCCTTTTGGCTTTCTGGTTATTGACAGTACAGCACTGAAATTTTCTCAGGAGTTTGTTCCCCAGGAGTATGTTACAAGTTTAAGGAAAGTAGGGTTGTAACTGGACTCCTGGCCAGGTGTGGCAAGTCTTTAAGTTCAGTTAGGTACTAATCCCCACCCCTGACTGCATGGCCAATTAAGTGGTTAGAGCATCCGACTTGCCGCGGGAAGGTCTGGGGTTCGAATCCTGGCCGGGTCATACCAAAGATGATCTGACCTACTGCCATTGTGCTTGGTGCTCAGCATAAGCAGTGGAGTAGGGAAAACAAGCCAGTGAGCCACAACTGGAAAAGGGCCATGGCTGGCCTGACTTAAACCAATTGGTTAGAAACTGAGCCGTAAAACTCTATCTAACTCTAACTCCCATACCTGATAAACCAAATCCATCATACTCATTAAAAAATTAGGTGCCTCTTTGTCCTTTCATAGACATCCTTAAGTGAACAAAATTTAAATTTTTGGTAGGAAGAGATACTTTGAAGTTTTTCATGTTTTCTTTTGTTTGCACTGTCAAATAGGAGGATGGTATAACAGATGTTAGTGAGCGTCTCTCCAAAGAGAAACCCAACACAGACAAAGTTTTCCGAACTGTACTTCAAGATTTTATCTACAGTTGTCAGTAAGTAAACCTTTGACCTTTTCTGAGAAGGATAAAGTTGTTAACCATGTCATGTAATATAACTTTGTGTAAACTTGCATTGATTCTAGGTATGATTATGAGTATCAGTGTAAGAGTCAAGGTCCTATCAGTACCTTAGTATCAGTATAAATATCAGTATCCATATGAATACTAGAGTAGCCTTATGAGTACCAGAGTATCAGTATGATCAGTGATTCCTATATGAGTATTAGAATGAGTACAAGTGTCAGTGTGAGTGTTCTGGTATGAACTCATCTGTATGAGTGCAATAGTGAAACTGAGTACCAAAATATCAGTATGAGTATCAGAGTACCAGTGTAAGAATCAAGATTGTATCAGAACCTCAGTACCAGGGTAAATATCAGTATATTAGTATGTGTAGCACTATGAGTATTGAGTACCAGACTATGACTGATGATTCCTAGGTATATGAGTGTCACTATGAGTACTAGAGTGTCCATGTGAGTGTCAATATCTGTATTTGCATGACTTTAGTTTTGGTACCAAATTATCAGTAGGAGCACTGGAGTGAAACTGAGTACCAAAATACCAGTATGAGTTTCAGAGTATCAGTTTACATAGGTGCAATGTCCATGTGAGTGATAAGAAGAGTATCAGAGTATCAGTTTGAGTACCAGAGTGCTGTAGGTGTCAATATCTGTATTTACATTGCTGTGAGTATAAAATTAGAAGTGTGAGTACCTGAGTAATTCTGTTGGTTTCAGAGTATTAGTTTGCATAGGCACAATGTCCCCCCTGTGAGTGATAAGAAGAGTATCAGAGTATGTTTGAGTATCAGAGTAGTGCTGTAGGTGTCAATATTCGTATTTACATTGCTGTGAGTATAAAATTATTAGTGTGAGTACCTGAGTAATTCTGTTGGTCGCATTTATGAAGTACCAGAGAAACATTGTATTGAAGTGTCAATGTGTGTATCACTGTGAGTCCTAGAGTATCAGTGAGTGCCTATTTCTATAGAGGTGAGTACCACAGTACCTACATGAGTTATTGGTATACCAGTTTGAGTATAAACTATATGACATAGGTAAATTTCCTCTAAAGAAGGGCCTTATCATGCATAAAAATTTCTCTCTGTCAATTTACTTAGTACTAAGGTACTTACATCCATTTTCATTGGAAATGTATGATGGATATGATTACTTTCATGTTAAATTTCAAATAGGAATTACTCCAAGCTGACAAAGGGAACTGGAGGGAGCTCAGTGGCTGGTAAGACCAAGCTAGACAAGGAGAGACAGAAGTGGTTGAGTAGAGAAATGGTGAGTACTCATATAGTGTTGAAAACTGGATCAAACTGAGTCATGGCCAAAGCAAACTATAATGAATTCCTCGAATGCCCCCTGCCATTCTGAAAACAAAAATGTTATGTAGCTGACATGTGGCTGACATACTTTTCTTTTACCCTCATTCCCCCACCCCCACCCCCTTTTCAAAGCCATTGTTGCTGCTACCTTCCTCTTTGATGTGTAATGGGGAACCAGTTTGTAGCTTTGGCACATGGGTTGTCATCAAGTGTTCAGGCACATAGCCAAGGGGGCTGCAAAGGGGGCAGCTGCCTCTCCTGAACATATTTTTGGTATTTTGCAATGTTTTTTTTTGCAATATTGCTAGTGTTTCCCCTATTTATATCTGGTAAATAGACCTGGGAAGTGCCATTTCCAGCGATGTGGGAGGTACTTTGGGCCCAAATTTTCTTGTGCTTTGTGCCAACCCGCAACCCGTGGTGGTGCGAAGCGCAGTCTGTCTATGGGCTTGCCTGCCCCCCCCCCCCCCCATGACAAATTCCTGGCTATGCCTCCGCAAGTGTTGGCAGCTAAAACATGAAAGTGGAAGTGTTCAGGGAATCAAGCTTTTCTTTTAGGTGTGGAGATTGGTATGGAAGGGGAAGGGGGAGCAATGATCAACACAAACAGGATAAGCAAAAATTAGTTACTGCTGGTATTAGTAACAGCCTTCCATGCAATGTACTAGATGCTATGTAACTAAAATGTTTAAAACAAGGCATTTCTGATTGACATTCTGTGCATCCACTTAATATGTTTACGTACACTATAATCAGGCATATTATGAATGTGGTTCCTATTCAAAATCCCAAACAACCTCCCCATTTACAGTCAACCACATCATGAAATTGATGAACTGTTCATTTGAGAAAGGCAGTTATGAAAAAGTTACAAGTGTGATTTTGATGGGCTGTTAAGCAGACATCAAATGCCATTTGAAGATGGTTGAATTGTTCATCCTTACGTCCACAATTTGAAATTACTCAAGAGCATCAGAGCCCTAACCAGACTGTTGTCTCTTCATCAGGGACCCTGGGGCAGACATAGGGCCCCACACTCTTGGGAAAATGCTTTTCATCCTGTTAGTGCCTATGACACCTTTCAGTCATTTCATTTTATTGGTACCAAATAATTTCTCTTCTCTTCACCACATGCTCCCACTTCCAAAACTCTGGTGCCACTACTTGCACATGGACAGTTCACTGGGACAAATCCCCCTTGACAACCTTTCACCTTCTCTCAACTTGACCACTACCTCCTTGGGATAATTGTAAATTGTGTGGATCTGGGTGTAGTTGTCTGTCTGGGGTCGTGTGGGTGGGGATTGTCCTGTTGGAAATTGTCTTGTGGGAATTGAACAGCGGTTTTTGTCTGGGGGAACTCCTTTTGGGGAAAGCATCTGCCTTGGAATAACCAGGGGGAGAGGGTGTCCTTGTTACGATTGTTTTACGTAAGATCTGTTTTGAATGGACTTACCAGCATTACACCTGTTTTGGATGTATTACTCGATCTGGACTGGATACTCTCACATTTTAGGAAAAAGTGATGGGAGATGCCACTTGCTTTTTTTGAATGAGTTCTGTGTTACATATGCTAAACCAAGTAATTCATGATGAAAATGCAGAAGCTGATAGCCTGTTGTATACACAGAAGAGGAGTCTTTTTAGGAGTTCTCTTGTGGTATGCTGGGGAGGGTCTTTAATTGAAGCACTGAATCTTCAAAAATTGGGGAGGGGAGGGGGGGGGGGTGAGTCTTTTTCCAGAATGCTCCTCTTGCTGTGATTATAGACCTGATGCAGTTTGAAACAGAAATTTGTGTAATTAGCCTTAATTTCCCAGTTAAGGTTCATTTAAGGTTCATTACATTTGAGTCTGTCAGAACTTGGCCAGTTGCAGCATTAATATTTATTCCTTGGTAATTTTACTATGTGATTTTTGCCGTTATACTTCAATGCCTTCTTTATGTGGACCAGAAAATCATGGGAAAGGAAGCTTGTGCAGTTTTAGAGACAGAAACACTCAAGGAGTTCTTACTATCACAGAAAGGAAGAAGATCACCGTTAATGGGCCGTCGTCATATTCACTGGCCCTGGTTTGAATCAAAGCATGAGGTAGCCCACTAACATCTAATAAAGATGTGTTATTCTGAGAAGTAAACTAATTCAGGTCTCATCTACCTCACAAAGTGTGATTTTCCTTAGAAGCAAACTGAAAGGTGTTTTTCCTACCTCACAAATTTTCATTCATGCTTAGAAGCAAACTAACCAGTGTCTTTACCATGTCACAAAGTGTTATCTATTCTTAGAATCAAACTAACCAGTGTCTTTATCATGTCACAGATGTGATCTGTGTGATATGTTCTTAGAACTGAACTAAGCAGTGTCTTTTCTACCTCATACAGTGTGATCTATTCTTCAGATACACTAATCAAAGTCTTTACTACATCACAAAGTGTGATGTATTCATAGAATCAAACTAACCAGTGTCCTTAATTCATCACAGAGTGTGATCTGTGCTTAACATTAACATATTATTGTCCTTACAATGTCACAGATGTGATCTACCTGTATTCTTAGAATTAGACAAATTATTGCCATTTCTACCTCACAATGTATGACCTAGTCTTAGAATCAAACTAATCAGTGTCTTTGCTACCTCACAAAGTGTGATCTATTTGTGGAAGCAAACTGAATGGTGTTCATGCTGTCTCACAATGTTTCATTTATACTTAGGAGCAGACTAAACCAGTGTCTTTACTACCTCTTAAAGTTAATTGATCTTTTAGAAGCAAACTAAATGATATCTTTACCACCTCACAAACTGATCTCTTATTGAAGCAAATTAATGGCTTCTTAACTTTACCTCACAAAGAGTGTGGTCTGTTTTCATGCTCCTTGAGAACATTCTGCAATGTTACAGAAAAGTAAGTGCAAATAGTTATAATGCTAACACTAAATACACAGGAAGGAACTCTTTTGCTTTTAATTGTAATGAAAGTGATAAATTAAAAAATTACACTCTTTATACTAATTTAAACGTTCATAATGTTAAAAAAAGTCAACAAAATTCTTTTACATTACTAATTTTCCCTCCCTAGATGAATTGCACAAGTAGTTCATCACATTTCTGTGGCAGTTGAAAGTAAACACCTCACAGCCATTCTTATGTTTTGTTTTAGCTTTACAGCACCTCATAATATTGGAAAAGTTACCAGGGAAATGGGCAGCTGTGTCCCATGATAGTCATTTTGACAAAAGAATAATAATGGTGCATATAAGATAGACAAACCTGAATGATTTCCTGAGTGCTGGCCTTAATTGATGATTGTAGTGTGGGAGGAGTCTAAGGGTAGGATGATCGGGTTGACTTTGATATTGTGCATGTGGAATTTTATAACTTATCTGGAATATACATATGGATTCCCAGTGTGAGATGTAAATACAGTGCTAAGGGAGATTCATTATTGTTTATTTAATGTTGCAGGGTAGAAAGTTTTATCGCGCGGTGGAGCCAACCAGTGCCTCCAGTGTAGGCATGTCCCTAGTAACTTTGATGGAGTATTACCTAAATTTCAGTAAATCACAGTTTGTGACTCCTATGGTTGATGTTATATATAACTAATAACCTATACAACTACATTATTGAACAGTACTACTAATAAACTAACATAGAAAATCATGTGTCAAAAGGAAAGTTTAAAGCCATAGAATACCATTTTTGAATAGCTGATACACATACATGCAGAACTTTAAAATCAAATTCAAGTATGTTTGTTGGGTTTAATCACAGTTAATTTGAAAGACATCTTAAATGTGATATGAAATATCCTTTTAAAGTTGCTGGTGCAGTTCACATTGGTTTAATCAAGAGTCAAATACTACAGGGGAAATTAGTGATGAATTCCCAACCAGGTATGTACGTGGAGTATGGGAAAGTCTGAGAATACTGAGCTTTCATTTTCCAGGATTTGAAAAACAAGATTTTTGCTGGAAACTGTTAAACATGCTACTCAAATTGCCATGAAGAAACATTTATGTCAAGTCTGAAACATGAATTTTGGATCTGTCCGGTTCCATGATTAATGTACTTAATGATGCAAATAACTGGAGTATTAGTCCCTCATGTTTTCATATACTCTATCATAAGGAACTTAGGTGATGGGTTAAAAGTGATACCTCAAACTCTTGAAATTGGATTTTAAACCAAAGCTGTAGGAATCATGTCTGAGTTGAAATTACTTTTTAGTATCACAATTCCCCCTCTGTTACTCTTCTAAAGTTGTTTGGACTGTTTTGTTAACTCTGAACTGTATGATGTTAACTTTTGGATTGGTACTAAAACTTGGAAAAATAAAATCTAAGTAAGATAAAATTGTAATTTAGGTTTACGTTTATTAGTTACCAAGCTTCGGATCAGAGTAAATATCATATTAGTAACTGAAGACAAGTGATGCTTTATAAAGGTGTTTATATGCCAAAGGTAGTATAACCTCTAACTTGTATGGTTGACCATGAGAGAAATTTTGATGGGTTGGAATGGGAAGAATTTCAAGACCATAACATTTTGATGTTTAATGCTTTGTCCTTTGACCCTTTCTTTGTTCATGCATGGCTGGTATTTATCAGGCAGAGGAACTAAATGCATATGAGAGTGAAACTGATGAGGAGACAGATATTTACACTGCTGCAGAAAAAACTGCAGAAGAGGAATGGTTTTATTTGTTAGATTGCAGTGCTTTAAATTTGTGACTGCAGTGTGAAAATTATCCCTAGAAATGCACTTTTACTTTGCACCTTTTGATGTGATTATTTTCACCAGTAAGCCTCATTCAGACTCATTCAGAGTGAGTGTAATACCCACACACACTATGTAGGCTACAGTGTGAATGCTGTGAGTGGACAGATGTGAGTACTGTGCGTGTGATGTCTGTTATTGTACTTTGGTATATTTTGTAATATGAATTTCACTTAAGACATTACACATGCACCATGATGATCTAGGTATTGCTAAATACCACATTTTTTTCCAATTCACAATATTATGTTTCGTGTAATGTTTTTTTTTCTGTTTGTGTAATGTACCTTTTATCTATTTAGTTATTTTTGAAGGGTGGGGGAGGGAGGGTGGAGGGGAAGGGAGGGTGGAGAGGGAGGAGATCACTAGATCAGGCAAGAAAGGGATAATAACACTTGTGAGGAAGTATTTTGTAAAGATGATTAGCAGGGGTTGAACGTGACAAAGTTTAGTGTTTGGCTTCAGTTTGAGAGAGTCCCAGCTGCATGCTTAAAGCATACAGTAGGAAGAAATTAGATTGTAACTTGTGCAGCACTTATGGTCAAGTATTGGTTGGAGTTGATGGAGAGGTGCTGGTACAGTGTGTGTGATACACATCATTAGTGTTGCCAGGCCTGTAGTAATGGAGAACCAAGGGGGAAGGTGGAGGGTATCAAGGGGCCAAAGTAATTAAATACTTGCCTTATTCCTCAATATTTTTGCTGTTAGAACTGAAAATTGTTGAAAGGACCATTAGGCTTCAAAAACCTTGTCTTTGGCACCCCCACCTCCCTCCCCAGAACCCCACCTCCCTCCCCAGAAAAAGTGCCATGTCTGACTACATGCCAGGGTTGTGCTGGTGGTTAAGTGTGAGAGCTACTTGAATCTTGCTGATCAGTGTTGGCTTAAGTAAGTATTGCTCATTCCCTTGGTCAAGGGAACGTACAGTTTTTAAATTTTAACCAAACAGGACAGACATAAAGTAGCCATAACTGAAAAAGAATTTGTCTGATGTGTCTTTCAGAAATGCAATATTTAAGTTTTAGCTGTCATGAAGGTGTTCCTAAAGTAAGGAGACCTTTCATGTGGAGTTCATTTGCTGGTTTGTTTTAAATGAAAACTTGTCACACCAAAGCCCCATCTGCACACGATCATACATTTGTTCAGACCTTCATGAAGATTGCCATGCAAATGTATGATGAAGGTGTGAACAGATGTATGATCATTTAGACTTGCTTCCCAATAAAGTTGAACAACGTCCAACATTTATGACAGCGATCATTTGTTTAGCTACATGTTCCATTGTTCAAACAAATGTTAAAACATTTGAAAACATTTCCATCTATGCTTATCATTTCTGATAATGTAGCCTGCTAGGAAGAGAAGCCATTGTCTAAACTTGCATATTACTCGATTGTAGGGGTATTCATCAAAATCAACAATTTTATAGGACATTTTAAGTTTGAGAAGTTTGGGACTAATTTGTTCGGATTGTGAACACTCTACTTATAGTACACAGTAGCTGCACACTCAAGCGGGAATGTGCGAAACAATGTTTTACATTTGCTTGGCAAAATGTACATGGACAAATGTATGACCTCGTATAGACGGGATTTAACCAAGTTAAACATTTTGGTGGCTATAATCAGCTCAACAATTCACAAGTGGGATTGTTTCTGCCCGAGATGGTATAACTCTTTGCTATGAGCAGTACCGAGTAACTAATAATTAAAACAGACAATTTTCTTATGATATGCTGTTTTGAACCTATGTTGAATTACAAGCTTGAAAAGTGAGAAGCATTTGAAGAAACAAAGGGTCAGGTATCAGAGTGACTTTTACTAAAAATGTACACTAAGTGCAACCCAATCAGGTGTATGTTAATATTAAAGATAAGTCGTCACAAATATAACTGTGGTCCAATAAACAAAGTATCAACATAGCAAGTGTCAAGTTACTTACTACCCACACTATTAACTATAAAATGAATATTTAAAGCACATGCATTCCTCTAGTGTCATACACATGCCGTATACCATGCGTGCCAAATTCATAGCAGATCAGTTGTACTAGAATAATCTACATGTAGATCACATGACAGCTGTTGCATCTATCCATTCCACACTCAGATGATCAGTTGAAACTAGCTACCATCAAATATCTTGCAAAAGCAGCTGTTTAGAATTATTGATTTTTTTTCCATCTATACCTCAGTTATAATTACTGAATTTATGATTCATGCATTGCTGTAAAAGTGATCATAAAAATGCATAAAAGAGCAATAAAACGTGCAGTTACAGGGATTGGATTACAGGTGTTATAGGGAGTATACTTGTATAATTTCTATATGTTACCTTGAAAAATAGATCATAAATCTATATGAGACTTTGAAGTATGCAGAGTGATTTGAATATAGTGGTGGAAGGATAGATATGCTGCCATTAAGTCTGGGTTCAAAGCCAAAAAAGGGAGGGGGGACCCAGTATTTGATGGAAATCAAACAAAAGAGGTAAAAGAAACATACAGTACTGTATACTATGAAAAATAATAATAATAATAATAATACATTGGACTTATATAGCGCCAAATCAGGACCAAGGTGTACCTGCTCTAGGCCCTTTGTTTCAAGACTTCGGCAGTATTTACAAAAGGTGAAAGTAACTTGCATTTGTTGTAGGCTATTATATTTTTTTTTCTCAATAGTAACTAACCAGATAGGACTGCAGATGCAGCCTATACTTTATATGTAGCATGTTACTGTGTAGCATATTGTGTAGCTCATGAGGTGTGAGTTTGTTTCCTTCACCCACACCAGCACATATAGGCCTATCCTACATGGAATACAGGTCTGTCTTCGATGTCACAGTTTTTTTTAGTCTCCAATATGCAAGGAAACCTTCATGGTCCAGTACAATAGAGACAAGGTGATGTGTTGGTAAATTAAAGGGTTTGTACAGGGAACATCAGTGGAGTCAATTAAGGAGTGTGTTAGGAGGATGGTTTGGGAAGGGGAGGGGGGGGGGGGAGGGGTAAAATGGGAATTGGTTAATGGAGTTAATTAGTTAATTAGAGAGTGTATTGCAGGTATATAGGGTGTCTTGACAAAGGAAGAGGAGAAAAGGCTTTTAAGAGAGAAGATGGAAAACTGCTAATGGGGGAAAGAAGGGAAAGTGTTGGTACAATGGGTAACACATTGTTAATGCATTCTTCATTTTGTATGAATCATATTGTTTGCTAGTATAACATTTGTGTAGTATTATGTGTCGCATGTCCATGAACTGTCAGTTTGTATGTTTCATCACTTGCACACACACACATATTTTATGATAACTTTGGCATAGATTTAATGCTGTTAGAGATCTGTTTCTTTGTACAAGGGAAACCCTTGATGGTTGAAGTATTGGTAAGAGCAGGATAACAAGCTGGCTGTGAAGAAAACATGGAAGGAGACAACAAAGAAGTGGTGGTGGATTATGAGTAGGGGCATATGGAGGGGAAGGAATAGAGGGTTTGATGATTACCTGCTGGAAAAAAAAACACTTTGCATGGGAAAGGTACAGAAGGTCTGTGCAAATTTAGGGAGGAATGAAGAGGAGAGAACTAAAGAGAGGGGGGAGTGGGGGAGAAGGTAGTGAGAGGGTAGGAAGGAGGTAAAGAGGAGGTAAAAGAGTCAGAGGTTGTATTAATAATCTAGAGGTTGTAATGATAATAATGTGGCTTTCATGTAAGGTAGTACCAAGAGATCATATAATATTTGTGACAAAATCTATACATATTTATGGAGGCCAGGTCATACCAAAGACTTTAAAAATGGAACCTACTGCCTTTGTGCTTGGTGCTCAGCATAAACAATGGAGTAGGGAAAACAAGCCAGTAAACCGCAACTGGAAAAAAGGCCGTGGTCCTCTCGACTTGAACCAATTGGTTGGAAACTGGGACGTTAAACCTCATCTTACCTAACCTAACATATTTATGGATGAATATTTCAAAAGAATGAAGTACAGTATAACAGTTCCACATAGTCCTCACAGCCTCATTAGAGATATATGTTTGCTGTGTTGCACTTTCAAATCAAACTTTGTTGAAAACTTTCCTTTAGTACAAAGTTTGTGCACTAAGTAATAGTTTTGTACTTTGCTCAAGTCATCAGATATAATTAAAAATTTGTCATTACTGCTTATTATTTCATCTTTAGATTTAGAAAACTTTCCTCTTGAACCATCTGTTGGCCTTATGATAACATCAGTGATTAAAATGCTCAGCTACCATGGTTAAATCTGTTTACCTTCCACTTGACCTAAACAGTTGTGCTGCTCTAATTGAACATATGTTGACATATTACAAAAGAGTTTAATTCAATAAAATCTTGGCATATATTACCAGAAAAGTTAGTGCATTTTCAAGAAAAAAAGTGTTAAAAGCACTTTTAAAGTATTTCAGTAAAATTTGAAAGACTCTCATACCTCCTTCGCAATTTTAAAGAGACTTTGGCTGAACTGAATCAGCAACAACCAATTTAAGGTCTTATCAACTTTGCTGTAGACTTTGTTTTCTTGATATTGAACCTGAAGGGTGGACTTTTATTTTATTTCTGACTGGTTTAAGAAGAATTTTGCATTTTGCATGGTTGTCATGTGTATTTTGAACATATTTATCCCTACAGGAGGAACTTGTCAAGCTGGCTCGAGAACAGAACAAAGGCAAGAAGTGGACCAACAAAATGGTGAGGGAGAAGATGAAGGCAGCTAGAGGTTTCTTGCACAGAATCAAGTTTTTAGCTGATGAGGTAAAGAATTTTTTATATGCAATCCCTTTGCATCTTTATTTCATCCACTAAATGGATTCTGTTATTGGTTGAAAGTTGTACCTTCATATTTTGATGCTGTCACTAGAACTTAAAGATGGACACTCATCACCCCCAAACTACATTTTTACACAGAGATAGCCAAATTCTTAATTGGTGATTGCTCTTTGGTTAACATCACATTCAAAAGATGCAGAGTAGCTCACATCATACCGCATGCACAAAGAGTGTTCTGATTACACATTATGGCCTCGTATGCTCACCAGGATATGCTTTCAAGCAATAAACTAGGTTTGTGTCTGCACAAGGAGGAGATAAAAACAATTATGGGAGGGGCTAGATGTGGCTTAGTTGGGAGAATAGGAACTGTCTGGGATGAGAAGATTTGCCCTTTAAAGAGAAAGGATGTGTTACGGACCAGTATCTTGTGGTCAATTTTTTACTTTTCTCCTTGTCAAGATGTGTCTGTATGATACCTTTATGCAACTCAAAACTCAGTGAAAGTCGTTTTTTTGCAACAATTATGGACAGTATCATTGGTTTGTACATAAAGCTCATATGTTTTGTCAAATGTTGCTCCAAGTGATAATGAGTTCATTCAGTGGGTTGATATTTACTTTTCATGGCCTCCACAGTATGATAGAAGTATCTGTATGAAGTCAATCCTACACTTTCCCCATAACCAAAACTATTTCATTCACTTTTGCAAATGAGTGAGGAGATGATTAGAATTTTCAGGTCTTTTTTTTTTTTGGTCTTTTCCATCAGCCCCAAGACAGCATCCCAGATCTCTTCATTTGGATGTTGTGTAATGGGAAGAGGATTGCCTTTGCAAGAATTCCTGCCGAAAAACTAATTTATTCTGTTGTAGATGAAGAGATAGGAGAGCAGTGTGGCAAGATGCAAACTGTCTTCCTTAAGGTGAGACCTAGTTTCATTAGAATGGAATAGGATAAGTCCGGCTCATTTTGACTGAAATGGAGATAAAATTTTTGTTGGATGTAGAAGGGATAACCCCTTGGCTAATTCTTTGTGGCTCTTTCAATCATGTTGCAATTTTTTGTTCTAAAATATCTCATTTCCACTAGATGACTCCTTCATTTACCTTTTGTTCAAAATTTATATGTGTATTCTTTGACATAATGAGAGATATTTGAAAAGAGAATAAGATCATCAAAATTTAAAGATTAAGCCACTAATTTAATAAAATGGTGAGGTAGTTGCTCAAGCCCTTAAAGATTTCAAGTAGCTATACCAGGGTTTATTAAACAGGGGTAAAACTTACCTTGATGAAAGAAATAAGGCACAAAAACTCTACTGACTTGGGTTGGATTATGTTTAGTTTAGGAGCGCAGGCTGTTGACATGTCCTTCTTTCCACACCATGTCATTACTTTTCATATTTTGTACATATTCCTAGAATTTAAAGGAAAAAGAAAAAAAAAGATATTCCTAGAATTTAAAGGAAAAAGAAAAAAAAAAGAATTGGCTAGGAAGAAAAGGGGATTTTTGCCCTTGGTCATGTTATGTTTGATACATTAACATAAATTTGCTAAGACCTGTAGTGATGTTTTGATACTGATTCACTTTATCAGCTTCCAGGGAAGAAAGGGGAAACAGCAGATGGGTGGACTATTCAAGCAAAACTGGAAGTTTACTTGTGGCTGGGTCTTAACAAACATCGCAAGGAGATGCTCAAGAAAATACCCAAAGGTTATGAGATGACAACAGATTTGAAGAATAGCGTCAAGCCTACATTCTTGCCTCCTCCTGCAATTGTGTATAATGGTGAGTAACGAATGGCATGGTGTTATTGACCTAAGCCATGTACTGAATTGTCTCATAAACAGCATGTGGTGGGCATCTTTAGAGGATTGGGGGGAGGGGGCTGAGGTAGTTGGAAAAACTGCTGAGTCATTGTTATGAAAAAGATTGAATTTGGAATATCTTAGCATATGAGATGTCAGAGCATTGGTATGACTTCATTTTGGGGGGTGGGGGGAGGGGGGGTTAGTTTATGGAAACTGCTTAGTTGTAATCTTGGTGAAAAAGATTGAACTTGGAATATCTTAGCATTTCAGAAGATGTCAGAACATTGGCATGCCTTCTTTGTAGGAAAGTATGTCATGAAAGGTGAGTAATCAGAAATGTGCAAAATCTTGATTTTATTGATTCTTCACAATGTATTCCTGAGACTGTGAGTGATTAATAAATAATGTGACAATTTGGTACTGTGTAGAGAGTGTATTTATGTAAAGATACCATCACATTACAAAGTAATGGTGAGGTGAAAGTAAGTCTAGTTTCTTCATGCTGTGAAAGATGTTGTTATGAGTCAGTCCATCGTATATTTGATGAGAGTTTAAATGGTTGCCAAGGTGCTGATGTTAATTTTGTCAATTAAAAGCCTCCTTTTTGAAGTTAATTTATTTTAGATATACTACTTGATGAAGCATGATGGTTTTGGAAGAGCTTGAGGATTCAATGCCTTCAAACCTTCTCAAAGTGTACATAAAATCTAAATGTCAAAAATACGTTACAAAGCTAAACACATGAATCCAAATGGTCCAACTTCCATCTTCACAGGACACTCCTGAGCAGAGATATAAAATGTTGAAGCTTATTCACTGAATTTAAAATGGTAATTTGTGATGTCGTTCTTGTACTCAATGCACCGTCTTTGTTTTTCTTTGTTTCTACTTGAAAGCCACTGCATCTTGTGCCAAAATGTGATCACTGTCTTTTTATGGGGTGACATGACTATGCAAGCTCTCACTGTACAACATGCTATGCAAGTAAACAATAAATTTTTCAAGGTCGTACAAAAGTTTTAATTTGAAAAGGAAATGTGAGTGCGAGTGTGAGTTGTACAAGAAGGATATCACAAATTATTGCACAATCGACTATTTCAAATTAAGTGACTAAGTTTTAACATTTTATATCTCAGCAACAGAGTAAATCATGAACATGGGAGTTGGATAAATGAGATTCATTTTCCAACCTCTACAATATATTTTCTTGTAATTCTAGACTTTGGGTACAATTCAAGTATAGTTTTTTCACTCATAAAAAGAACAGTGAGGATTAACTGTTGATTTGGTATTCCTGCTTCTTTTAACAGTAACAAACACTTACCAGATGAGATGTCACATCTACCAGGCTAGATCCTTGGTGGGATCCGACTCTTCTGGTCTCTCAGATCCATTCGCTAGGGTAGTAATCATGGATCAGAGTAAACAAACCAGGGTAAGTTTAGATATTAACTGGATCTGTTTGCTAGAAGAAATGACTTTCTACTTCTAAGCTTATTGCCCTTAACAAGCCACTCTACCTCTTTGATGGACAGCTTTCTCTTGTAAAATATCTCCCTGACCATAAATTGACAAAATTAAAGTAGTTTTAGGCTTTCCATCTCAGGAGGATTTCCTACAATCTGTTAGGAAGCTTGTGGTATTTAGTTTTACCCAGTGCAATATTCAGAGCACACTGGCTCATTTATAAAATGAAATTAGTACTTAACTGTGAATTATTCACACCTGATAGGGCTTTTTATCCTTTTGGACATGGAAAGATGAGATACTAGTGAAAGTCTCTTCATATTTATTACTGCTAAGATTTGTGTAGTTGACAGTAGGAGGAAGTGTTCATAAGGCTGCTTTGGAATACAAGACCAGTTTGAAAGATTTTAGAGATTCATATAGCATCATAGATTGTGCATCTTTTTTTAGACATTGTTGATGTTCAATGCTGACATGAAATGGGTTGGCAGTTGGCTTATTAGTAGAACCACATTTTGCAGAAATTCAGTATGTGGGATAGCTGTATCAGGGATTGTTTTTTGAAGTACTTTTAATATTGCCTTACCATGAGGTTTTGTGCCTTAATTGCAACTGAATAAGGTGGCAAGGTAATGAAATCTGGCAGATTCTATTAACTTTGCAGTACAGACAGTGTTGGAAAACCCATAGTACGTTGACCTGATTAGGGTCTAGGTTTTTGATGTCCAGATATCTGAACCTAATGGCTCCAAATGCTACAACCTTTATCCACCAAACCAAAGCAGCTATTGGTATTTGGTCTCCGGAAAGAAGTGGATTTTTGTACTTAAGTTTTATATTTTTACTTCTTTTGGATAGTAAAGTTGCTCTTAGCATTCAGTGGCATGGGAAGACAGCTTGGGAAGAAAGGAGGGAGGACTGCTTAGCATGAGAAAATAATTAGGCTATTGCCCTTCTTCAACTAACTTCATCTTCCTCCTTCTGCAACTGTAAGCCTGGGGCCAGATTCCCAAAGAATACATTCTCACAAAAACTTGCCTTAGACAGACTTACGCAGTATATCTTGTTAGTTGGTATTGTAGGGAAAAGTGTGTAAATATTTTGTGTAATTTTATGCAAGCTTCAGAGTTGTCATAAGTATAAAAAGCCCTAGCAACACATACAGAGGCATGCTGTGCCAAATAGTAGTGAACAGCCCACGAGGACATGTGGAACCACAGACCATGCACATTGTTTTAGTAATGACAGTCAAAGTAATTGGCTAAGAATGGGACAAAACAAGATTCCACTGCATGCACAATTTGCTCTTGTACATTTCTCACAGTTATGCTGCATATCTTTGGGAACAGTGTAAGTTGTTTTTTTGAATACCACTTATAAAGTTCTTATGCATTTTGACTTAAGGCAAGAACTTATATCAGCAGTTGATTATGAATGGCACCCCTTGTTAAATAATTATGAGTTTTGTCCTATGTGTATAAGGAATAGTGGGATATTTTTTTATCAAGCATTTGCTGCCCTCTACATTTATTGCCCTCTGTATCATTACAGACCATTGAAGAGACACTGAGTCCAACTTGGGATGAAGTTCTCATCCTTGATAACATCAACATCCATGGAGATAGAGAAGACTTCAAAGATAACCCACCTCTCATCGCCATTGAGATTTTTGATGTGGATGTGGGGGTAAGTCCTGATACCTGAATGCAGTAAAACTTGAGTTAGAAAATCTAACATTAGTTGCACAATGCATGCAAGTGAAAATTACTATAAAATGGAGGCTGAGATTGTGCAAATCTTGCAGTGTTTTTTAAATTGTAGGAAGAACTTTGCTGGCAAATTTTGTTTTGAATCATACCATTAACGAGCGTGGTATCCCAAGCTACCTAGCTTTGCCCCAAACTCCTGTCTGATATGGCTCATGCCATTGTGATAATGGTAGATAGGGCCTAATGTGTGTATGCTGAATTTTAGTGAGTTTGTATGTGTCTAAATGAGGGTGTCATCTATGTGAGATGAGTCTTTGCTGGTACAGCAGGGATGGAGATTCTAGAAATCTGGTTACCTCTGGATAAATTGGTGTCATACCAGTGCTTGGTATGACCAGATATTTTTGGTTGACACATATAGAGCAGAGCACAACTGATTTCGGGAGGTTCATGAACACATGCACATTACAGGAACCTCTCCCATCTTATGCTCCCATGCCCCTCTGCGCCACATTTTAAGTAGTACCAAGCTGTTTTACTCTTTCCTCTTCTCCACAGAATTCATTTTGTAAGGTGGTGCTTGATAAAGGCTGTTAGCATTTTTAAAATTACCTGACTAATAAGTCAAGTTTTTCTCAAAGTATCAAGCCAAACAAAAAAAGAAAGTGGAAGCTTTCTAAAAAATTCATATTTCAAAGTATTCCTTCATGCTAGCAACTGGCAACATTATGTTTTTTGACACAACTAACCAAAACTTAAGCTGCCACTCATTACATACAGATTTTTGTATGCAGAAAGGAGACTTGTTACTACAGTGTTCTATAGGCATGTCAGACAGCTGGGTGGCATGAAATCTTGCTTCTGATATGAATAGATGTCTGTACTTATCAAGTCATGTATTAGTTTGTGAAAAATGTTAATGTCTTACGATCTCTTGTTCATATGAGCATTCTGAAGACTGTAACAATATCACTAACAAAAAGGATTTAAAGGGGATATGGCATCCCCCAAATTTAGGGAGTTGCTTGCAACTTCCTTCTCAAACATATTTAGGAGTAGCACTAGAATTCTGGGTACAGTTGATGACTGCACTTTGATTGACATTCATTCAAGCAATATAGCTCCACTCTGGTTGGTTAACGATGACTTGTGCAACCAGTTGTGTTACCATTTAAGCTCACACCCAGTTGTTATGGCCTCTAGCAAATGAAACTTAGTGCAGGCTACATACCATGGCTCTGTCTTGGAGGTGTAGAAGACAGTTGATTTTTGTTTATTTTTGTTTATTTGAAATTGTAGGAGGGGCTATTAACATGGGCAGCAGTCCGGGGGACCATTAACTTTGATTTTTCACACAGTAAATTATTTGAAAATGGGGTCATGTCCCCCCAGTGTTGAGAACAAATCACTGCCCTTGGCTAAAAGTGAACTTAGCAGGGAGAATATTGCTGTCTGGGGTGAGATTTGAGAGCCTTTATGAGATTGTGAATAGTAGTAACATAGCACCTAGCCACATTATAAAGTAAGTTTCAAGAATCTACTGAAAGTGTGTGGACGAGAAGACAAATATGTGACTGGGCTGGGAGTTAATTCCTGGAACGTCAGATTTTGTGATTAAAGCTAGGTCGTTGACAGATTGCTGTAAGGCAAGTGTAAAGGGTAAAACATTTTCTAGTGAAACAGTGCATGTACTCTTAAACATAAGTTCAAACAAAAGTCTTAACAAATGAAGGTGTGAATTGTTTACACAGGGAGTGGTTGGTCACAATAAATGGGCTTTGTGTATTTCAAATCGGTTGAGATCATTTCTGTGGACTGTCATTCCTTTGTATACTTCAAAGACAGATAGAACATTAAGAATCCCTTCAAAGCTTCTTCACACTTTGTGTATGTTTAAACTTTTGATGAAATCTTTTCAATCGCATGTTGGTAATGGAAGACGTGTTATGAATCGATTTTTAGTATGTTCATAAGAGGAATAAATTAATACTATTTCTTTTATTATGTTAATTACAATCTCTACTCCCCTCCTTTATTCTTTTTCACCCTGCTTGGTGATGGATTAACAGATGACTGGGGTAAATTTGAACAAATTTTTTTTTTCAGCTGTTGTGACATTTGTCTTACATGCACATGCACGAAACTCAAAAGCTTCATTTTCTACGTAGATGATTCCCTTTAACAAAGAAGAATGTTGTCAACTGACACAGTTTGAGTGCCTCAAAACTACCTCCTTCCTTCAAATTTTCTTTGTTTTTAATCAGACATTAAAATATTCTGGCTTAATTATGCATGAAATTTTTATGCATTATTTAAGTGTCACATCTAATTTTCCTACTTTCTAATAATCACCGTTCACCTTATATTTCAGAATAATTTAATCTCATCCTGAAATATATATCTTTTTTCTCCGTAATGCAAGTGGTATTTCATCTCTAGCTTGAGACCTGTACTTTTATTTACAGATTATTGAAGTTTGACGTGAAGTGTAAAGTTGTCCCTTTCTGCAGCAGTTTATTGTAAATGTGTTTTGTGTATATGTGGTACATCTCTCCAGAGAAAAGGGCATACTTCTTAGCCATAAGCTTTAGCAAAACTTCAAATTGTACATTTAGTGTGTCCTTTAGTGTAAAGATTCTTAGCATTGTGGCAGGATTAATGGTAGTACTACTGTACTGTGCTGCAGTTTTCCCACTAAGGTGTAATGTAAAAATTTTCCCCAGATCCCATGCAATAATATTTCAAAAGTGGGAGGCCCTTTGAATTTCCCTACGTTATCACTAGGTGTCCTGTACTGCTAATATTGCAACAGTGGATATTGGTTAAAAATTTGGTGATGAATATTAGAATACTGGCATTTTGTTACTCTCAGGTAAGAAGGATTATGGACGTAGCCCAATGCATCATAAGAATCTGTTGCTGCACATGCAGGGTTACAGCAAGGTGTACCCTAAAACTTTACCTTAACACAGGATGTTGCAAAGCTAGTGTACTATTTTTTTACATGTTACAGTATATGTAAGTTAGGGCTGTGAACGTTTAACAAAATTATTAAACGTTTAACCGCAAAATTTTGCGATCGTTTAGCGATAAATCGCAAGTACCTTTGATCAACATAGAGACTTTAAACGTGCCCTTGAACATGATGAATTTGTAAAATGCGCAAGTAACGTCCGGGAGACATAGTTTCATGAACCTCAAACACGAGTCCCCATAGAAGCTCAACTTTGATGTCGTATGTTCACGTGTGTGCCATTTGTACAATTATTTATTTCACTTTTTGAAAAACAGTGAACATCTAATTTTCTGTAATGACTGCAGATTGTTTTTTATTTCGTACGGAAAAACGTGTATTGCGATTAATCGCTGGTAGCTTTTATTAAACGTTTATTACACATGTGATCGTTTAGCGATTAATCGCTAAACGGTCACAGCCCTAATGTAAGTGTGGGATGCTTTTAGTAGTGTCAGCCAGAGATAAAATAATATTGTAAACACTTTTGTACTTGCAGAAAAAAGTAAACCGAATACAATACCTGAAGTTGATATTCATAATGTTCCTATTTTCATAATATCATTTATATTGTATACCAATGTTTTATTCTATTTCAGTCTTTATGTAGGATTACTTGATTCCACTCTAAGGCAGGGGTCTCCAAACTTTTTTGCTTGGTGGCCCTAACTTTCTACTCCGGAATCTTGGTGGCCCTCAGATTGATGGGTCAGTGAGAGGAGTTTGAGTTGACTTGGTTATGCAGTGTTAATAAAGCAGATCACTGGTTCTTAGATTAATGTTAGAATCACTCCGATTGCTTATTTTTACTGAGAAACTTGTCAATTACTTTTTGCTCCCGAATCCTTTTCGCGACCCTCCGAAATGTTTTCACGGCCCTTTTGAGGGTCGCAACCCCTAGTTTGCCGACCCCTGCTCTAAGGGATGCATGCATGAAAGTAATCAACTTTCCATTTTCTATTTAGTTACTTTTCCATCAATTGTGGATTTCACTCCTTTCAGTCATTTGCTGAATATTTGTCAGAAATACGAGCTGTCACCCACCGCTCTTCAGTCTCACAAAAATATATAGAATTTCATTGCTGGCTTGGCATGCATTCAAAGCTAAAGAAAATTCTATTTTAAACTTTCTGTTTGAAAAATTAAATTATGTACGCATTGAAAAATGTGGCATCACTTTCATTTGGTAGTATTAATTAAAGTGATATTGTCGGCTGGCCATCCTTATTTGTTATTCTAAAGTTTTTGTGATTTTGTCAAACGTTCTTTTCTTGAAGACATTACTTCCCTTCCCCACTTTTGCCTTTATGAAGGAAATTGTAAAGAAAATCCAAAAAAGTCTTAAGAACTGTTCTTGCTGTGCCTACCTTGCATTGTCTTCATGATTTACTGCTCCCTGATACTGCAAAAAGTTGAAAAACTGAAAAATTAAAGAAAAGTTTCCCATTGTACATGATGTACTGTGATTGTATAAATTTGTAAAATATCAAACTTTATCAAGATTGTGAATTTGAGAATAGAATTTGAAGACATAAAAAGGCAAAAGTACACTCCAAATGTGAACTTACCATAATCCTTGAAATCTGTAAAATGGATCATCTGGTGAAAGGTACCCAATAGCAAAAATTCCAATACACTGCCCACGTCTACTACTTTTGACTTAAATGTAGAATAATAAACAAGAGCTACAAGGTATTAAATGGAAGTGCATCATTTATTGCATGTGCCAAAATAAAGAATATCATGTAAATCTGAAATTTTTTTAACTAGAGTGGTTCAGAATTCATTGGACGTAGCCTCATACGACCCATCATCAAGTTGTCCAGTGAGCCTTATGAGAAGCCATTCTTCCCTCCCATGCTTCAGTGGCATCATGTCTATCGAGGTACCTCCCAAGCGGGTGAACTTTTGGCAGCTGTGGAAATGATTCAGGTAGGAAAAGATACTATGTATTCTGAGAGGACAGTGAGTCTCAAACAATCAAATTATGGCTCATTTGGCGATTTACATATGCATGTGGTTCTGAATGTAAATGTAACTTGCCCTCATGTGTTGTAGAAGGGTGCGTTTGGACTCAAAATGATGTGATTGGTACTCCCACTCACAAGTAAGGCTGTGGTACTTTTCCTCAAGCTAGAGTGGAGTATAGATGAATGGTTGTACTTTTAGTAGTGTATTTGTACACAAAATGATGTATTGGTACTCAGATTCATAAGCAAAGCTACAGGTATTATGAGTTCTCTAAGTCAGTTATGAGTCTGAATGTTTTTTCACACTGGTACTCATCTTTGTCGAATTATTGTATTGTACTCAATATTATGGACTGGTACTCAGACTCTTGTGTTGAACGCAGCTTAAGAGTTTAAATGTTAATACTCATATTTGTAACCATATATATTGGATTTGTATCCAAAACGATGGACTGGTACTCGTACTCACAGTGTTATTATACTTGGCCACAAGCTAGCTTGTCAGTGTGAATGTATACTTAACATGTACTCTTGTGTTTTGAATTGTGTACTTATCCCCACAATGATGAGATGAAACTTAAAAGTATGAGCAGAGAAATTATGCACGTCCTCATTCTAGCTCTTCAGATGGATGTATACTTGTAATTTTGAAAACTGATGATTGAAGTAATTGTAAAGTCACATCCCATTACTGTGGTCATTCAAGGACAGGTTCTTTACTCAAAGGAGAGATAAGATGTCTGCATAGTTGTATATTCAGTGAATTCCGGAAGGAGATGCATGAATGGGTGGAGGTGATGGCACTATAGGGATATTTACCTTGTGTTCCTTTTTGTGTGCCTTAACCTTTTTTAAGACATATTTTGCATGGGTCATAGGGTAAGAAAAAACAAGTTTACTAAAATAATGATTGAGAGATGCATCATTTATTTTTCCAGCTCCAAAGAGGAGAAATGCCACCAGATGTTTTGACCATCGATATACCTCAACCGGATCCAACAAGTAAGAAAAAGAAAGACCAAGGTCCACTTCCAGTACCCATTCCTGAAGTTATTAAGCCTAAGATGTGCAAGTACAGAATAGAGGTGAGGAAGTTTTGTAACCTCTGATGAGGTAGATGTAGTATGAAAAATTTGTTTCTTCACCACCTACCTACCCCTTCTGCTTCCTGGTCTAAAGCCCGGGTCACATCGCCACGACTAATTTGCGACTCTCCGTTATAGACAATTTGCATAAATCGTAGACATTCTGGTGCACCAACTGCATCCAGCTACGATTGAACATGTTTAATCAGGCGGACGGCTCAGGACATGGCGGAACTGTAGTTTTGGAACTGGCCACACTGCCACGACCACAGCCAACATGGTGGGTGGTTGCCGTCGTGTCGTGGGTTGTCGTGGCAGTGTGACCCAGGCTTAACCAAACCTGTTAGAAAAATATTCGATTCCACCTTAGTGCTCATTCATTATGATATCCAGCCTAAGTTGTGCAAGAACAGAATAGAGATATAGAAGTGATGCAACACAGAAGAATTTAGGTAGCATACCTACCACTTGCCAACCCCTTTCACTATCTCCTGACTACATCCAGAGAAAAAGACCAGATTCCACCTAGTACCTATTGTTGATATAATATAGCATAAGATCAGCAAGTGTAGAGGTAAGAAAGTGTTGTTACCTCTGAAGTGTCAGAGACAGTTTAAATATTCTCTTCTCCTCTATCTAAGGTTCCCCTCCCCCTCCTTAGTTCATCCGAAGTTGTAAAAATTCCATCCCAGTGCCCATTCCTGATGTTATCTAGCCTAAGATGTGCAAGCGGAGAATAGTGATAATTTGTGTAACCACAGAATAGCTTACAGTTTTACAAGGCAATTCTTCTCTCTCCTCATTGATTTGCAAGGAAGTAGCTATTGTTGTTTTATCGTATTGTCATATTAAACGTTTGTGTTTTTACGCCCCTTTATTTGTGTCATAAAATATCAATTTCCCCTTCCTCCAAAGCCTTATACATTCCTTTATGTACGGATGTTAGTAGAAGTAGTCTGATGGGGTAGTTCTCTGATGAAATAGTTTAATGTTCAAAGTGTATATGTTAGGAACATTAACTTCCCTTGTTTTGCATGATAAAGAATCTCACCTAATCATATAGTATCAGCTAGTTGAATGATATGTAGTATTGTTTACTTGTATGGTATATTACATGTAGCTTCACTGTATAGTTTCACTTTTAGCATTTTACACCTACCCTAAGCTTTGATCGGTGCAAACTTGGGTGGACCTCATATTTGCAACCTATACTGGTAATTTTCTTAGGAACACTGAACCAATGTTTAAAAGCATTCCTGTTGGTTCCATTAATACTGGTGTGTTCCTATGTCCTACATTACAGGTTCTGTTCTGGGGTATGCGTGAAGTAAAGCGCCTGCAGCTTATGACAGTTGATAAACCTCGTGTAGATATCGAATGCGGGGGCACATCAATATCATCAGCAATCATAGCAAATGCTCAGAAGAATCCAAACTTTCCTGACAATGTTAGGATTATGGATGTGGTGAGTACGGTTTGTGATTTGACAATCAAAACACGATCATAAAGAAACTTCTTTAGGGGAAGTTGGAATTTGTCTTGCTCAATTGGTAAACATGTTTTAATTTTCTCGACATGTTTATAATTTGGGTCATAAGTAGTCACTTTGTGATCTGTGGTCATGAAAATATCTATTTTGAATAAAAAAGCAAACTTTGTTGGTATAAACAGTGTGATAAGGAATTAAAATCAGACAGTGGTTGAGAGATGGACTGTTTTAGTGAGGAAGAACTTCATTATAATTTCAGATGAAAGGTTTCTGTACAATCAAAGTTAAGAATTTTGTAACCAGTGTGTTGCTATTCCCCCAATCAAAGTAGGAATGGTATGCCTCTATAGAGGTTTTCTTTCTGTTTGTCAGACATTCTGACATTCATGTGTTCATTTTGTCTCAATTGTATCTTGAGTTTTGATCAGTTTGGCAAGAGTAGTGCAAATTTTTTTCAAAGCAAAATATGCTTCCCCAAAATGGGTATGGGGGGGGAGGGGGGAGGGTGGGTGAGGAGGAGGCTTGAGAGGGGTAGGATCACATTTAAAATCCAACACAGGTTACAAAAATCAAATTAAAGAGGTAATGAAGAAGCAGTATGGGAAATTCCTGCACACATTTCTTCAGCTTGCAAGTTAGTTGAAGAAAGAGCAGGAGTTGTACAAGTGCACTGCCTAAATGTAAAACTGGTGTATTCAACATACAGTACAGCTCAGAATAAAATGGACGTTAGTAGCGTTAAGCGTTAGAAATTTTGCGTTAGAAAATAAAATTCCAACCGATACGAGTCTAACGCTAGTAACGATCACGATAGTTGCGTTACTAGCGTTAGAGGGCTGCTCTTCTGCTAGTAACGCTAGGATCGTTAATTGCAGTAAACTTCTACGCTTCCTAACGCTACTAGCGTTAACTGCGTTAGACCGACTTAAATTCTGTAACGTCGGTGGAAGCTTTGGTTTGCACATTTGTGATATTTAAAATGACCATCAGGCCGAACCTTACCCTTCTTAGATGCAATGGTTTACGGTCATCATTGGCATGCACGTGTAAAGTGTAACAGGTGAACGAAAGTCTGATTCAGTTCTTTTTAATGAAGGCTAATTTGGGAAGTAAATGTCAGTAATGTGTACTTCCGTCATTAATCAAAATGTCCATGAAGTTTTCAAACACGCAGAAATATTTCGGAACTTGCCAATAAATTTCCGAAACACTTTCGAATATTCTAAATGATTTTTAACAAATGTCCGATAATTTCTTTTTATTGGCGGAGACTTTGGAAGTAAATAGCATGTTCTATGTTCTTCCGTTATTTATCAAAAGCTTCATGAATTTTTTAAACGCGCAAAGTATTTTCGAACTTGCCCAGAAATTTCTGAAACATTTAGAATATTCTTCTAGATGATTTTTAAACAGTGTCCGATGTCTTTTTAACGGCGGAGATTTTTGGAAGTAAATAGCAGTTCTATGTTCTTCCTTTACTTATCAAAAGATTCACGAAGTTTCAAAACGCGCAAAAATATTTTCGAACATACCCAAAAATTTCCGAAACATTTCAAAATATTTTAGATGAATTTTAACAAATGTCTGATGTTTACTTTTTAATGACGGAGATTTGGGAAAGTAAATAGCAGTTTTAGGTTCTTCCATTATTAATCATAAGATTCATGAAGTTTTCAAACGCGCAATAATATTTTCGAATATGCCAAAAGTTTCCGAAGGTAAGAAACGTTTTTTGTGTTCTACAAGATTTCTTAGAAATGTCTGATACTTTCTTTTTAATGGCAGCGATTTTCGGAGGTATATTACAGTTTTATGTCCTTCCGTTATTTATCAAAAGATTTATTAAGTTTTTAAACGCCCAAAAATAACAGAAGAACATAAAAGTACTATTTGATTCCGAAAAACTCCGTCAAAAAAAAAAAAAAAAATAGTGTATCGGACATTTGTTAAACATAGTTAAAAACTTAATGAATCTTTTGATAAACAACGAAAGAACATAAAAGTGCTATTTAATTCCGAAAATCTCCGTTATCAAAAAAGAAAAAAATAAGTTTATCGGACATTTGTTAAAAATCATATAGAATATTCGAAAATGTTCGGAAATTTCTTGGCATGTTCAAAAATATTTTTGCGCGTGCGTAAACTTAATGAATCTTTAAATAAATGACGGAAGAATGTAAAAGTGCTGTTTAATTCCAGAAATCTCCGTCATCAAAATAAAAAAAAAACAGTTCATCCGACATATGTTAAAAATCATCCAGAATATTTGAAAATGTTCCGGAAATTTCTTGGCATGTTTGAAAATATATTTGCGCGTTTAAAAACTTAATGAATCTTGTGATAAATAACGGAAGAACGTAAAAGTGCCCTTTAATTCCGAAAATCTCCGTCATAAAAAAGAAACAAAAACAAAATAGTTTATCGGACATTCGTTAAAAATAACAGGCCTCGGTAACAAGGGTGAAATTAAGTGGACGCCCGGCGCTGTTTGGCGCCCGTTTCCAGCCAAACAGCGCCTGTTGACCCCCAAAAGGATAAACTGGTGGTGGTGGGGGGAGGGGACACTGCAGTTTGTTTTAGTAACTTCTGTATGCTCTAAGCGGGATCGAGCACGTTCTCGCCCGTAGGCCTACGAAAATCTGGGGACTGAAACTATTGTTAAAACAATGTGTCTTACCATTAGTAAAGATTTTATATTCCACACAAAAATACTTGTATGATCCAACTTAAATCCGATTAAATCAATCCAGCCTCGTCAATATGGGCGGATGTTATAACACGTTGACTAACTTCGATATAGCCTACAGCAGCGCTTCTCAACCGGTGGGCCGCGGCCCCTAAGAGTGTTATCAAACGACAAGGAGCTGTACTCTGGCACTGACTGCTCATGAAGCGCAGTACAGACAGCTTGTAAAATGTCACTTGTTTTCAAAACATTTGGGTCAATGACCATGTTTTTCTCACGGCGGTATCTTTGATCATCCACCACGAGTAGACGCGATGTGTAACTGTCTAGACATTGCGGCGCTGTATGACCTGACTAGACCTTGTCCTATATTTTCAAGCTCTATCGGTACCGGTAACGTATTGCCCACCGAAACGATGTTAATTATTGTTGGGCGTAAATGTGACCAGGCCCCGACAAAACTTCTCGACTCCCATCGGCGAGAAATATTTTCACTGTTGTTGTTTTTTTTTTTTTGTCATTTTGACGCCAAGGTAACATTAACAGCCTGGAGACTGATTTCTAGAATGATCGGGGCGAAAAGGTATTTGCTAGTCAATATGTGAGAAAGTAAAACCTACCACTGGCTCCTTGAGTGAATGCATCTGCACATGGGGGTGGGGGAGTAGACGTACTTCTCAGCCATGGGCGTAAATCCCGGGGGGATGGGGGATATATCCCCAACATTTGACTAGGGGGATGGCCCATGTAATCACCCCCCTCCAATGTTTCAGTCTACTGACCATTATTAAGGTAACAATACACGAAACTGTTCTGATCACAATACTTTCCGAAGAACAAAGATACATCTTCAAACATCTGTGGGGACCTCGCATCAATATGGGATCTTTCAATCTACTGTAATATGTAGAACGATGTAGAAGGTTGAAAGTACGTATCAGCCGTTATACATTTTTCAAAACTGTTTACCAGAGCTTCGTCAGTTCGCGCTGAGCCATTATCCGTATAGATGGTGATTGTTAATACACTTATGACGAAAACAGCACTCTGTAACGCTCTGATTTAGTCCTTTACCCTTTTTGCTACACCTATCTGGGACGGTCTAATATCACCTCCCTGCATGCACCTATACTTTCCCTCCCTCTCATTTTCCATTGCTGGCATCTGTTCGTCCGGATTTTAGTTCGAAAGTAGTAAAACTACGATAGTTGTAAAGTGTTCGGCATCGTACCCCACCAGGGGCCCTAAGGCGGGCCCCTGGACCCCACCCGTCATGGGCTCGCGCTTCGCGCTCGCCGTGCACATTTGTCACATTTGCGATAGTTCACCCCATCACCCCAAAGTTGAAAAGATATCTACGCCCCTGTTCTCAGCCCACGGTCTCAACTGAGCTGTTGTCGTGTACGTAATTTTCTCGTCCACAAGGGGAGGGGGGAACCCTCCCCTTTGAGAAATTATTACGTGTCCTTAGATGCATTCTGGTGCTGTATTTTTCAGCTTTTGAACATTATCAGGTATCGGCGAGAGGGAGAATATTTTTTTCTTCTATCTTCACTTATCCAATTTGGCCTGTTTCACATGTAATACTGTTAAAATCAAATTATCCCTCGGTGAACTTTCCACTCGGTGGGACAAGCGAACAGATCTACGTGTGCTTATTTCTTTGGACTTAAAAAGATGTCTTGTGCTTGTACAGAACTGGTAAGCCACAATTTGTACTGTTCGGTTTTCCTGTGAGAACTTTCGAGAAGTCCCCTGACACCTGGAATATGCATTCTGCCTTACGTGTACGGATACATATTGTACATATATCAATGTACGGTATTCCGGTGAAAACTTTCGAGAAGTCCCCTGACACATGCAATATTTCTGCCTTACGTGCACGGCTTCATGTACCCTTAGTACATGTACCAATGTACGGTATTGGTGAGAGAACTTTCGAGAAGTCCCCTGACACCTGCAATATTCTGCTCACGTGTCATTTCAACTAATTAATTTGAATACTTCGTAGCATTGTGATAACTGTATCACTGCACTGGAAGTTCCCGCCGTACATACCCAGCTGGACCAGCTAGCTGCAAATACCTGCAAATACCTGCACACGAACTGTACTGTTTTTGCATATGCGAAGTTTGGGCCCATGCGTGTCTGAACATGTTCTACACATACACACGCAGCATATAACTAGCTTAACCGCATTAGCAGCTAGGTATAATGCTGAACAACATACCTTGGGTCCTCAGGGACCGTCTCCACATTCAGCTCTTGGACAGTCAAAACATTTTCAAATTCACTTGAATCCCAAATCAGGATAGTTCAATCTTTACATCGCGATAAATTTTGGCAAAAACTGAGCCTATTCATAACAATTACCTGGTGGAATTACAAATTCACGGAATAGGCCATGGTTTTAGTCAAGGTTAACTGATCTAGGCCTAAGGTTAGGTCTTTCTCGGTAAGGGAAGGGTGGAAGGAGAAAGGTCTGGGTGTAAAGGAGGGGGGGGGATTGAAAAGGTAGGCTCATACGGCGAGAAGATCTCTTCTATGAATTGGATCGATCAGCTGGGCACTCTGGATATAATTGGAATATGTACGGTGCTTATTTCGTTGGACTTAAAAAAACGTCTTGTGCTTGTACAGAACTGGTAAGCCACAATTTTTACTGTATCGTTAATTAATGACTTGGTAATTTCAAATTTGCCGTTTTTTAGTTTTAATCGGTTTCGGAAACTGTTCGTCTCCGATAACGGCGGGCGGGGCATTTTTTTTTTCAATTTCAGATTTATTTCTTCATATGCTTTGAAAACTTTACCCTTGGGGCTAGTAAAAGTAGGTCTTCAGAAATCTAAATTGTTCGGGATTGCGTGTGTTTGGAAAGAAGTTATTTAAATTTTGGGGCTGGAGAAAACAGGCTAAAATGTGTTAACGAGGAGAGATTGGGTACCAGGCACGGGGCTTCAGAGTTTAGTTTTGCGAAGACCATTTTTAGTCGGAAAATATTTTTTACGGCCCCCATTTGTACTTTAATAGTATTTTATCATCCATCGGGCAATTGGGTATGTCTTCCTTTACTGGCGGATTTAAAACTAAGAAAAATCGGCCCTGCACACTTAAGAAAAGGAAATAAAAAAGCTGTTAGCAATAGCTTATTGGTTTCGATGAAAAGAGAAACCTATGCGGTCATGATGGCGTTTGTATGTATGTGTGTATGTGCGTGGGTGTGTATGTGTGTATGTGTGTGTGTATGTGTGTGTGTGTGTATGTGTGTGTGTGTTTGTGACACTTTGCTCGTTAACACGATATCTCAAGAAGGGAAACTCTGACAGTTTTCAAACTTGGTACATAGATGCCCCATATTGAGAGGAAGAACCCTATTGTTTTTGGTGGGGGTCAAAGGTCACCTGGGGTCACCACCAGGGGTCAAAACCTGAAAACATTGTTAACACAATATCTTGAGGTAGGAAGCTTGGATGAATTTCATACTTTGTATGTAGATGTGTTAGGGTAAGAGGAAGAACCCTATCATTTTTGGTGGAGGTCAAACGTCATCTGGGGTCACCGGGGGTCAAACCCTAAAAACTTCGTTAACACGATATCTCAAGAAGGGAACCTCTGACAGTTCTCAAACTTAGTACATAGATGCCCCATATTGAGAGGAAGAATCCTATTGTTTTTGGTGGAGGTCAAAGGTCACCTGGGGTCACCAGGGGTCAAAACCTGAAAACATTGTTAACACAATATCTTGAGGTAGGAAGCTTGGATGAATTTCATACGTAGTATGTAGATGCGTTATGGTAAGAGGAAAAACCCTATCATTTTTGGTGGAGGTCAAAGGTCATCTGGGGTCACCGGGGGTCAAACCCTGAAAACTTTGTTAACACGATATCTCAAGAATGAAAGCTCTTACAGTTCTCAAACTTGGTACATAGATGCCCCATATTAAGAGGAAGAACCCTTTCACTTTTGGTGGAGGTCAAAGGTCACCTGGGGTCACGGGGGTCAAACTCTGAAAACCATGTTAACATGATATCTCAAGAAAGAAAGCTCTGACAGTTCTCAAATGTAGTACATGGATGCCCCATATTGAGAGGAAGCACCCTATTGTTTTTGGTGGAGGTCAAAGGTCACCTGGGGTCACCTGGGGTCAAACCCTGAAAACATTGTTAACACAATACATCTTGAGGTAGGAAGCTTGGATGAGTTTCATACTTTGTATGTAGATGCGTCACGGTAAGAGGAAGAACCCTATCATTTTTGGTGGAGGTCAAAGGTCATCTGGGGTCACCAGGGGTCAAAGCCTGAAAACTTTGTTAACACGATATCTCAAGAAAGGAAGCTCTGACAGTTCTCAAACTTGGTACATGGATGCCCCATATTGAGAGGAAGCACCCTATTGTTTTTGGTGGAGGTCAAAGGTCACCTTGGGTCACCTGGGGTCAAACCCTGAAAACATTGTTAACACAATATCTTGAGGTAGGAAGCTTGGATGAGTTTCATACTTTGTATGTAGATGCGTCACAGTAAGAGGAAGAACCCTATCATTTTTGGTGGAGGTCAAAGGTCATCTGGGGTCACCGGGGGTCAAAGCCTGAAAACTTTGTTAACACGATGTCTCAAGAAAGGAAGCTCTGACAGTTCTCAAACTTGGTACATGGATGCTCCATACTGAGAGGAAGAACCCTATTGTTTTTGGTGGAGGTCAAAGGTCACCTGGGGTCACCTGGGGTCAAACCCTGAAAACATTGTTAACACAATATCTTCAGGTAGGAAGCTTGGGTGAATTTCATACTTTGTATGTAGATGCGTTATGGTAAGAGGAAGAACCCTTTCACTTTTGGTGGAGGTCAAAGGTCATCTGGGGTCACCGGGGGTCAAACTCTGAAATCTTTGTTAACACGATATCTCAAGAAGGGAAGCTCTGACAGTTCTCAAACATGGTACATGGATCCCCCATATTAAAAGGAAGAACCCTAATGTTTTGGTGGAGGTCAAAGGTCACCTGGGGTCACCGGGGGTCATACCCTGAAAACATTGTTAACACAATATCTTGAGGTAGGAAGCTTGGATGAATTTCATACTTATTATGTAGATGCGTTATGGTGAGAGGAAGAACCCTATCATTTTTGTTGGAGGTCAAAGGTCATCTGGGGTCACCGGGGGTCAAACTCTGAAAACCTTGTTAACATGATATCTCGAGGTAGGAAGCTTGGATAAATTTCATACCTTGTATTTTGATGCCTTATAGTAAGAGGAAGAACTCTATCATTTTTGGTGGGGGTCAAAAGTCATCTGGGGTCACCAGGGGGGTCAAACCCTGAGACAGAGCTCCCAACCAGCATGGACTTTCCATATTCAGTACGGAAAATCATTGTAAATATGGGAATACGGATTTTTCCTTGATAATCCAAATTTTGAATGAGTAAATAGGTCCTTTCACGAACTTTATTATTCTTTAGCCAACATATCAAAAGACTGAGAATAGACTACAGTATTTCACTTTTCTGTACAGTACTGTAGTGTATTTATTTGAGCCCAGTAATCTATGCTGTTATGTTATTGGTTAAATTTTTGTCAACAAGGTGATGTTAAACCAATCAGTAGATAGTTTGCAGCAGATCCATGACATTCCATAAGCTACCATATCATTGGTTGATCAGTTGTAAACAGATCCACTTTCAACCAATCAAAAACTGTGTTAAAAGCTAGTTTCTGAGTTCAGTGACAGACTCCTGCCAAGGTCTGTTGAGCTGGCTGAGTAGCCCAACGTTAATGTTAGATTTGACTGTAACTGAATTGGAAAAATAGCACCAAGAAATCGAATAATAAAAATTACAGCAGGAATATCACAGTATGTTGTAATATGGCTCCTCTTCAGAGTAGCAGAGTAGTATGAGTAACTTTAGTGGAAAATTTACCAGGCAGATCAAGTTTTAACGTAGGCCTAGGCCTAACAGTTAGGGCCTAGCCTAGGCCTAAGTGTTGTTACAGACCAACAACAAACATTAGCCTACACACACAATAACGTTAGACTCAGTACATAAATCTAATGCAGAGTTCCAGGTTTATGGGCTAGGCCTAGACAAAGTCCTAGTCCTGTGACTAAGTCCTAGCCTAACTGCCACAGTACAGGCTAGCCTAATTGTAGTACAGTATGTATGGGCTGATATTACTTATTAGAGGTAGGCCTAGGTTACTGTAATAGCTATATGGCCTAGGCTAGGGCTAGTCAAAGCAGTTATTGCCTGTCAAATGTTGGTACCCATCATCTAAGTTTGTAGTATTTACAGAGAGATTTCTGTGACCAGCTGTGCATAGGCCTAGGCTAGGTTTATACTTATAGTTAGGCCTAGGCTAGACCTAGGCTAATGTTACTTAGGGCCTTGCCAAGTATTAAGCATAGCCTCTAGGCTTTACTGTAACGTTAGGCCTTGGGAATACTTGGGATATTTTGCATTTTGTCCTTTGGTGACCCTGATGACTATCTTGGGAATTCTTGGGAAATTTTGCTTTTTGACCTCTCGTAACCCCAGATGATGATCTTGGGAATTCTTGGGAAATTTTGACCAGTGACTGAAAGATATGGGACATCATGGCATTATTTGGAATAGAACATATATCATCGAAACCTCAATGCATTTTTGCATTCTGGTTTACTATCGAAGTGATTACGATTAAAAACGATCAATAGGGGAGATATGAATAGTTTAAAATGTTACGTTTGGGTTTAGTATCATAGGCTTGCGCCGCTAGGTTGCGCTTGTGTTGGAGTATCTCATCATAGACCTATTATCATTGATTTTAAATTGTACAGTATTAAGTTTTTTTTTTCTTTCCTTCTGTGACTTCAAAATACGAGGGTGATCATCACTAGTAGAACCGAGTAGGGCAAGAAAGGGGGTGGGGGGGGGTTGTACGTGCATACAATAGCAAGATAATTTTATAGCGAATCCTGCCTTGGAAGTCCCTTCCAACAAGCGGGCGCACATTCAGTCTTGAAGAGCAATCCTGTAGCTTATGTATGATTTCGGCTGTGGGGGTGGCAGTAGGAGACGGAGGAGGAGAGAACTTGTCCAAACTATAGGTTGCTGTAATCAGTTGGTTCTCAAGCTGCGGTCGCACCAGCGGGCTGTTCGCGGGCCGCGGCAGACAACTCTCCACTGGGGCGGCATGCCTCAGTGTCTGTGATCTTTCTACTCGTGGTAGATGATCAAAGATACAGCCGTGAGAAAAACATGGCCATTGACCCAAATGTGCAAAGTGTTCACGTATGATTGACAGATTCTAAGAAATTCTTGAACCCTGGGAGAACGGGGCTTGCATTTATATTTTGAAAACAATAGGTGACAACATTTTACACCAGACACGCGGCGGTAGTCAGCGCTGTGCTGTATGAGCAGTCAGTGCCAGAGTACAGCTTCATATGTTGTTGTACTAGCACTGCAAGTAAGAAAATGACTCTAAAACAAAGACAGATTTCATACAACTCGGCAAACGCATTTATTTTCGTTTAGCGCTTAGTCCACAGTGATCTTCTGCGGATCGGGTAAAAATCATGAAGCGCAGTACAGCATGGGCAGTATTTCCTTAAAACTCTTGTAAAAAGTCGGCAACTGCCTGATTTATTGGCAGTGCCTTTGAAATTGGTTCGCAACATATCAGGCGGGAAAGTCACGAAAAACGGCATTTGCGCTTCCAAAGTGTTCAGTTAGTGTTGTGTAGAAGTACCAAGTACAAGTGTGAGAACAGTCAGAACACAGAATAATTGAAGACTCCTGTTTGATATCGGTAGTTTATTTTTTAAATTCGCCCAAAGAAAATGTTGCCGTTAATCATGTAAATACTGTACCAATGCGAAGTCCGAAATATCGGCACAGTTGCAACTTGATTCCATTTCAATCAAAAGCTCGCATATTCACTTGTGACTCCTGAATAAAGATTGGTCGAAAACTTTTCAGTGCTAGAGGAAGTGTACAGCCACAATTTTAATTTTCTTATTATATCTGGACACAATAGAATCATGTCCGCGTAGACAATTAAGCGTAGACGGATTATACGGCGTCCAAGTGAAGTAAGTCTCTAAAATAAGTAACGGCAAATTCTCGTGTATGAATCACTTTGCCGCATCGGAATTAGGGGGAATGAAATGGCAGACCATCATTTTAGCAGAACTGTCGGCAAACAAGATAAATGAGTATATTGCAGTTTTATGTTCTTCCGTTATTTATCAAAAGATTCATTAAGTTTTTAAACCCTCAAAGATATTTTCGAACATGCCAAGAAATTTCCGAAACATTTGCGAATATTCTAGATGATTTTTAACAAATGTCCGATGAACTTTTTTTTTTTTGGATGACGGGAATTTTCGGAATTAAATAGCACTTTTATGTTCTTCCACTTCTGATCAAACGATTCATGAAGTTTTCTAGCGCACAATAATATTTTGCAACATGCCAAAGAATTTCCGAAGGTAAGAAACGTTTTTTGAGTGTTCTAGATGATTTCTAACAAATGTCCGGTACTTTCTCTTTAACGGCGGAGATTTTCGGAAGTAAATTGCAGTTTTATGTCTTCCATAAATTATTTATCAAAAAATTCATTATTAAGTTTTTCAACGTGCAAAAATATTTCCGAACATATCAAGAAAGTTCCGAAACATTTTCTTGTATTCTAGATGACTTTTAAGAAATGTCCGATAGGACTTTTTTTTTTTTTTTTGATGACGGAAATTTTCCGAAGTAAACATCAGTTCTATGTGTAATCCGTTATTAATCAAAGGTGCATGAAGATTTTAAACGCGCAAAAATATTTCGGGACTTGCCACGAAATTTCCAAAACATTTTTGAATATTTTAAATGATTTTTAACAAATGTCCGTCATTTTCTTTTTAATGACGGAGATTTGGCAAAGCAGATAGCAGTTTTGTGTTCTTCCATTATTTATTAAAAGATTCATGAAGTTTTAAAACGCGCAATAATATTTTCGAACATGGAAAAAATTTTTGAAGGTAAGAATCGTTAAGTGCTAGTGATGCAGCCTGCTGCTGGCTCGCGGCTGGGCCATACAATCCATGTAAACCTAACGCAGCTATCGCAAGTAGCGCTCACAACGTTGCCGTACCGTTTTCGATGTATGCGAAAAAGCCGATGCAATTCGTGTACCATGTTTCTTCTAACGCAATTAACGATAGGATCGTTACTTGGAGAGAAGGCTGCAGGTGCGGAAAGGCATAACGCTAGCAACGATGCACGTTGGTAACGGAAGTATCGATAATAGCGTTACCACAGGTTCAATGCTAACGCAACTATCGTTAACAAACGGAATTTTCTAACGCTTAACGCTACTAACGTCCATTTTATTCTGAGCTGTACTGTAGTACTAGGTTCAAGTTGTACAGGTCACCAGCAATAACTCTAAAAATACTATGGGATACCAAAAAAGGACCAGCTGGTGTATAGTAGAGTGGGCCAGAGAGGGATTGGGGAGCAGAGGAAGTGGGTCCCTAAATAACTCTGAGAGGAAGTAAACATTTGTAAACCTTTTGTAAAATATACCAGTAACATCATTGAGTTAAGGAATAAATCACATTTGGTGAACTATTATTGGTGAGTAAACCATGGAGACTCCAAATTTGGGAAAATAATGGATGAGGCGAATCCTATTCTGCCATTGAAAATGTGTGAAAAAGTTCATTTTTATCAGTTTTTACGTTTACTGACTGTGAGTTGTGGAATAAAAGGTCAGTGTTTAACCAATCAGAATGCAGGATTCTCATTAACAGATGGCTAGAGGTGGAAGAGTTGTATATATTTGTGTCAAATGATGTCAAGTGTTTGCTGTCTATACCACGAACTCTTCACTGTCTGTCCTAGGAATTACCTGAGAATGAATTTTATTGTCCTCCTTTGACAATCCGAGTGGTTGACTGCAGACAGTTTGGAAGATTCACTTTGGTGGGCACACATGTGGTCAACAGCCTGTCACAATACAAGCTGGTATACCATAAGGAAAGTGAGGAAAAATCTAGCAAAAGTAAGCGTACATGAGAAACTTTCATTTTGTGGTTTTCAACATATTTTATCAGATGATTGAAAGGAATGCCAAAACTTGGATTAAGCAAGTCATTATTTACAAGGTTTTACATGCATTAGGGAGAAGTTCCTTACATAATGTTGCTTGAATTATGTAGCAGAAAAAATATTGTAGAATATTAATGTACAAAATGTACTGTAAGAGCAGTAATATAGTACACTGGATTAACTTCATGTATTAAGAGTATGGCACACTTGCAAGCTTTGGCCTGGTATGCTTAGTGCATATTAAAATTTGTTATTAGATTTCATTAGTTGTGGTCAGTTTCTCAGAAGGATATCATTGTTAATCACACCCTGGCTTTAAATATTTTATCATTTTGCTGACACCAAATGTCTTTTCATTACAGATGGTCGTAGAGCAAGCACAGTGCCATCCATCCAGGGTCCAGAGGTTACAGAGGTAGCTGGTGATACAGTCATACAAGTGGATCCTCCTCCAGGCCAGGAAGAAACAGATCAGAATGCCCAGGACACTAATGGACAACCACCAGCAGCCAATGGAGACATTGTCATTGAAGTTCCTCAGGACCCCAAACCACCCAATGGTGACATTCCCAAAGATGGAGTCACAATTACACCAGCTGAAGGACCACCATCACCAGACAAGCCTGCAGCTGAAGGCACTGTAAGTACTTCATGGGTTTCTGTAGTCTTTAAAAAGTGGGAAGACCATGAAAATGTTCAGAAAGTTGAAAAATTCAAGGGGATTTACTGTGAGAGGTAGAACAGCCTCATTAAAAAAATATCTTACCTGTTATAAGTTGGAAAATCCCCTGCAAATTTCGAAGTAGAATTTGCATTTAATTAGCCTGTGGCAACATGGACTCTTAAAGAAAAAGAAAGAGAGAGTATTTGGTACTCGTAATTTCGTAAAGATTTTGGCTCAGACAACTGCCTGTGTACTCTGATCGGAAGATTGCAGGATCTCAGATAATGTTATGAGCTTTTGAAAGTTTAGCCAAATGGCATATCAAGGTAAGTATGTCAAGGTTTTTGATAGGTGTGGTATTGCTGATTTAGAAACTGCTGAACCATCAAGAAGAAAGGTGAATATTTCAATGGAAATATGTTCCAGTTTGGTTTGGGACATTGCACTTGGGTTTTCAGTGATATAGTGGCATGTGATCTAGCAGTTGTGTTCACATGTAGCAAAACTTGACTGCAGAGTGCCAGGGAAAATTAAGGGTATCCAAGGGCTGCTTGTGGTGGAAAAACCTTGAGAGTGCTAGGATGTGGCTTTTTCTTCCATCATAATGGGACAATTGGTTGAATTTGACTCATAGAGAAAGGATGTAGCCTGTTTAGAAACTTTGAAGTTTTCTTTTAATTATTTCTTTCCATTTCTTTTAAATTTTATTTGATAACAGTTATAGAAGCTTTTGAAATATATACTTTTGAGAAAGGTCCTTGATCCTTGAAGTGTACTGGAAGATTTTTGAAGTCATTCTACTTACTGGAAAAAACCCTGGAACAAAATGCTGCTTAGTTGTCCCATATTGAATAAATACTTTCACTAGTCAAGCTTTCTATTTGTGACAAGAATCACTCTGAGATGTACTGTACAGTCACTCTTATGTGACTATTGTCACTTTTTCCCCAGGGTGGGGAGGCAGCTCCTGGTACAGGCAAAGAAGAGAAGAAAAAGAAGAAAGCAGAAGATGAAGAGAATACCCTGGACTGGTGGAGTAGATACTATGCTACTAAAGCAACCATGGAGAAGGTCAGTAAAGAATGTAGGGAGGAGATGGGAAGGGGAAGGGAGGGGATGGGACCCTAGGGAAAGGAAGGGTGCTTGTCCATATGAGATAATAGTGCTTGAATTAGATTGGGTCATTTTCAAGACCTTAGGTGTAAATGCAGTTATTTAAATTAGATGATTTTCATAGTTTTTCAGTGATGAGATGGTACATGTTTCAGCTGTAATATACACCTCTAGCGAGAGCTCTCTTTACTTCAGATACAAGGATCATGAAACCTGTTTAGAGTTGGTAGGAAGGTGGAAAAACTTGAAAGTGCTTGAATTTTGGAATTTTGGTATTTCCTTTAAAGACTATGAAGAAGTACTTCAATGAGTTTTTGTTCAGGGGGTGGAGGGGGGGGGGGAGGGGACTTATCAAGGTTCTTTTCTTTGAAAACTTCTTTGCAGATTAAAGAAGTAGAAAAATTTTCTAAGTGCTGTCAGAGTGACAAAAAGTGCTTGATGCTGGAAAAAGTGCTTGATTTTAGTGATAAAATGTTTGAACCCTGTCAAAAGTACAATAGATCAGCTGGTGCTACATGGGTATGAGGAAGGGGGAGGGGTGTGAAGGGGAAGGTGAGGCAATGGTAGAGCAAAGTGAGCATGTCTTTTCTAAGACTTGTCATAGTTGTAATAGGATTTGCCTGTCTTTTGAGGGACCAAATGGTTTGGGGTGACAGTTTACTTTCACTATTTTTGCATGAATTAGTGCCATTTGTTACAATGTTAGTTAGTGTACAGTATTTGCTATAACTGTGTTTTGGTGGCCAAACATTTGTGGTCAAAAGAGCTCAGTCTAATTATTGTCAACATGGGAGATGATGAAGCATTCATGTCGAAACCAGAAGAACGGAAGCACTCATCTGTTATTTGGGAAAATTAATATCACATATGGAAGGTAAAGCACAATTCATCCTGCAAGAATTTCCATATTTAAGTTATCAAAAATGTGATCACATGATTGAAAAAAATCTAGATGAATTACCAAAAGGGTATTCTAATTGAAATAATGATGACTGCACTGTCTCTTTTTCTTGATTTTGTAAAAATGTACTCCCATAACTGTATTACATTATTTATAAATTTGTAATATTCAGGGATTTTTTGTTTGTTTGTTTTTTGAGCTTTATGAATCATTTGTCTCAATTTTGTACCATATTTCAGGAGCAATTTGAAAATCCAACAGCTGAAGTGGAATCTGAAGATCAAGGGGATGAAGGGCTGATGGCCGATAATAATGAAGTCAGTGTAACAACAGCAGTGAAAGCAGGTAATCTTTTTTATGCTTCATGAAAAAAATTAAAAGCTTGTTTTTGTTTCTCACAAAAGAGTGCATACGTGATGGTGGCTTTCATTTTGACACTTTATTTGTCAATTTCAAGTAATTAGAGTTGCCACTGTGTACATATTATGAACAGAGGTGCAGTTAAATATGTACAAAGTTGTGTCACATCTGTAACAAAAATGCCAAGTATCTTTAAAGGAGTGCTGTAGGAATTGTTGAAAAAAAAAACCTTAACATGTCTTTTGCCAAAGGCACTGGGAAAACTAGAAGTAAAATGGTAGCATGTGGTGCCTTGGTAGAGTTAGGAAAGTTGTGTTACTATTAAACTTATAGTAGAACTAGGCCTGACAGGATTGGTAAGCCTGTGTACTTCAGTGATGTATTGAGCTATATTTGTTCATATCCCCAAACATGTAGTGTGCATGTTGCATAGCTTCTGAATGTGTAATGTACATACATGGTTATACCAACTCTTCGACTCAAAAAAAATGCTATGCTAATGTTCCAGGCCTACTGCCTTTTTTTTATACATAATGTAGTATCCATTATCTGACAGGTCTTGTAACAACTTCCTTAAACTGAAGGCCAGAAATGTTTAAAAATAGGCCAAAACTGATTATTGACTGACCAAAATGTTTACAAACAGGCATTAATTTTGTGAAAATGTAGAGTTATAGAAATTTCTGTATATTGTTATGGACTTAAAACTGTACAATAATTATCATTGAATTAAGAAAGGAAAAAGTTTCAGCACATTATGTGACATGGCTTACACTCAATATCTTGTATATAGTACAGGGAATAGATCTAAAGTATATCGCAGAATCTGTGTGAATGATACTTGCAATGTCAGTATGGGTCTCTCTGTTTACCAGTGTGGCAGTTTAAACTCGGGGCATTGGTGAAACAGATTTTGGAACATTGACCCAAGTTAATTACTTCAGAAAAATGAAAGCCCTGCAGACTGATTGTATGTGAAAAATTTGCAGAATTGAAGGAACACAATCTATGGACTGTCCTCATTTTAACGGATGCATTTGTTCTTTTTTTCTTTAATAATTTCAGATCAGGGCAAAGATAAAAAAGAGAAGAAGGAGAAGAAAGAGAAGAGTAAGGGAGGAGGGATGATGAAGAAATTTAGAAAGTCTGGAGATGATGATAGTATAGACATGGCAATGTTTGAGGTAAGAAAACTTGTATTTTACTAAAAAATGTTAAAAAATCATCTTTTGTGCACCCATAATTGTGTCAATTACGACTGTAAAAGGAGCTGTTTCTCAACCGTAGTGATTGCTGTCAGTATCTTACATTATTGAAGTTGTTAAAACTATTCACAATAACTATTAAAAACTCTGATGAAATGATTTTTAGCTATTATGCAGAATAAAGATTTGGAATCATCTTTTTTTTTGTCATAGAGGTAGTATGGCCAAACTTAACAAAGTTGCTCAAGTTGTGTTGATACAAAATTTTACGAGGACGTTGACAAACTCAGGCATACTGTGTTCTGTTGTTTCTGAACTCATGTGTGGTGAAAGTGGCATTCATTTGCTTTTGCTAAGAAAATATTTGCTAAATTAGTTATAAAAAAATGAAGAAGTCTCTGGAAGTAAGGTGGAAAGACAGGGTTTTTAGAAAAAGAGTGAATACTCCTCTTGACTCTGGAAAAATATTATAACAAAAGACTAGAACAATAAGCAGCCCATTTCATTCAAACTTAACATACTCTTTATCTAAAAAGGTCTGTTTGTTCCCTTTTACTTTTCTTACAGTAAGTTTAAGTCATGCACAATTCACATGTCAAATTTTTGTTTATTTCATTTGAAATTGAGTCATGCTTAGTCATTCACATTAAGTTATTTATTGCGCTTCTTTATTTGAACGACTGTACACAGCCTAAGTTCAAAATTTTTGTAAGTATGAGCAATACATTATTTGAAAAAAATCCAGTTCTGTCAAAGGACTTGTCTATCTGTATCAGACCCTTAACTTCAGCAGACTTTATTCCTTCGCTAATTTTCAATTTTTATGATGAATTTCATACTTGCAAGGGGATTTTGTCTTTTTTTATAATTTTGCTAGAACCAAGTATATTTTCTGTTTATCTTAACTTCCCCTTGCCTCTAAAATACCTTGCATATCCAGCAAAAGCACCATTACCTTTATAGTCAGTGTTGTAATCTCTCAAAAAGTTCTCAGAGCACCTTCAATGTTCTGTCACATACTTTACTCCTTGAATGTAATAGCCAGTACTTTCTATTCTGTCATAGCTGTTTGACCTGCTGCTTGTCAAAGAAAAAAAAAACTACTTCTTGTTTCGTTTCTTTGTATGCTTGTTGTGCCAAACGTTGTGACAACATTTGAAATCTTCTCAAAATCTAGCATTCAGGTTTCCAATTTTCCAGATCCTACAACTTTCAATTCTGTGTCTTCATTTTCAGTAATTTAAATAAACACTATGCTGTAAGTTGTTATTTTAGTGTGGGACAAACTGCAGTTGCCAAACTAGAGGGTTCATCTTTAGCACAGGTTATTCCTCTCTGTTGGTGAATTTCATTACAATCCTCTTTATAGTTATCGGGGCCTTAGATATGCAATTGTTGTAATGCCCCATATAGAAAATAATGTTGGCTGTTTGCAACCGTTGTTTGACCAATTTCATAACCAGTTGCATTGAAACAAATTATTGGCAAAACTTTAGATTACTACTGGTGGAAATTGAAAAGTAAAATTCACTTTCTAATGCATTGTGCAAAGCTCAGGATTATGTTGCAGGCAAATTGACACAAAGATAAACTTACCCTTGTAAAGAAATCTCTAAAAGTAAGGAAATAATATTTATTTGTTTCCAAACATACAGAGTTTGATAAACTTTTAAAGAGCAGTTTAGCTTAAGATCTACATCCAATAAACCGAGAGGGCTTTCTGTTGCAAACAGTAGCTATTTCATCAGTTTCCATGTACCTTTTATCTGTTCCCGTTATACTGCAGCAATGTCTTTGTATCAAACAGAATGGTTCAAATATATTTCTCTTCTTTGATGTTTTTGTATTTTTCATTAATTTTACCTCTTTTCCTAGTGTATGCTTGACAAGGTAATCACACCTTTTGCTCATTTGTTTGTAGTTATGTGTTTACAGGGTTGTGGCTGTCCAAGTAATATACTTACCTTGTTTGAAGGGACCGGGTATTTGCACTGCACTTCAGTGTTATCGTTGACTTCTAAAGTTTCTTTTACTAGATCGAGCACTTGTATTACAAGCACTGAATGTAATATTTCCTATTACCTAGCAGAGATGTGAAATTAAAAGCCAGATAGAAATCAGGGATTTTGTGAGCGGTTATTAAACTGCTAATTTTGAACTTATTATAGTTTCAGTCATCCTGTCAAAAGCAAAACAGAAACCTGCCAAATTGATAATTTAAGGATTTGCAGACAGAACTCAGAAGGTGTAGTTACAGTATACTGTATCTGTATAAAAGACTACAATAGCTTTTCAGTATTCTGTAGATTGCTACTTAATTTGTTTAGTAATTAATATGTAACTTTCTTTGTACCTAGCATAGGTTTCTTTTGGTTAAAATGGAACAGCTTACTCTTACCCTGAACAAATTGAAATTATCTTTCTCCGTCATTGTGTGAAAAACATCCTGTTTTATTGATAGGTTTGAAAAATGGACTATTTGGGACTTAAGAAAAGTGGATAAATGGATACTTGCATTGTAAGATAGCATTAAATTGCATGCCCTGTACATTACCCTTCTGCTGTAACAAAAGAAATCTGATTTCACGCCTCTGAGATAAATAGCCCATATGCATCAATCCCTCTCCGATCTATTAAACAGACATTTCGTTTTGCACCAAGCTAGGAAATTCAATCTGATCTCATCTCTGTGTGGCTGAGAAGTATATATGGCCTAGAGGATTTACTCATAGTTGCTCTCAGAGTGTATTATAAACTTAGGTTACGCTCGGCCAGTGTAAAATCGGTGCCTAGAGCACTTACTGAAGTTTGAAAAGTTGTAACCCTTTAATCCCCATGCATTACTTTGTTCTGTTGTTTGCTGTAGAGAGGTAAGGGCAATATACATACTATGGTTTGAGGATAACTCCTTTCAAAAACTTCTAAGCATAGTTATAATTCACCCCCAGGAAGTATGAAGGTATTCATGGTGGTTGTGGAGGGGGAGGGGGAGAAGGGCCAAGGGTGGGTTGGGACTTATTGGAAGGAGGAGGATGTAGGAGAACATGCTGTATTCACTACAAATGTACACCTTCATGTCTTAAAAAGCACAAGTTATGATTTCATATATGTCTGTATGAGCACTTACTAGGTCTTGCCATAAATGTCAATTGTCTGTAAAGGAGTATTTTCCATTTTGTTCTGCACTCACCAGAGGTACACATAACAGCATTCCATCATTGCCTTTTTGAAGGCTTACTGGCATCATTCCATTAATATTGTGTTCCCATGTGACAGTTCCCTTTAGTTGCATGTAGAAATTAATTGGCTCATCCAGAATTTTTATCACCTGCTTATACACACTGCCCCGGTGTGTTTTGCTAGTGACTCTGCTTGTCACAGGCTGCTTGGGGTGGGGTAGTGGAGTTGGGAAACATAGAAGTGAATGTTGGTTCAGTAAATTTGTCCTAACACAAAGGTATTGTACTGCAGCTGTAATGGATTAGTTACAGTGGTATCTGCCATTTTAACTGGGGTCATATTGGTTGTCGCTGTGCAGTATGGGTATCAGCCCAATATTCCTCAGTTTTGTGACATTCGTAAATGTCGGTACAACCTAATCAATCTTTCGCGGCGTGTACTTAATGAAAGTGTCACCTTATCTTATTTCTGAATGTGAGTATTATTATTTACGTCATTTAATTAAACCGACACTCAGTGGGATACCTTATGGTGTGCAGTATACTGTAAAATACGCTTATTTCTCAGGTAAGGTTATCGGATCGGTTTCAGGCGATATTGAGAAGTGAATACAAGATATTGGCACCACTGGTTAATTGTAATAAATTCGGTACAATCTAACTCATTGGTGCTTGGGAGAGTCAAAGAACTCCCAGTTTTGTAGGAATTCTATACACATAGTCAAGATATTGAAACATATTTATATCTTTATGACAGAGGTCTCTTAGTTACATTAAAAAAATCAGTAGTCTTATTGGAGTTATCACCATTGTGTAGTAAACGATCCTTGTTCAGAGACCTAATCTAAAAATTTGGGATCATCATAAAATCTGTCCCTGTAGATCATTTTAGTTACAAGTTGTAAAGATATACATGTGTTTACAAACTTAGGTTACCTGAAAACAGTAATACTCAGTACTTTAAAAGGCATCAGTACACTTTTAATGATCGGCTAGTAATTTTTGCATGCAGACAAAAAGGTGAGAAAACAGTAAACTCAAAATGTTCTTGCAATAATAATTATTATTTCATGATATGTTTCCAAATTTTATTCATGGTCTAGTTTTATGCCTTTTAAAATATATACCCAAAACAGCAGATGAATACAAAAAAGGTAATATCATGTGTATCTTTGTGGAGAGTTTTGTGACATTATTGAGTCCTGTTACAGATGGAAAATTATGAGTCTAACAATAGATTTGTACTTACAAAGCATGTGGTATGTTCTTTAAGGACTTCATCATTACTTTCCGTTCTTACAATATCAATTATGTTTTATAATATTAAACTTTTTTATCTATCTATATATTTTCAATTTACTCCTTTCTGACAACAGAATGAGAAGGTAATAAATATTCATGTACTATATTTATAACTGTAAATTGCATATTAATAGTGTGTATTGTGTGCTAACAACCAGACTAACATTCATTGATATCAGTGTTGCTTTGCTGTGGATATAGTTAAAGGGTTGTGGTAGCCGTATGATTAATTGCTTTTGAGAAAATACAGTGCCATGTGCAATAGGAAGTGGAAGCTAAGCTTTTAGGTGTATATGGGCCTATGCATTAGTTAGAAATGAAGTCTATGATTTTTTTTTTTTTTTTTTTTGAAGATGAGTTTGAGTTTGGGTGGATTAACTGAATTTTAGTCAGATTGTGAAGTTTTGTGAATTTGAAAGCAGAGAATTAAGTGTACAAGTAACATGGTTAAAGTGCTTAAAAATATATATTAGCAATTAAACTAACAGATGTGCTTACTTTTGCAATATTGTTAGCTGCTTGGGTAATTAAATGGGAGCTTGTATAACCGTAGAGTTACTGCAAATGGGGTAAAAGCTTCTTAGAACTCTTTGAAGTTATCATTAGGTCCGGCACTCTAAAGTATGACAGCTTCTTCAGCTGCTGCAATTATGGCTATATTGGGGGATTACCAGAACATGACATTTAATGCAAGGGCACTTCCTTGTATGTTAATCCCAACAAAGGCTGAATGGTGTTTTTGCTGTAATTTTTTAGTTTAAGCGTAGGTAATTTCCTTGAATGGGTATGGAATTGTATTGAACCTCAGTTTTACAATGAGCAAGGTTTTATTACCAATGATAGATCCAGAAAGGTGTGAAATTCACATCTGAAATTTTGTTTGGAATGAAAGGGGGGCTTTAAAAAATTAGTTTTGAAATTGTTGGTATCCCTGCAAATGATTGTCAAACCACCTAGATTTAGTGGCATTATGCCTGTGATATACTGCAGCAGTGGCCTAGCTCCCACTGGAAGATCCAAGATTGAAAAATGTATAAAAGTAGATGATGATTCCTCATTTGAAGCCCCTCCCCCTTAAAATGGTTGAGCCCCCCTAGGAACACCTGTATGCAAATTTCTGGCTTTGCTAATGGACTGCACATCTGTTTCAGCTCGTCTTAATTATGAAGTTTGCATTGTGTTATAAAAGTAAAGATACTAATGAATAGACTGCAAAAGAGCCAGTCTATCCTCCCAAGCGGACTAGACATCTCTCTACTATTGGAACACATGTTAGAAGTTCAGAGAGATGACCTGGGGAATTTCGAAGAAATCGTAGAATTAAGGTTGAGAACTCAGTAGATATGTAAGTGAAATGTGCGGTAAAACAGTTGCAATTGGTGTCTAGTAATCTGTCACCAAACTATGAGATAAAAAACTGCTTTTACTCCATTTGTATTTCTAATTCATTAGCTCTATGGTTTAATCCTTCAAAAGCTTGAAAATAGTAGGCTTTTTCATTTAGAAGTAATGTATGCTTTAAGAGTATGGTTAATCTGTATTTCCCAAAAGGCACTTATCATCTCCAGTTTAGAACTATTAAATGGTAACTAAATTGAAAATTACTCCAAAGTTTAACAATCATCGACACATCTTTCTATTTGCTGGATGATGTTTTTGACCTGTTTTGATCTCAGCAAAATATTTAAGTTAACTAAATAATTTAAGCCAAAAATAAAAATAAGTAAAGTAGAAATATGATGAAAATCCCACGAAGAAAAAAAAAAAAAAATAGAACATCAAAAAAATGTTGGAAGTTCAGATGTGATATAGAAGAGGATTTTATTTGATGAGATAAAAAAAAGTTTGAAGGGAAGAAAATTTTATGAGAGACAATTAGATAAAAAAGTTTGTAGGGAAGGCAAGAGAGAAAGAAGGAAGCAAGGCAATAAAGTAAGGAGCAAGTGAATGAAAGAAACGGGTTGAGGGGTTGGGGTAGGGAGATAATTATTTGCATCTCCCTGACCAAGTAGTTGCCAGCTAAAGAACTCCCTGGTGTGTGAGAACCTAGATGTGAAGTCTTCCATCATGTTTTGTATATAATGCTACTAACCATATTTTCCATGTGTAATAACGTTGTAGTGCTACTAACTATAGTGTCCTTGTGCGCAAAAGTCACAGTGTCCTGTACACTGATATATAACACTAAAGTCACAGTGTTCCTTGACTCATTTCTGAGTCGAACTGCTAACTTAGTGTGCTGTAAATTAATGTCTCTGTATATGTGTTTTGTTTTGTTGTGGTTATGTGCTAACTGTGAAATTATATTGTTTCAAGCTTTGAATAAGCTCTTATTTGTAAAGTTATAATTTCAGCTGTCTTTTTGAAACCTGTTTCTTCTTTCAGCATAGAGCAAACCTTTTCTTTCATAATACTAAATTGTAGAGGCATCACCCAGTGTTTTGAAGTATGCATACAAAGCAATACAAAGAAATCTTTGCTTATTGCAGAGTTACATGTTCTGAAATGTGGGGGGGGGGGGCAAATTCTGCTCCAAGGGCTGAGTTAAAAACTAAGTGGCACTTTTATCAGTTTGGCCCAATACTTTGTCACCTAATGTACTTTCATAAGTGGGTGCATTGGTAAAAGTACAAATTTTTACTGTAAAAAGCAGGAAAGAGATAGAACTCTCTTCTTCATCCCACCTTACTTTTAGCCATGCCACTGCCTCTCAGCAAATTATGATGCCATCTCTACACTACAGTCACAGCATTATTTCTTTTTCTTTTCTCGGTAAAATAAAGCAACTTGCTTGAGCAGATACTGTAGATATTTGTTTTGCTGTTAACAACTACTTCTTACTTCTAACAAAAGCTTGCCAGCTACTGTAGCCAACTTCCGTAATTTACTTCTGCATGGTAGTTACTTGCTTTGTGGTTAATACCTAATGACTTCTATTTTGTTAATCATGCAGTTTTGCTTAAATTAAGAAAAAGATGTTGTTACTGTGAATTTGTAACATGTAATATGCCTTCCTTAAGAAGAAACTTTTGATTGATCATAAGAACAAAGTGTCATACAGTTTGGATTATTATTTCTTTTTTATGTGTGGAGGGTAAGTATTTTTCATCTAATACTAGACTGTATGAACTAAGATAGAACTGTTCAGGTTGTGACTCTAGACACCCTGTGCAATTTATTTTAGGGTGTATTCCCCTCAGAGAAAATATGTTCACTTATTGGGGAAATTTTTCTTATCTCAAAGTTAAAATTTTGATGAAAGTTGCTGTGAAGAAGATGTTGACCTTAGCTAAATCTTACTGGCTAACATTTGTAGGGCTTTAATAGTGCCATTAGTAAAAGATCTCTGAAGTGTTAAATTATTTAAATAAGCTGCCCTTGCTTAGGAGCTGTAACAGAAAATGTTTTAAAAATGTTTAGCCTTTGCATAACAAGATTTTGTAGTAAGAGATCCTGCTTTACATGTAACAATATGTAATATAGTACCTATGCACTGGGGATTCAGTGTTCTCAGTGCCATCATTATATTTCCAAGGATAAGTGGGACTAGCTGAGTCACTCAGACTCTTGAGTTTGACATTTTTTTGGATAATTATGGAAGTTTTTTAGGCAAAAAATCTTCAAATAGAAAATTAAGCCGGGGGTGGGGAAGGATCTGCACCCCCCACCACTGGTTTCAATTGCCCTGGTACCTCTCCATATGAAAATGGTTTCATACCTGTAGTAAAGAAGCTAGGCACTAGGGATTCAGTGTTCCTTTACCTTGATCACAGTTTCACACACTCTTTCATTTGTCTTGCTCTCCAGGAGGACTATTCTGACATCGTCAAGCTTCAGGTATGTACTGAAAAACTTATTAAGATACAATCTGGTCATTAATACTGTCAGTGTGTGATAATAAGGGTTTTCTTTAAGAGGGATCAAATTTCCTGACAAAAAGAAATGGTGTAACAATACCTCAAATAGCTGAATATTTATCAGCAAAACTGTATGTTTGCCTCTTTTAGTCTAAGTGTGGTGTGGTTATTAAAGAACTGTTCTTTGATTTCTGTCACACTGGCTGTTTAAGATGTCACTGAATGTTGGACCATCGGTGTTAGGGATTCTTAACTGTGTCAGGCCAAGGGCCACTTTAACTTGCATGTTTCCTTCAAATTTATTGCAAAAGACAGAAATCATTACACAACTGGTTTGTTTAATTTTACAAATTTAGACTCATTGAATTTTATGCACCCCATGTTAGTGGGCATTGAGTTCCATAAATGGCTCGTGGCCTTGATAGAACCAAGGATATATGACAAGAATCTTTTCATTTTGCACCTGCTTATACTCCTATGTTCTACCAATAGGGCTGAGGTTGGGGATGTAAACTGGTTGGTGACTTTATAACTCAGTTGTGGGATTATTTTTAAGAAACAAGTGGATGAGTATAAATTGATTCAAGCTAGGCCTAGGAGGGAAATTTGTACTATCCAATATGACCCATGTGTAAATGAGAATACTGGCATATATTCATCAGTCACACTGCACTGTGAGTTATACTCCACAGCCACTTATCTTTTTGGGTGTAGAGACAGGTTTTGGCAGAAGTGTGTCAGCATGTAGGACAGAATATTTCATAGTGGGACAGTGTGATGTGGGACAGTGTGACAGGATGCTGTCAGGAAACTCTGCTATAAAGCCATGAATATTGGCTCTAGTGGCCCATGCAGTTTCATTGGTCATAGCCTCATGATGCCACACAGTCTATAAAAATAAAGTATCTTTAAAAGTTAAATTCCATTCTGAAATAATTCTCTTATTTCTTTGGGTTAGATTTATCCCAATGAGTTGGAGTCAGTGTCTGACTTCCATGGTTTCAAGGAATGGCTGCATACATTTGATATCCTTCGAGGCAAGAACACTGGCGATGAAGACAGTGAGAGTAGGGTGGTTGGCAAATTCAAGGTAAGTTTCCGTGAAGGGTAAAGTGGGGGTAGGAAAGTGAATGAAATGCTTCTTACCAGGAGGGTTTAGGAAGGCATAATATACCCACTGTAGCATTGCATTTTGACTGTCAAAAAACTCTCAGAGTCTAATGAAAATTATTTCCTGCATTATATATGGTCTTGTTCATATAATAAACAAAACTGCAGTATTACAGGCTCTGGAAATCAATGTTAACTATAGTATCACAGTTGCATGGATATATCGATGCTATTTCTTTACTGAGAATGGATTTACACATATTGTGAGGCAACTGTGCATGGTTTTATGAAGACTTGCTGTGTTGCAAAATGCAGAGCAAGAGAAAACTTCTGTAGGAAAGTAGCCTGTTCTTGATAAATGCTTGACAACAGCCCAGAAACTGTAAGCTTTAGCTACTTAGTGGGTAATTTGGAATAGGGGAACACTAAAGGGAAATGCAGTTGGGGCTGGGATATGATGGATCCTTGCTGCTGTATGGGGGCTAACATCTAAAAAGTTTTTTGGACTGGTCTTGAGTGAATGTTCAGTAATGTCCCTGTAAGAGGTAGGGTTGGAAAGTATAAGAACTTGAGCGATGAGTTCATTCTTCTGCTGAAAGGTTTTGCTTAATTTTGTCTTCATTATATAAAAGTATTGCAGGTAGATAACAGTTGCTTCATTAATATTTCAAAGTATTTCTGTTCTTGTTAAACAGGGTTCTTTGAAACTTTACAAGTTTCCTCTGCCTAAGGAGTGGGATGCAAGGAAGGTGTTTGGTGGAGATCCAGTGCTGGGCTTCTTCCAGGGCCTGCCAAGCAGTGAACCAGTGGGTGTATTGGTCAGGGTATACATTGTAAAGGCTAATGACCTACATCCTACAGATGTGGGTGGAAAGGTAACTAGACTGTTGTGGTTTGCCTGTTCACTTTTAAAAATCTGTGGCAAGCTCAGAATTTAATAGAATTTAAGGAATTCTCACCCTTTCTGTTGGCTATATAGCGTAGGTGTAGGAAGCGGGGCGCTAAAGCTCCCCCAGTCAAAAATGTAACAGGTTGGAACTATGCCTTCGCCCCCTTACTCCAAGGACGAAAACCCCTTATTTGTTTCCTCTGTAAGAAATGTCAAAAAAATTGCAGTAATTTACCTTAAAATTTGTCCAATATGTTTCACCAAATTGCATCTAAGGCCCCTCATATATTCAAAAATTCTCCAAAGGGGAGTGGGAACCCCCTTCCCCAGGATGGTGATCTGAAACAACGTTCAGTCCCCCCAGTCTTGAACTATATAGAAAAGGTCAATGAGAAGAAAGAAAAAATACCATCTGAAAGAAACAGGGAATTTTATGAAAATGTAATGTTTGGTTTTTTCTGTTATTGGAAGACAACTTAGCTAAAATATACTGTATGGGCTTTTGAAATATGCATACGAAAGTGATATTGACTTTTCAAGAAATTTATGGATCATGCTCATTACATTTTACCATGAATTTGTACAATGTAGTGAGTAGTATTCTTATAGACATGGTTGTGTTGTGTGTGAAGCAACAGTTCATATGATTTGAAGCTGTGTTGGTTCTCTATTATTGTTTTGAAATGTCAATAATTTACTTTTCTTTTATAACTCCTCCATAACTTTTGAGTTTTGATTTTCATTTTCTTACTTTACTATGTTTTTCTTTGCACAGTCTGATCCTTATGTATGTGTACAGTTGGGCAAGCAGAAACAAAGTGACAAGGAGAACTACATCTCCAAGAATCTGAATCCTGTGTTTGGGAAGTATGTGTGGATTTGATCATTTTTGATCTTTAATTGTATCTTGCTACTAGAAGTCAGCATTTGGCAATTGGAGGGGAGGGCAATGGGGGGGGGGGGAGGGGGGAGGGCAATTGGAGAAGTAAAGGTAGCCTGTGTAGAAAGTGTATTCCTAAGTCTTTCAGCACTGAATAGTTTCACTGTGCATCTTTTGCCATGCCTGGATTGATTTTTAAAGTCTGCCTCATTTTAGAGGCCTACTTTCAATGTTGACTTACTCTGACAAAAATTTGTTTTATAAAGTCAGGAAATTTTTAGCCATTTTTTAATTGCAACTGTCTCTGAAATTTTATTCCATTACCTAGCATGTTTGGTGTCGAAATTCGTGGAATTGTGTCTTTTATTTAAAAATGATATGGTTTCAGATCAGTGTCATGGGAGGTTGCATACTGATATTAGGTTGATCATGTCATCTTCCTTAAGAATGTGAGGGCATAAATCTTGCATGGGGGGGGGGGGGGATATATTTGCCTGTGCTGAGAGGTTTACAGGAATAAGGATGGAGTGGACTAAAGCTGAAGGGAGACTTACGGGTAGTATGACATTAACCAGGAAGTCATCGTGTTGTTGAAAAGGCAAGAAAATGAAGAGTGGGTCTTTGTGGAAGACAATGAAACTGCAAAGTTGTAGAACTGAAAGAAAAAACAGAAAAAAAAAACACATGTTGTTTTGGGGAAAAGGCAAGAAAATGAAAAGTGGGTCTTTGTGGTGATAAAACTGAAAAAAAAAAACAAAACAAAAAAAAAAAACAAAGCAGAACAGAAAGTGATATGTTACCAGTGCACTTTTCCAAAGTGTATCCACTTCTCAGATTTACAACTTACACCCACCACAAGGTACCAGGAGAGCTTTACTATGAACTCTGAATGTGCAGGTGACATCCACCACATTGCATGGGTAAGGGGATATATGCTGTAGGTGGTGGAAGAGGGCAGGGGATCTGCCATGTAAAGTAGTGCAAGGTGTTGAGTATTTCCATCTTTAGTTGGTCATAAGTTTGAATCTGTGAGTACTCTCCTGCACTCGACTTACCACCCTTGCCCCTTCCTTCTCATCTGATTCACATTGACTGGCAGAACGACAAGTACTGAGGACATTCCTTTAATAACACCCTCTCTACAGATGTTTTGAGTTTGAAGCAACCTTTCCCATGGAGTCAAGACTCGTGGTCCAAGTCTATGATTGGGATTTGATTGGTAGTGATGATCTGATTGGAGAGACAGTGATTGACTTGGAGAATCGCTTTTACAGCAAGCACAGAGCAACCTGTGGAATTTGCACAGACTATGCAACGTAAGTGACGTAACGCCATGTATTTCATTGTAATTTTACTTGATTTGATAGAATAACACAGACTATGCAGCATAAGTGACATATCGGCATATACTTTTTGTAGTTTTACTTGATTTGTTAGGGGAATGGCAAGTTTTAAATAAACTGGTGCTTTTCCTTCTTTCTCATGCTTCTTGAGCCTTCCACATCCTCTTACTTTTTCTTTTAAAACATCCTTTTTCCCCTACTTTTTCTGTTGTAAAAGTGAATAGGTTCATCACCATTGGTGAGTATTGAGGCAAGTACTTCTGAAAGCCTGCAAAAATCCTACAAGTGCTTGGGTTTGGATTCTGGGTTTTTTTTTTTTGTGTGTTACTGAATTGGGCTGTGATCCAATTTTGCATGGCTTGACATTAAAGTCAGTTGCCCAGGTAATTAATGAAGTCGGTCACATTTACATTCATACAGAACACACGAGCTGTCATTTATGAGGCTGGGAAATGTCCTCAGATTGTTCTAGTTAAAAATGAAGATTATGCACTAACTATCACATGTATGAAATGAGAACAATGTAAAAGTAATACAGAAATTTTGTAGATGTAGAATTGTTAGTAAGTGTATTAATTTTGTAGAATAATGGTTGTGTCAGCTCTGTACAGTTTTGGGTTTATATTGAAGGCTGTTTGTTTACTCTTTTCCACATTCCTTCCTGGTTAGTAATATCTAATCCTGACGGTGATATTCCAAGGTCTAGTTCATGTTATGGATTTGTGAGGGTGACGTTATTTAAGAATTTAAATATTTGCCCTATTCTCAACACCATCCTGATGTGGAATAAAGTTCTACCTTCGCTGAAACCTGATAACTAGTGCTTGTTCCTTCAAGCTGATCCTTGTAACCAAAATCTAGTCCAGACAAAGAAGAACAGCATTTTAGCAGGTCTTTGGGCTGCCCGGGTGGACATCCATCAAGATCAAATAGTATTGTATGTATTTCTTGGGGTGATATCCAAACAAAAACCTATAATATCTAGCCGAAGAGATTTTTTTTATGTTAGCTCATTTAATTACTATTAATTTGGTGTGATTTTTTCCTTCAGATTTGGCTACAGTATTTGGAGGGATCCACAGAAACCCTCCATGATCCTGAAACAGCTGTGCAAGGAGAACAAGCTTGACCCCCCTGCATACAGCAAAGGGAAAGTAGTGGTTAATGGGATGACCTTTCTTGGTGAAGAGTTTGTTGAAGATGAATCAGGTTGGTAGTAGGCTTCGCTTGATTTGTCACATGTTTAGGTCATTTAGGCCTATTTTGCTTGGAAAAAACTCTTTTGTACCAGAAATGCTCTTAATCGAATGTGAAGGGCCTATTAATAAGGTTTACGCTGCAGGACATGGATTAGGCAAAGTAGCACAACTTTTTTAAGAAATGGGGTGGGGTGGGTTTGGTGGGTTGGTTTGTGGTAGTTTTGGAGGGGGGGGGGGCGTGGTAGGTGTTTGTTAAGATATATTTTAGAATAGCATATGAAAGGAGTACAAGCAGAATTGATCTCTTGTGTTATCACCTTGGCTGTCCTCTTCTCGTTAAGCATAATTTCTTTCCTTTGTATTGATATTTCTGAGAGGTAAAATGGTACAGTAATTTCAATTTGCAAGTTTACAAAAAGTTTTTCCTTTTCCCTGTAACTGCAAAAAAGTGTTTGGCTACATCTGAGTGATAGGCAGACACTATCTAGACTTTGCGGCATTTGACTCTAGGTGACATGTTTCTTGTATTTTCTTTCTCTGTATCTTAAATTTTCAAGAATTTGTGTGTTTTAAATACTTTAAGACTTTCCCTTTAGTATTGACGCTTAAAAATATTGACTTTGCACTATTCCTTGACTGTAATGTAGTGTCAGACAGGTGCTCACACAGCAAGACTTTTGTGTACCATGAAATTGTTTTCTGTTTGTTGAAGGTATGAATTTAAATGAATAATGAAATATTTTAACTTGGGAATTCCACAGTTGCAATGAGTTTTAATGTTACGCTTACCTTTTAGCATACAATCTGAGGTCATTTTGATCACTTAACCTGACAAATGGTCATGATCGGTGGTCATGTCAACTGATTTGTTACTGAGTATTGTGTTTGATTTTTTCTATCTAACATATATGCGTGATGGTGTCAACCTGGTGACACCTGCCATATCAAACTTTTCTTTTGCTAAGGGCATATGCTTTTTAATGCTCTGTGATAAGATGTGACAGTTCTGTAAATGTACCTATTTCTTTTTCAGAAAACAGCAAAGTCCGTAAGGAAATTTTCATGTCTTTTATTTTCCGTCACTTGGTACCATCTCAATTGGGGATCTTGTACATCTTTGCTACTAAATGATAAAGCTTACTAAATGTAGCAATGATAGTGCTGATTTATAGTTTTTCCATCTTGAATCCAAGTAATGATACTTCGTCCTTGCAGAGCTGAAGGAAGAAGGGAATACTCACTACTCACTTGTAACATTGGAGTTATCAAGTTTTTCCATATTAACCTACCTTAAATTACAAACTGTTTGTCCGACTGTCTGTCTGTCTGTCTGTCTGTCTGTCTGTCTGTGTGCCTGTCTGTCTGTGTATCTTTCTGTGAGTCTGTGTGTCCTGCCTAGATCAGATTATATGCAGTGAGCATATTTGCTACAGTAAAAGGGTAAGCTTAATTTCATCAAACTTCAGGGAATGGTATTTCTTTGGTTATATTCTGTTTTTTGAAGAAAAGTTCACCTCACAGCTAATAATGTGATAGTTTGGATGAAATTTTATAGGTGAAATGAACGATCCCTGCACTGTAAATGTATGGTAGTCAGTCTAAAGATGCATTATTTTGTAGCATATTCTTTCAAATGCTTCATCTAAATGTCATAGGTCAAAATGCATCTTGTTTGGGAGTGCTCTCATCTAAATTATTTATAACCAAAGTGACACCTTGGGACATAGCTTAATTAAACATTTAAAGTGAATGAATTCAGAAATAAATGTTTAAATTTAATTTGAAAGTAAATAGCAATGCAGCTTATCAGCTAAACTCAATCAAATCCTGCTCTTTCTGGTGTGGTGAGGGAACAAAGAAAGTGATTTGTGTGTGGACACTTAAAATGCATCAATTTAGCTTTGTAGCTTTCATTTTGACAGAGTTGGAAGCTGAGCCAGCTATAATTGGAGGAGTACCTGTCACTCCCAGTCCTCCTCCCCCGAAGCAGGAGGAGAAAAAGGATGATGATTTGGGTAAAACACCAAATGACCCCCCATCTCTCAATAATTTTTGATGCCAGCAACTTCCCTCATTCTGCTAACATTTCACATCCAGTGATAAGGATATCATGCATGAAAAAAAGTTGGTCACAAAGTGTACCTTTGCATTTAATTGTGAAAAATTGTGACTGATGTGAAAATTGTGCAGTACTTGAACATTGCGAAAATTTGTTGAATGGCAAGAGGTCATGTTCAGTTCTGTAAAGCACAGCATATTCAGGTCACTGTTAGGTTAGGTGAGTTCCATTTGGTTAAAGTCAAGTTTTACTGTCATATTTAGTTGATACTGGTTTAGAGTATTTTGAAACATTAGGGCAGAATTGAAAAAGCTGCATTCTGGGCTACTTCATACAGATTCATAAAGGCTTAAATTGTAAAGTATGGGTTTCAGAAAGAAAAATTTATGTGACATACTGCGAATAATCATTTCAGTCGGTGGTTTTGTGTAGGAAATCAAAATTAATGAAATTTAAATTTAATGAATGATTATTTCATCCATTCTACCCCCCCCCCCCCCCCCCCCCCGCTTCCATTTCATTCCTGCAAAAGAGAAGCCTCATGGTCTCAGACCTACACCAGTTGTATCTGATGTCCAGTTTACAAATTCATATGTGGTAGAATTGCATGCCTCATTTAAGTATCAAATGTTTAGTTTTATACTTGTGAATATGCCAGGCTGACTAGAGATTACCAAATACAGACTCCTGCCTAGTCCTATTAATTATGCCAGGTTGGTCAAAACTTCTAAGAACTTAAGATATTGTGCTTACGTAAATAAAATCAACTTTGCAATTCCCAGGCTAGGTCATTTAGGAAGGAATGATAAACTGTTTCTGGTAATGTTTATGCCCAGAAAATTGCAAGTAAAACTGGCAGTCAACATATTTTGCTGACCTTAATGATAGCCACTACAACTAGCAGTATGATATCTTGAGTGATTAGCTATTTTATGGAAGGTAACCAGCATCCTTTCTTAGCCCAGCTTTGTTAACCTTTTTTTGTCAGAAAATGGTATTTCATGTGGATTAATAGCAGTTCTTTGCTTTTTACTAACATGAGAGCCTCACTAGGCAACAAATATTGAGCCATCTGTTATTTGGTGTAATTTTTTTATCTGTTAAAATGTTCTATTGTAAGTTATTATTTCTTCTGACATTAACAGTTTTGGTGATGTAAGAAGTGAAAATAATAATCTAATCACAAATTCCCCTCTGTCCACATGTTCACACCTTCTTCATCTTGCACCACTTGTTCAAGTAAATCATTTTTGGTTTCGATGATAAGAGAAACCTATGCATTCATGATGGCGTGTGTGTGTATGTATGTGTGTATGCGCGCGTTTGTAATGGGCGCCTATTGGGGACACACACCGGTCCGTGAGACGTGAACTGGGGACATGATGAAAATCGGGGATATCCCCGATTTTAGTATCACTTCAAATGTGCCTTTGGGAGTCAAAGTAGTACGCCCTCTGCTTGTCGTACAGTTTCAAGCAAGTTCCACAGTTCACCTGCTGACCGCACGTTCGTGTGTAAAATCTGTGTAATTTTAGCTTTGATTAAATGCCATACACTCTCTTGTGAAATTATCCCCGGTTTCTGTGTGTGGAAAACACGCCCCTTTTTCACACACGACCATGCGCTGAGCAGGTGAACTGGGGATATTTCAATAGAGAGTAATTATCCCCGGTTCCCTAACTTTCGCAGTGTGTGAAATATGCTCCCCATTTCCATAGCTGGCCGTCCAAGTAGATAGAAACATAAATTGAGTTATTTCAACATGGGATATCTACAGCTATGATGTAGCCATTGTAATTCCAATGACGTTTTGGCTCTAGCGCCCCCAGAAAGTGTATCCTCACTTCACGTCTCAAAATCCAGTATCCCCAGTAGGCGCCCTGAACGGGTATGTGTGTGTGTGTGTGTGTGTGGGTGTGTATGTGTGTGTGTATGTATGCGTTTGTAATGGGCGCCTATTGGGGACACACACCGGTCCTTGAGACGTGAACTGGGGACATGATGAAAATCGGGGATATCCCCGATTCTAGTATCACTTCAAATGTGCCTTTGGGAGTCAAAGTAGTACGCCCTCTGCTTATCATACAGTTTCAAGCAAGTTCCACAGTTCACCTGCTCACCGCACGTTCGTGTGTAAAATCTGTGTAATTTTAGCTTTGATTAAATGCCATACACTCTCTTGTGAAATTATCCCCGGTTTCTGTGTGTGGAAAACACGCCCCTTTTTCACACACGACCATGCGCTGAGCAGGTGAACTGGGGATATTTCAATAGAGAGTAATTATCCCCGGTTCCCTAACTTTGGCAGTGTGTGAAATATGCTCCCCATTTCCATAGCTGGCGGTCCAAGTAGATAGAAACATAAATTGAGTTATTTCAACATGGGATATCTACAGCTATGATGTAGCCATTGTAATTCCAATGACGTTTTGGCTCTAGCGCCTCCAGAAAGTGTATCCCCACTTCACGTCTCAAAATCCAGTATCCCCAGTAGGCGCCCTGAACGGGTATGTATGTGTGTGTGTTTGTGACACTTTGCTCGTTAACACGATATCTCAAGAAGGGAAACTCTGACAGTTCTCAAACTTGGTACATAGATGCCCCGTATTGAGAGGAAGAACCCTATTGTTTTTGGTGGGGGTCAAAGGTCACCTGGGGTCACCGGGGGTCAAACTCTGAAAACCTTGTTAACACAATATCTTGAGGTAGGAAGCTTGGATGAATTTCATACTTTGTGTGTAGATGCGTTATGGTATGAGGAAGAACCCTATCATTTTTGGTGGAGGTGAAAGGTCATCTGGGGTCACCGGGGTCAAACCTTGAAAACTTCGTTAACACGATATCTCAAGAAGGGAAACTCTGACAGTTCTCAAACTTGGTACATAGATGCCTCATATTGAGAGGAAGAACCCTATTGTTTTTGGTGGGGGTCAAAGGTCACCTGGGGTCACCGGGGGTCAAACTCTGAAAACCTTGTTAACACAATATCTTGAGGTAGGAAGCTTGGATGAATTTCATACTTTGTATGTAGATGTGTTATGGTATGAGGAAGAACCCTATCATTTTTGGTGGAGGTGAAAGGTCATCTGGGGTCACCGGGGGTCATACCCTGAAAACTTTGTTAACAGGATATCTCAAGAAGGGAAACTCTGACAGTTCTCAAACTTGGTACATAGATGCCCCATATTGAGAGGAAGAACCCTATTGTTTTTTGGTGGGGGTCAAAGGTCACTTGGGGTCACCGGGGGTCAAACTCTGAAAACCTTGTTAACACAATATCTTGAGGTAGGAAGCTTGGATGAATTTCATACTTTGTATGTAGATGCGTTATGGTATGAGGAAGAACCCTATCATTTTTGGTGGAGGTGAAAGGTCATCTGGGGTCACCGGGGGTCAAACCTTGAAAACTTCGTTAGCACGATATCTCAAGAAGGGAAACTCTGACAGTACTCAAACTTGGTACATAGATGCCCCATATTGAGAGGAAGAACCCTATTGTTTTTGGTGGGGGTCAGAGGTCACCTGGGTTCACCATCGGTCAAACTCTGAAAACCTTGTTAACACAATATCTTGAGGTAGGAAGCTTGGATGAATTTCATACTTTGTATGTAGATGCGTTATGGTATGAGGAAGAACCTTATCATTTTTGGTGGAGGTGAAAGGTCATCTGGGGTCACCCGGGGTCATACCCTGAAAACTTTGTTAACACAATATCTCAAGAAGGGAAGCTCTGACAGTTCTCAAACTTGGTACATAGATGCCCCATATTGAGAGGAAGAACCCTATTGTTTTTTGGTGGGGGTCAAAGGTCACCTGGGGTCACTGGAGGTCAAACTCTGACAACCTTGTTAACACAATATCTTGAGGTAGGAAGCTTGGATGAATTTCATACTTTATATGTGTATGCGTTATGGTATGAGGAAGAACCCTATCATTTTTGGTGGAGGTGAAAGGTCATCTGGGGTCACCGGGGGTCATACCCTGAAAACTTTGTTAACACGATATCTCAAGAAGGGAAGCTCTGACAGTACTCAAACTTGGTACATAGATGCCCTATATTAAGAGGAAGAACCCTTTCGTTTTTGGCGGGGGTCAAAGGTCACCTGGGGCCACCGGGGGTCAAACTCTGAAAACCTTGTTAACACAATATCTCGAGGTAGGAAGCTTGGATGAATTTCATACTTTGTATGTAGATGCGTTATGGTAAGAGGAAGAACCCTATTATTTTTGGTGGAGGTGAAAGGTCATCTGGGGTCACCGGGGATCAAACCCTGAAAATCTTGTTAACACAATATCTTGAGTTACAAAGCTTGGATGAATTTCATACTTTGTATGTAAATGGGTTATGGTAAGAGGAAGAACCCTATTTCTTTCGGTGGAGGTCAAAGGTCATTTGGGGTCACCAGGGGTCAGACCCTGAAAACCTTGTTAACCTGCTATCTCCAGGTAGGAAGCTTGGATAAATTTCATACTTTGTTTGTAGATGCCTTATAGGTAGAGAAAGAACCCTATTATTTTTGGTGGGGTTCAAAGGCCATCTGGGGTCACCGGGGGGTGAAACCCTGAAAACCTGGTTAACACAATATCTCAAGGTAGGAAGCTTGAATAAGTTTCATACTTTGTATGTAGATGTGTTATAGTAAGAGGAAGAATCCTATCATTTTTGGTGGAGGTCAAAGTTCATTTGGGGTCACGGGGGTTAAACTCTGAAAAACTTGTTAACACGATATCTCCAGGTAGGAAGCTTAGATAGATTTCATACGTAGTATGTAGATGCATTATAGTGAGAAGATGAATCCTATTGTTTTTAGTGGAGGTCAAAGGTCATCTGGGGTCACCAGAGGTCAATGTCTGAAAACCTTGTCAAGACGATATCTCCAGGTAGGAAGCTTGAATAGATTTCATACTTGGTAAATTGATGTGTTATAGTGAGAAGATGTATCCCATTGTTTTTGGTGGAGTTGAAAGGTCATCTAGGGTCACTAGGGGTCAAACACTGAAAACCTTGTTAACACAGTTTCTCAAGGGAGAAAGCTTGGATAGATTTTATACTTAGTATGTGGATGTGTTATGGTGAAAAGATGGACCCTATTGTTTTTGGTGGAGGTCAAAGGTCATCTAGGGTCACCAGAAGTAAAAAAAGCAAAATTTCCCAAGAATTCCCAAGACTAAATAGGAATACAAAACTGTATTTTTCCAACATGTTAAGATAGCATTTGACCATTGACTGAAAGATATGGGACATCATATGGCTTTATATGGAATAGAACATATATCATCGAAACCTCAATGCATTTTTGCATTCTGGTTTTCATTGTAATAAGAAAGACCATCCCCATGCACATATACAATTTATTGCATGATTTTGAAAATATCTATATTATACATTTAAATAGTGAATTGAAATGTTAAAAATACATAAACTAGCTAGTCTGTCTATATATGCCACTAGGAACAGGCAGTCAGTAACATTGGGCAAATTTAAACTTCAACTTTTGAAAATGGAATTATGAAAGTTGACTGAAGTGATCAAAAAATTTAAAAAAAAAAATGACCACATTTTAGGGTTTAAAGTGCCTGAAAATGAAGGGAACAATACTGTGTTACAAGCTATTGTCTTTGGAGATTTCACTGACAGGGTAACTTGCCTGGGTTATTTTTCCACATTGAATTAATAAAGTTTTGTGTCAACCTGAGAACAGGCTGCAAATAAGTTGATTGTCTATGTCCAAAGAGAAGTTAATTGTTATCTAATTATACAACCATGCATGTTGTTTTAATTTCTTTAAAGCTTACATATGAGCATCATACTGTAAGCAGCAACAAATGTTTTGGAAGGGAGACACATGAAAACTTGCTTTAATATACCTTTGTGAGGTATAATGCTTTTTATTCTTTGGCAGACCATTGTACTACACTGAAAGTTTATACATGGTGGGAGGCAAAACTGAAGACAAGGAAATGAGCAGGGGTTGTGACCCCTTCCTTGTCTCCTCCATGTGGGGCCAACTTGGATGTACTTATTCTAAACTAAAATATTTTTTTTTTGTCTATAATAATAAATTTCAGGCATCAAGAAACCTAGTGATGAACATGTTGCTTTGGAAGCTCTCAAACGCTTCCATGAGATCCCTGGAACAAAAGGCCGCAAGATGGTACCAGAGCATGTAGAGACGAGGCCCCTTTACAGTCCAGAAAAACCTGGTATTGAGCAGGGTCGGGTAGAAATGTGGGTGGATATGTTCCCAATGGACATGCCCCTGCCTGGGGCTCCCATTGACATCTCCCCCCGAAAACCCAAGAAGTACGAACTAAGAGTTATTATCTGGAACACTGATGAAGTAGTTTTAGCAGATGATGCTTTCCTGACAGGAGAGAAAATGAGTGACATATTTGTAAAAGGGTAAGGCCTTGAATTTGCATGTTAGTGATAGAAATAATTGATATACATTTCACGAAAGTTTAAGTGAGGGAGTTAATATGTCAGTGTAGTGGTAAAAATGGTTTTGTATGTTTCTGGGTGGCCATTCTGTAATTAACATCTAGAGTTCGATAGCATGAAAAACCTGCTTTTTAATGGTAGTTAAACTTTTCAATGCTTTCTACATCGCACTTGATATTGTGTGAAGTAATGACAATATGTGAAAATATTCTTATTCTTGAATTAAGGAGTATGCAGTTTGTAAATGGAAACAGCATTGTGAAAATGTATGTTGAACTAAAGAAGCTTACTTTACCACAAAAGTAAATTGTGTAAACATGAATGGAAGTGTACTCATATTTAATATTTTTCTGTAAATTTGTCATAGTGAGAAAATTTGTGTACAATTTTTGGCAGATGGTTAAATGGACCAAATGATGACCAACAGTCAACAGACATTCATTATCGCTCACTGACTGGAGAAGGTAACTTCAACTGGAGATTCATCTACAGGTTTGAGTATCTTGCTGCAGAGGAAAAGATGGTGATTCGTAAGAAGGAATCTACCTTCTCGGTAGATGAGACTGAATACAAAGTACCCCCTCGTCTTATGCTGCAAGTCTGGGATGCAGACAGTTTCTCGGCAGATGACTTCCTTGGTGAGGCTTAGTTGTATTTGAGTGGGTTGTGAAGGAGTAGAGTTTGACCAGTCAGATGTACTGTGAGCTATCCATGCAGCATGGTGTTCACTTGAGGCATCTGTGGTGCACAGTATTTACGATAGCAGAAATGACTGTAGTATGTGTATACAGAGGAATTTCATGTGACATCACGCAATTGGAGTTAGAGTTAGATGAGCTTTTACGGCTCAGTTTCTAACCAATTGGTTTAAGTCAGGCCACCCAAGGCCATTTTTCCAGTTGTGGCTCACTGGTTTGTTTTCCCTACTCCATTGCTTATGCTGAGCACCAAGCACAATGGCACTAGGTTCCATTTTTAAAGTCTTTGGTATGACCCGGCCAGGAGTCGAACCCCAGACCTTCCGGCTGCAAGTCAGATGCTCTTACCACTTGACCATGCAGGCGGTCTTCACGTGATTGGAATATCAGTGGGGGATCCAGGATTTGGTAGAAGGGGGGCCCAGGTCGTAGTGGTTTATATAAAAGTCCGATCGGAGGAGGGATCTAAGGGGGGAGGCGGTGCGCCAGGGGCGGTGCCAGGGTATTTTGATAGGAGGTAAAGTATGTGATGAGTGATCACTGTCCTGGTGGAGGGGTCTAAGGGGAGGGGGTGTCCCCCTCCCCTTTGAGAAATTTTTGTTAGTTTAAGGTTGCTCAGATGCAAAATGGTGATGTCTTTGGTATATTTTTTGGACGTACTGATCATACATGACTGGAAAGTGTTCATAATCCAGTCAATTTTAATTTTTGGTTGGGTGGAAGATGCTTTTCTGGGGAGGGGTCTAAGGTCTTTAAGAAAATTTTGTTAATTTAAGATTGCTTAGATGCAAAATGGTGATGTATTTAGCATATTTTTGAAACTGATCATATATGGCTGGAAAATGCTCTGCATAATTTAGTGGAATTTAAATTTTTGGTTGGGTGAAACATGCTTCTCTGCAGAGAGGTCTAAGGGGAGGGGGAAATTTTTGTTAATTTAAGGTTGCTCAGATGCAAAATGGTGATGTCTTTGGTATATTTTTTGGACGTACTGATCATACATGACTGGAAAGTGTTCATAATCCAGTCATTTTTAATTTGTGGTTGGGTGGAAGATGCTTTTCTGGGGAGGGATCTAAGGGGAGGGGTGTCCTCTCCCCTTTAAGAAAATTTTTGTTAATTTAAGATTGCTTAGATGCAAAATGGTGATGTCTTTAGTATATTTTTGAAACTGATCATGTATGGCTGGAAAATGCTCATAATTTAGTGAAATTTAAATTTTGGTTGGTTGAAAGAGGAGAGTAAGTTACCTTTGTTGTCCACATATTAGGATGGCAGTTTCCCGAATTGAAGTCTCCTTTTCCCTTATATTACCCTAAATTCGAAGTATATTTCATTAAAGTAAATTACAAAGCTTAAAGAAGATGCTAACGTTGCAGCAAGTTATAGTTAACTTAAGAGCCTGAGGTTGTTGAAAATATTCCTCTAAATATTAAAGAATTCTGAAATTCCCTTGAAAGTAGAAGCACTGTTCCCAATGATGTGGGCCCGGCCGGTAATAGACTGAAGTAAGCAGTCCAATGCAGCGCTCATGGGTAACCCCTTGCAATGCCCGGAAAAAGTTATTGTGACCAATATAAGCCAAAATGTTATCAGCCGGAGGTCAGTAACAGAATTATTAACATAAGACTGATTTTCTGAGGTAGAAATTTAAATAATGAGCAAATTTGAATTTCACTCTGACACATCACAAAGGCCTATTTAATTGGAAATAGGGCCTAGTCATTTGTTTTATGACGTTGAAAAAAACTTCAAAATTTTTTGGAAGGGGGGGCCCGGGCCCCCTGGGCCCCCCCTAAATCCGCCCATGAATATTGCCCAGCACTGAAGTGCAAAACATGTGCAGTAAGCGTATTTACACCAAACGCGCATGACGTAACCATAGAAACTACTGTGACATTATGAAAGTTATGGTGATGTAGTGGATGCTTGCCCTTCAAAACGATCGAAAGAGACGGGTGATCATGTGATGTTGGTGAAACCCCTCTATAGTGGTATTTACTGGGAACTTGACAGTTAGTGGTGTATATTGGACATCATTTGAGTTGCCATGCTATAGTGGATGTGGTGGGCATGTAGAATGCACTACATTCATCTGTGTGGTGAGCTATATACTGGAAACTGTGTATCACTGGTGATACATAGTGGAAATTACCTCTCTGTGTACAGTGGTATTATCTGCCATCCCTGTTTGGCTTATTTTTTGCATTTTAAGGCGTTTTACTCTTACACTATAAAAATGCCTGGTTCAGACTTGAACCGATTCTGATCAAATGGGCACTGAACAGAAGTCTGGTCAGATATTTGACTAAATTTGGTTCATTTTGAACCAGAAATGGTTAGTTTCGAACAGAGCTGAGTAAAACATTTGATCCTTTTTCTGCAGTGCCTATTTTATCCATTTTTGGTTTGAGTTGGATGTTTTTAGAGTGTGTGCTTTGACTTTAGTACACAGAAAATTGTATGCCTACAATTTTAAGTGTTCCATAAGGCACTGTGATTCTGCAATTCTTGTACACTATAATTCCTGCAAAGCAAATATTGGGAAATTTTTGCTCCTTTTTTCTTGTGTGCAGGATTTTTCTTTGGTACCTATTTGTAGTGAATAAGTATTATAATGTTGAGAATTATGGCTAAGTTAAGGCTGATAACATATGCCCTTAAACTTACGGTTTCGAAATAGGGTGCACGTATGTTTTACATCACATTCAAGTACTGACTGAAAGTTTTGCTTTTTAGGCAGTTTTGGAGATCTCCTCTTGATATGACATTTATCCTCAGTTTTAAGGGGAGGGGTGGAAGGACTTCCCTCCCCCCCCCCTTCCCGATTCTAAGTCCTAGTGCCATGTTTAAAGTATTTTATGCATTGTTTGAAAATTTATGGGGAAGATGAAATAACATGTTTTCATCAGTTTGTTGGTCTTACTCTTTAATTTTAGGTGCATGCACCCTGGACCTGAACCGTTTTCCAAGAGGTGCCAAGACTGCCAAGAAGTGTACCCCTGATATTCTTAAATTGGATGGCAGTGTCCCTCTGATGAACCTGTTTAAGCTCAAGAGACACAAGGGATGGTGGCCCTTCATGGCCCAGTCCGAGCATGAGGAGGAGGAATTGACGGTAAGTGATGTAAAATTGTAAGCAATTAGCACATTTCTCATACTGTATCTTTCGGGTGAAATTCATGGTTTGGGGGCAATATAGTGGGAGAGGTTGGTCTTTCACATTGCCCATTACTAATAATCTTAATATCGTAGTTATTGTTTAAGGTAGGTTTAACCCTGAAGGGACCAAACACCTGTATCCTACCCTCGCCGAGGACCAACCACTTTTTACATTGTGGTAATGAATATGGGAATGGAATTTCAGTCTTTGTATTCTATAAGAAATCACCTTTCTAAAAAAGTGTTGAACACAAGTTTTGTTTAGAACTGTATAATGCTTCATTTGATACCAAAACATTTCCAAAATCCCTCGTAGCTACAGGCTATGTTGTGCATATGTCGCACAGGTGGCCTATTGGTTAAGCCTTAAGCCTCAGTCACACTACAACGAATTCGGATCGGATTCCGATCCGATTTTTGTGATTTTTTATTAAAATCTCCTCCATTTGGGGTTGGAAAGAACCCCAAATTTACCAACCTGTGTAGTTATATAATTTTTATCGCAGGACTACGAAAATTAAATTTATACGAATTATTTCGTGACGTCACATCGACAGACAGTTTTTATCGGACTACGCGTGTCCGATAAAAGCTGTTTGTCGGTGTGACGTCACGAAAAAATCAGTTAACATTTTATTTTCATAGACATCTGATGCAAATCATATATTTACACTTGTTGGCAAATTTTGGGCTCTTTCTGACCAGAGATGGAGAAGATTTGAATAAAAACTCACAAAAATCGGATCGGAATCCGCTCCAAATTCGTTGTAGTGTGACCGTGGCTTTAGCCTCTTCTCACTGCATGCTATATTGTATAGTTTCAAAAGCAACATGAACCATATCATACATCATCATTGCTGTATGCAATGAACGTAGACTCCAAAATGATGGCACTATGTGTATATTCATTTTCTCTTAAGAGAAATGTCTAGTGTGGCTGTCACCAAAAGGCGACCATGGTATTTTTTTTTTAATTAGGTGGTGATTTCACAGGATTTTGATCAAAACATTGCGTCCTAAAAGACTAAATAAATCCTTTCAGTGTTAGTTTGAGAGTAGTGGTGTAGTTAAAGAAAACTGTAATTGACAGTTTTCCCTAAAGTCAAATGTACCTTCCAGCTGTTGAGCCAGTACTGTCATTCTTCCTTTGGAAGTACAGTGTACATAGTCCATTAAACACTCATTGTTGGCATGCTGAAAATGTGAAAGCATGCTCACTCATACAACCCTTCACATTTCAACTCAACTGGATCATTGCATTGATCAAAGTTTTGAAGACTGTTTGGGTTAATGACTGAGACTGAGATGGTTTTTAGGCCAGTTTTAAGTCGTGTTGGCAAGAGTTTTTGAAAACTGAATATGTTCAGTTTTCCAGATGGGAGTCATGCTGTAGTAAGCAATTCAACCAATCAGCTATTATAGATTGGTCATGAAGCCATTAAAAAGGTTTTCAAATGTAAAGTGCAACCTTGCAACACGGCTCTATAAAGGCTAATCAGTTGTTCAGTGCTTGAGGGTCTGCCGTACAACTGAAACCATGCCATGAACAACTACTGAAAACATGGTCACGGGAATGTAGTAAGTTGCAGCATGCAAAGTTGTACAGTGTGCAGTGGGCATCACAAAATACTCATAAACTGAAACAGAAAATTAGTCTATTAGATGAGTGACCCCTATTTGATGAGGGTGTCTGTATAGTGTTATGTGTTGTGTAATGATGTTGCTGAAGATCCATGTGTCACACAATTGAGGAATATTTACTTTTGTCCTTTCATACCAGGAAAGACGATTACTGTGTAAAATGGTTTTTATTTCATTGCTGTAAAGCATATAATTTAAAATGTAGTGGTGAATATTCAAAAGCATTACTTGTATATTAAACTTCCATTTTCTTTCATTTTAAAACCTGTGTAAAAATATAGAATTTTTAGTTATTTCTCTCATTATGTTATGATTGGTAACAATTGTAACTTGAATAACTCCATGTTAATGATTAATGCAATGATTTTAATAAGGGTACAAGATAGTTATACTTAACTAACTCCTTATTTGAAAACTTTTAAATTGAAAAGTATTTAAAAATGGATAAGAAGTATCATTTTTATTTGTAGTACATAGTGATAGTAGTTTTTCACTAACTATTTATTCCACATGCAATTGTTTACGATTAATAGGCCCTTTTCCAAATAGCAATTACAAAGGATTGTGGGATAGAATTTTTGTTCACATCTTTTTTGGCCACAGTAATTTGCCATTAACATTAACAATGCGCATCAAAAACTCTATCCCACAATCCTTTGCAATTGCTATTTGAAAAAAGGTCTATTGCTACATGGGCCCAGCCCTACCTGTCTGTGTGGTTCCCCTTGCAGCATGAAATAGTAGGTTATAGGCCTATTTCATTCTTTTACCCAACCCTGGACAATAAACTTCCTTATACGGCAATTGGTTGCCAAACTTGAATAGTTTTCTTGACTTTGTTAACCACTGGTCACAACATCTCCCATTACTTTGTGGATTATTGTTGGTGGAATTCAATTTTTCTTTGGTGTGATCAGGGATCATAGGGCTAAACCAAGATTATTTTAATGTAAGCCTGAGCCTGGCAGCTATATTGTCAGAAAGAAGATTTTGTAAGGGCCAGCATATATGAACTCACCACTGTATAAAACGTGGTGATCAGGATTGTCCAGGGTTGCTCTTACTGCATGAAAAAAACTAATAAAACAGGCCTATTCTGTAGCTGTCTGACAAGCACCTGCATGCCTTTGTTATTTTTTATTTATTTTTTGTATACCAAGCAGGGGCAAATTAGAATGCAAACCCTGCCTAGCTGTTCAAATTTTCAATACATTTGTGCAGAACAAGTGTTGTTTTTGTTTTCAAAATTTTGGCTACATATTCTTTAAATGTGGCATGTGATTCAGGCTGCTGAATTTGTCCCCTGGTGCTATATTTTACATCTAGGTGTTTAAGTATCAGGTTTTTGTGTACATTCCTGATACTATAAACACAGCGTGTGCATAACCTTGATACTTCCTTTACATTGCAACATTCACCAACCTTTTATGCATGTAGCCTGACATCTCATTTTGGTGATTGGCTTGCATGAAAATTTTTAAAACTGACAAGAGTTTCCTTAAACCCACCAGTTGGTCTCACCAGCCAGCTACAATGGCAGAGCCATTTTCCATCTGTTTTAATTCCACAGCATGTATTTATCAGCAAAATTGCTTATATGACACATTCCTTTTGCATGGGTTATGCATGTAAAATTTGTCATTGCATGAAAAATTTTGCTCCCACCTTTAAGACTCCTTTATACTTTGAACCAAAGCAGGTGCCTCTATCCTCCAGCCTGAAGAGAAGCAAAAAGACATTTCTTGTGCATGGAATATGCATGTAAAATTTGTTGCTGCATGAAAAATTTTTTCTTCCCACCTTTAAGACTGATTTGAACCCAAAGCAGGTGCCTCTCCCCACCAGTCTGAAGAGAAGCAAAAAAAGGAGTGCTCATTTTTACTTGGGATTTTCAAATCTCGTTTCAAAATTATGATGCATGCTGTATATATTGTAGGATAAGGAGAACTCGAGAGAACTATGCATGTCATTGCAACCTATCTCTCAATAGGTACAGACATTTTTACAGATTTTCAACCTTTTGCAAAGCAAGTGTATCATTTGGTATTCACTTGTCACCAGCACCTTCCCCTTTTACAGCATCTCCATCACAACTTGGTCATCACAGTTCTATTATTGTCTAGTGGGGTGACAACTGGACTTAACATGTGTTTTCATCTTCAGTTGGTTCAAGGTTTTGCTTGGGAAGAAATAAAGTTACTCTGTTTGTTGAGTAGATCACAATTTTCTGGCAGTTCGTTGAGTGGAACACAGCTTTCCTGACATATTGCACTTGTGAAATTGTGTTGTGTATATGATAACCTGTTAAAATGGTGCCTTTCTCCTCCCCCCCCCCACAGTCCCCCTCCCCCCCCCCCCCCCACTTAATCCACATTTTGGCAGAAGTTAGTACTCTGGTCTACATTTCTGATTGGCAGGGTGTTCGTACAATTTGTTGGTGTAGTTGTGTTACAATGCTGCATGTTAAAATTAATAAGGAGCCCACATCAAGACTTGAATGTCTTGATCTCCAACAGCTTTACATTTTTCCAGTTCCAGCAAGTTACTGTAAAGTGGTCTCAGGATGGTTATGTGTTTTCAAAGTGGCTTTGCATTATTATGCAGGTGATATCTCTTAGAAATCTGTTATCAACACTCCTAGCTGCATCCTTGGCCTTGTATACATCGATTTCATGGGTACAACTGTTTTTTGAGTGTATCACCATTTTTCTGGCAGTTTGTTGAGTGGGTCACAGTTTTCCTGACATATTGCAGTAGTGAAATTGTGTTGTGTGTTGTGTATGATTACCTGTTAAAATGGCACCTTTCTTCTCCCTCCCCTACAGTACCACCCCCCACCTCCACTTTGGTGGACCTTGTACCTGTGATAGGTTTTTAATCTGAAAACAGTGTCTCATATCTAGAAGGACAGACTTGAAGACTGGAAGGAGATCTACACCCTCTTCAATTTTGCTCCTGCAGGTGTTCATTGTCAAGTGTAAAAAAGCCTGAAATGATAGTTCGCTTATTTGTTGTGTTCTGGCTTTTCATGGGCTTAGAATTTTTGTGAGGGTTCTGTCTAATGCTATCAATGTGGAGTTGTGGACACATGATTAGCACTGCTCTTTATTATGTTATCAACATTGCTAAAACTGTGGCAGCAATTCTTCATGGCACAATTTGTCAGTTTTTATCATCCATAACATTTGCTTTAAAGCATTTTAAAGAATTAATTTCGTGCATGTTTTCATTCTTTCTCAATTTGTACACCTTTAATTTGTAGCATTGTGGTAGGCACCAGTGGCATAACTGGGGGGGCATGAGGGGCAGGTGCCCCCTCCTAGGGCAAAGCCATGCCACCCCAGGTGCCCCCCTGGGGAAAATTTTGTACAGTTTTACGTATGTTAGTCCTATAGAGAGGGACAAAAATCAGTTGTGCCCCCAGGAAAGGTTTGTGATCCCCCAGTGCCCCCCTGCTTAAAAAATCCTGGCTATGCCACTGGTAAGCACACTTGGAATAATCTGTAGTGAATTTCTATACCTATGCCTTAGTTTACACTTTGTGAAGTAATGACTCTTCAGCTTTTTTCTCTGCTCACCAAATATCAGTGAATGTCTTGACACCACAACCTCCACAGTAAACAAGCCAAACCTGTATAATTTTAAATGTTAAGAGATTCTGTGTGTAAGCCAGTGACTGCATCCTTAATCTCTGAGCATCATCAAGCTTCATCTCTTCCAATTTCCGACTCCTGATGTATCTTCATCATGGCCTCCCTCTCTTTTAAATCTCTGTTCAACCATTCTTTCAAAAAGGTGCAAATATTCCTTTGTGGTCATGTCCCAAACAATCCACTCTGAAGGTAGAATTCCCAGTCACTTTGGAACCACATCTGGTTATTTCAGAACCACTTCCATCTTTGCTCCCATGTAGCATTGACATACTTGTTCGCAATTTGTCTTTTGTTTTGGATGTTATCACCATTAATCTACCCGATTCTCTTTTGTAATAATGACATTTTGGATGATACTCATCCTCATAATCCTCATCATCCTGTTCATCAACGTCTTGGTCTCACATCTGTACCATAACTTCATAAATAGCAGCCGCATCATAAGCTGAGCGTAAGTTCCTTTTTAAGCTGGTGACCTTAATGTACATTCTTACATCACATTTTGTGTCAGCTTTATTTTAATGTTGTAGTTTACATGATTATTTGCCATATTTTAACATTTTAGTCTTACCACTTCAATATATATATGTACCATGTTTTAGCAACACCTTTTGATGTAGCTATGTTGATGGCTTGTTCATTAGTGCAAGAGTTCATTGGCTGTTTACTGGGGTTGATGGTAAAAGTTCTCCATGCTTGACTGAGCATTCCTCTCAATGAATACCATACATCCATGAACATTTCCTGTGTAGATTATAATTACTTTATGTATGTTGACTTGTCATGTAAAATTCCTACAGGTATATTATGATTCATGATTCTTTGACGCAACCTGTAACATCTTTGATAGGAAATCTGGCAACTTTCTCTTGCCTTGCATGACTTGAACCCATGGCTTTCATTATCCTCACAGAGAGCTCATCCTCTGCATATGACACTCTGTCACATCTTCCTGCCCCCCCCCTCCACACACACACACCTCGCAACCTAATGATCTATAATACTTAAGCATGGAATGTAAGCATTCCATATTAGAGTTTCTAACTCTTGCATGGTCTTTTTCTAACTGTTCTCAAGCAGCATGCCATTCATTCCCTTTATCTTCATGTTTCCCCACCCCCAGCCTGCTGCACCCCAGCCAGCCACTCCCCCGGTCTACCCCACCCCAGCCTGTCATCATTCAGAGTTGCCTACCAAGTCATTACTTATACCATCTCTTGTCTGGCTACATTTTTCATTAACTGGACAGCTCAATAATCTTGTTTACCTTTGGATCTGTGTGATCATCTGTGCATATTTTTCATCTCTTGAAAACCAAACAAAATATCGAGCATCTGATCCTTCTACATCATTTCAGTGTCCTGTTTTCAATATTTGTGTTGTCTTCAATTTACAGTTTCAATCAAATGAAGTCCTTACTGAAGAGTGTAGCTTTCCCATGTACTTCATTAGATTCAATTCACAACTTGGTAGTTAATAGTCCCTTCTTGATATTTTGGGTGTTCACATGTACTCTTCATCATTTTCCTTTTTAACTAACACTTGATTTTCATCTGTACCCATACCATCCAACATATCCTGACCTCCATCACCATACATCCTGTCATCACCATGGTGCTCACTCCATCTTAACCTCATCGACTTAAAACATGGTCATCTTTAAAGATGTGTGTAAGTCCATTTATGAGGTCACATATGCATGCGGTGGTCCACATATGTTTTATTCAACTACAATTTTACTTTTTGAGTTTAATTTATATTTGAGTGTATTATTAATACATATGTTTTGTTGTAAAAATGTGTAGATAATTTGTTGTTCTATTGTGTCGACTTGTCAAGCTAATCTTTGATTTTAAAAGTGTCTCCCTTTAAGGTTAAATATTCAATTAGCCAAAAGTGTTTAAATTATTTTACATCAGTTTTCTTTGGTGCAGTTTTCATGATTCATAAAGAGTAGTTTTCATGGTTGTATTCCTTATATTTTCAACCTTATGTAGGTATCAATTGACCATAAATCTTAATAAGATAGGTGTTGGATAATTTTTTCTCTTTATGGTAGGTATTTAGTCCAGCAGTGAAATTTCATTTCCATTTTATCCCACAAAAACCATAGTGTGCATAATAAGCACAGGCCAGGACTTTGAAATTTTGGTTGCTCATTTCTAATTTGATATTCATCATGTTGCTCAGGGGAAAGTGGAAGCAGAGATGCATTTGATGACTGAAGAGGAGGCAGAGAAAAGTCCAGCTGGTTTTGCAAGAGATGAACCAGACCCTCTGGAAAAACCAAAGTGAGTAACATATTAAATATTGAAAAAGTAAATAAGTACATAGACATCCATCCAAGTTTTATTGGCTTGTGCAGACATGTTGTACAGCTTTCATTAAAATTTTGCATTCATGTTTTTTCATCATTCAATGTTGAAAAAAATGTTAGAAATGATATCAGAAGTGCTTAACAAGAAGAATGAAGGAAGTTCAACCATATTCATATGTCTGACGTGATTGCTTACAGTTGTAGATTGATCATTTAACAGCAACTATTATTTGAAGTGTTCCTTTTGAGATCAGATTTGCACTTCTCTTAGAATTTTCAAGTGCTTATTTTGCACAAGCTTTCATCTGTCTTTAATAATAATTAATAAGAAATAAAAAGTGGCACATTAATTTCTTCAACGAAGTATTGTATGCACAGCAAGATTTAATTCCTTTTGCTCTCCACTTTCACACACAATCATGCATGCTTTCCTATTCTTAACGTGACGTGCTTAAAATAACTTTCCCTTTCACTACTGTTCATTTGCATGATTTATTGGCCTTTTGTTTGCTTTTAAAACTTTCATCTTCAACAAAATGTGAAAACTGCCCTATTGTCCTTCTGGCATACCTTCTGACGGTAACATCCACTTACACTTTTCATTTCAACTTCTCCTACTACTGTACTCAACAATTTTGTACTGCAGTCGACCAGATGCTTCTTTTCTCTGGATAACAAATCCCCTGAAATCTCTCTATCTGCTGTGGCAAACTTACAAGTATAAGATCTTTGCTATCATTGCCCTTGTCTTCTTTGTAGCATTTATGGCTCTCTTCTTATACTCCCTGCCAGGGTACACTGTCAAACGGTTAATTGGTGCTTAGAGATGATTATTCTTTGACTATGGATCTTTACAGCATAGAATATTTTTTTATAATGGTTTGGTGAGTTAATTAGGGTCAGTAGGCCTTTGCCACTTGTGCTCCTCAAGAACCCTATGGTGAATTTAATTGGATTGAACAAAGGTAGGATTGCCCTCTCTTTCCAATCAGTGTTCAGAAGGTTTAATGGCAGAGGTGTGCTTATGTGAAGCATCCAGATAATTACAGGGTTGATGAGTACACAAATCCGACACATGGCTTGATCTGGATTGTGGAGAGGTCCACTTTTTGAAGTCAGCAAAAGATCGAGTGTGAACAGTTCTGGTGTATTTGGATTACAGACTAGAGCAAAGGTTCACTAGACCAAAAACATGTTTAACGAAAAATCTGCTTTGTTTTAGAAAAGGGTTAAAATTTGGGGTAAAGTGGGGGGGTGTGCAGTGGGGTAGGGGTTCACTATCTGAGAGTACCAAGTCAGTGAATTCATATTTTTAGGGAAAAATCTGGATTATGCTTTAGGATGTTGTAAGCAAAAGTTCAGAATTTTCCCGCTTTTGGAGGAATATGAGTCATTCTCAGAATGAGTAAAGGTGGCATTATAAAAACCAACTAGTTGGTTATAAAAAAACCAATCAATGGTTTCTGTTCTCTTGTTCTACATGGCGGAATGTCATCACTGGCCTTTAAAGCATTGGCTAGGTCATATCAAAAAATTAATAAATGGAGCTGTGTGCACATTCCGTAAAGTATAGTCAATATCCACCTGCTTTGCCAGACGATAGTAAACTAAATCTTTTAGATTCTGTGTCCTCTCATAGGCATAGGTTTTATGAAATCACTGTAATTTCATTTTAAAATGACACATTTTCCTCCAAAAGAGTGAAATTTTAAAAATTTTGCTTACATCATGTTGAAACATGGTCAGGTATTTTCTCCTAAAAAAACACTGTACAACAGCTCACTGACTTGGATGGTAACACCAGATAGTGAATGCCCCCCCCCCCCCCCTTTAATTGAAAGAATGGCCCAACTGTTATAAATTCACAATTAGAAATCTCTTACCAACACTCCTAGCTTCACCCTTGGCCATGTATACATCGATTTCATGGGTACAACTGTATTTGTTTAAATGTGCCCTCTGCTTTCTATGAATTCACTCCAGGTTATCTGTAACTGTAGATTAAATCTGTGTAGTATTCAATGGAATGAAAACTGCTGGCTTTCTGTCTAGTCTGCACTTTTTCCCTTCTAGTTTTGATTGTTCCACAAAAGCAATCATCCTGCCTTCTTGATTTTTTTTTTAAATAAATGAAGGATGTTATGGGGCAACACACTGTGCTAATCAAATTGGTAGTTGTTATTTAAGATTACATCTACATACAAACTCAGACAGGTTTAAATAGACAAAATAAGTCAGGATGGGATGGGGGGGGGGGGGACAGGGTGCATGCTGGTGTACTTCATTTCTCCAAATATTTTCAACTAACATCATCCTTTTTTATCTCATCTGATAACCATCCCCTACTAACTCATTCATCCTACTAACAACATCATCTAACAGTCGTCCAGATACCTCCTTTGTGTGGTTCCTGTCTCCTTGGATGGCTTTCCGTTATGGCATCTGGAACCGGTTCAAGTGGGTCATTCTCAAGGCATTGATTCTCATCCTCTTCCTGGCTTTGCTGGTTCTCTTCATTTACAACCTTCCTGGATATGCAGCAAAGAGAATTGTGGGAGCTTGAGGTGTCATTTGCATGGAATGTTGCATCATGGGCTTAGAGATAAATAATTGTAATGGCATGTTCAATCCCAGCCAAATTGGATGGATAACTAACAATCTGTGCGGACAATATTTACATATCAAGTGCTTTTAAAGCATACTTGCTACCTGTTGCATCAAGTTGTGTATCTTGTAAACTTACTTCTGTAGAGGAAGTCTCTCTGTGACATGGCTAAATACAGTAGGAACAAGTACAGTAAGTGACATTCCAAGGTAAGGTTTACTAACAATAAAAGATTTGAGGCCTAAACTCTCGAACTTTTTAAGATATTTAATCCATTGGTATAACATTAAATGTACGCAGACCATGCAGTACACCTGAGCACAGAACATTCTTTCCTTTCTTAAGTGCAAGTTTAATTCAATTTCTTGTGCCTTCAATTTAAAATTTGCAGTCATGGCCCAGTATGTTTTGCAATTTCTTCCATTTGATCTTCCAAATCTCCTTCCATGAACTTAAACTATTTTTAATTTCAAATTCGATGTTAGTGCAATGAATAGTGCAATATTTGTACAGATATTTGTCATAAGGTAGATTAGGGGTATTGTGGCAGGTGTGTAGTGTAAATTGATATGTACGATATACTGAGAGGCAGATATTAAAATAGCAATATTACAATAGAGGCTTATAAATCCATGTATCTTTCAGCACAGTATCATTTATAATCAAAACATGTATTTCCAACCAAAAGTACTTAGCTTGTAAAAATAGCAAAGGTTTCAATGTTCATAGATTATTTATCAAGAATAGATTTGCTTTTCAAATTTTTGGGGAATTGGAAAAAAATTTGAAGCATTTTACAATGGTATTTGTTTGTGCCTTTAAAATTCAGTTTGAAAACAAGCAAGCAGCTTATATGCAAAACAAAGGTTTACAAGATGCAAGGATATGAGTGATTCATCTTTTTTTGTTTTGAATTTCATTTGAATGTAAATTATTTTGGCCACTTGTTTCAGCAAAATGGCATTAATTCCTTGAATTATTGTCAAATGTGAAAATATCATGATAAAACAGGATTAAAGTACTGTACTTAGATCATTTAATGAAATGGAAGTAGTGCAAAGGAAATGTGGGAAAAAAATCACTTTGAGAAAAGAAAGCTTATAACTACCAGAGTAAAAGGTTAAGACATTTTTCTAGTATGAAGGTTGATTATTGAAAATACTTCTTCAGGAAAGTAAACAACTAGGTATGATTTTTTTGTTACTATTAGTTAATGACTGCCTGCCTTAAAAATGTGCCTTTCTCTTAAATGAAGTATTCTGTTATCAGCTTAGTTCTCAAAGAAGTAATAATGAATTCTTAATATTGAAATTTCTTCATAGGTTTCAAAGCTAATTTATACTTAGAGGGTATACATGCAGTACCCAAAATTTCTTTGAAGCATTGAACCTATGAGAACTCAGTGTGTTCCTTAATACCTCATTTGTGCTTTTATTTAAGTGTTATAAACAGAATATTGCATCTCACATGAAAATCAAGGATTTATTTTGCCTAATGTTGACATGTAAGTGCCTGCACAGATGGAAAATTGACTGTATACACCTATTAGTCATTAAGCATACCAGGGTATGGAAATTCATATTGGGGTCATTGCAGTGACCTTTAAGAAGACAGGTGTTTACCTAGCTTCATAATTTCAATTTGAAAATCTTTGCAGGCAATGTGTAAAATATTAGTGTGTGATGTAACCAGTTTATAAAACCAAACCTTAATTTGGGCAATTATATATATAAATTTGCAAAAATTTGTTCATAGTTAATTCCACCCTTTTAATATCAAGAAACATTTTGACAGATGCATTTAAATTTGACACAAGATAGGTATGATTTCAGAATGACGGATATATCCTTGGAACCAATGGAAGAGCATAAAACCCTCTGGAAAAATCTGTAACTATTTCCACCATCTCCTGTTCTGACATTAGCACTATGATTAACAACATCTCCTCATGTAGTTGTGTACGCTTCTGTAAAATGTAGTGTCATCACTAGGTGACTTAATTGTTCTCACCAAGATTCCAAGGTTAATTTTCAACAAAATGACCAAGTATTAAATCGTGCACTGATGTTGTGAAGAGATTGTTGCACACCAAAACACTTCTTCCTGACTCAACTCTTTAAACATTCTGTTTCTTGCACAATTTAGATAATGAATGTTTTACAGTGTCTGTAAAAATGTTTAGTATTGTCAAAATTACTTGTGCATAGGCTTCTAATGCATACATATTATTATTAATGCAATCATTGCCATAAGTACTGCAATAAAGTTCGGTAAGTATTTGAGAATTTTCTCATTATTGAAAATTAGAATTTGATGTTGTTCCATCTTTAGCATAGTGTCATGCATGGACAAGTCATGTTTACTAAAGGGGTAAAAGCTTACCCTTTTTAGATCTTGACAATTTATCATGGAAGAGCAATAATCTCTTGTTTTGTCTTAGCGTTACTTACCATCCATTGGTCTTTATTCATCAAAAGTCACAGGTTAATTAAAGTATTGACCAGGAATACCTGAGATACTTAAATCTAGTGTCAAATACGTATCACTACTGTGTGCCTCATGATGATATATGACTATTCTCAGCAAATAAAGAGTGTAATGACTTCCAGTTTCATTTTGCTTTCATTGGACTGATTTTAAAGTATATCATGTAGAAATGTCTTTAAATCTGTGAATAAAGAAACAATAATAAATGATTATCTTGTTGTCATCCTTTAAAATGCCTTTGTTTTTCATACGTATATATCTAACATTTGACTGAAAGCTCACATGACAGTTTGTATTTTTTTCTATGACATCACCTGATTTGGTATCTAACCTCACACAATCACTTTAATCATGTGAGAAGTAGCATAATTTTATCTAAACAAGTTTTATTCTAATTTTTAACAACTTTGTATCTTAATATGAAAGTCAACATCAAAAGATATACCAGGAAAAGTTTAACACTGAAACCGAAATGACAGAGACAAAGAAAAGTGTTGATAGCGTCAGTGAGCACTTGTCCATGTCCCAAAGGTTTAATGTTTGGTCCTCATTTTCTCATTGTGTTTCTGTCTTGTTCTCCTTCGTTTGTAGCCGACCTGACACCTCTTTTATCTGGTTCCTGAATCCATGGAAGTCTTTCCGCTACATCATCTGTGTCCGTTTGAAATGGCTCTTAATCAAACTTGCCATTCTTGTTGTCTTCGTGGCTTTCTTTGCTCTCTTTATCTATAATGCTCCAGGTTATGCAGTCAAAAAGCTCCTAGGTGCTTAAAGATCGGGGTGATTTTTTACAAAAGTATAAAGTGCAATTGTTATACCAAGAGGGTTCTACAAGTACCAACCTCCTTGGGTATACCATATGAAATCTTATATGTACCTCTGGCGAGGTATCTTGGTACCTCTGGTGAGGTATCTTAGTACCTTTGGTGGTGAGGTATAGAAGATCTGGCAGGGAATCACAAAACTAAAATTACATCTTTTACAGGGAATGAACAAGAAAACTATGAACATGAGACTATGGGAGGAATAAAAGTTACAAAATATTACTCACTATGCCTCAAAAGCAAGTTGAGCTACCATCCTTAAATTTTCCTCTTTGTGCTGGGGAAGTTGGGTATTTACATAATTTCAAATTGAAATATTAAATATATTTAAAAATATATAGTGATGTGAATAAAATCTTTAATTTAAAGTTTTTGCAAAACTGTCAGTCGATCAGTTGATTATATTAAAAGTAGTAAGGATACATTTGTGAAATATCTGAAGAGTTATACCAGCTAGTAATTATTTTTTACCAAGGAGTTTGATGTGATATCAATTTGGTATTTCCCGGTCATTTCAATATGAAACTTTCCACACTGCCATATCATTCTGTTGGTTTTGCTCAAATGTTAATATATTAATAGCTGTCACAAGGGTCAGTTGCTGATAGCCAACAAGTTGGTTTTACACCTGCACTAATCATGGATCATATTAGTTTATAGCTCTGCAAAAATTGGAAATGATTAAAATTGTATTCACACATTGTTTTGTTATATTCTGCTTTGGTATATTTTGTTTTGTCTTAGTGGTGGATTTATAAAAATTTTATGTTGTATATATAAAGAAGATAATTTAGGAAAAGATATCAGTACTTACAACGTAACTTTTGCAATATTTTATGAATAACAATAACCTATGGCTTAACAGTATTGGTGCACCTAAAATTTATCTATTTATACTTTTTTCATTTATCAGTATTTTGCAATGTATTTTATTCAAATTTTATTCTTCTAACTGGCCTTGAATGAGAAATTTGGAATGGTTTTATGCCCCAGATCTTATTAAGCAGCCAGTCTCATTTGTTGCTTCACATGCAATAGATCATTGTCACAGTGGTGGTTAGTGCCTTAATCATTGCCCAGATGTTAAGGCTTTGAAAGTAGATTTTTCCATTCATCACAGTAGATGTACAGTTTTAACAAATGAAATTTTGTTTAATGTAGTCCTTATTTCAAAAAGTGTGGATATGTTAAACTTCATATAGCAAGAAACATTTTAGATACATCTGCTAAGTTTGAAATGAAGAATGAGAAAAAACACATCACAATAGTTGCATCCTCAAAGGATCCTATACATAATAGGTTCATTGTTTTATGGTGATGGAGCATTTCTTTCCTGCTTTCAAAACTTTTTAATGTGTCTGATACATTCTTTAGTTCTCCATACATATTCTGTTCTCTGTTGTTTCATCTTTTCATTTCTATATTTCTCTTGTGTTGTTGATATTTTTTTTGTTTTTAACCAATAGCATTCATTGCATGGACTCCTACCAAGTCTCTGACGCATGGGTTTTAAGACATGAAAGTGTTCACCAAATCCATGGTAATAAATATGAAATATAGGTGAAGGGCTCAGTCGTCGTACCATGGTTGTGAGAGGGTGTGGGAAATCATTTTGAGGCAGGAAAAGCTATTGGGCTTGTCAGTAGCATGTTGCCTTCAGTTTGGGTAAGGGAGGGGGGATTTCTGAGGGAAAGTGGGACCAAGAAATCTAATTTGAGAGTAACCACTGGTGAGTTTCCCATCTCCGATACTTTAAGCAGTGCTGTTTTAAGATACAACTTGAATGTTGAAGAGTCTTCTCCCAAAACACATGGGGGAGAACTCACAAAATGGAAACATATATCATTGAAATGACCTGATTACATTGAAGTGGTGTCATTCACATTACTGTACATATCCATGCTTATTAAAATACAGTGGTCACTTTGCTCATGCAGGCACATGCCTTTGTGTAGTTTATTTGAGCTGCACCAAACTCCATTTAAGTTTTCAGGTTGACGATAGTTTTACCCCAATCAAACATGGTCAGTTTACACAGAGTATACTGCAACTGTTTGAATTTGGAACAAAGGCAACTGTGTTTTATATGGTGAAAAGGGCACATACAGTATACATGTGGTCCGTCAAAATCATCATCATACACTTTTATGACAATTATGCTAATGGACAAATGTATTATCATGTGGACTGCTTTCTCAACAAATTTTAACAACATCCAACATGTATGAAGGTGTTCAAACAATTTAAGCTGCATGTTTGATCTTCCTTGCAACAAGTGTTTAAACATTTGAATGAAGACGTTCATGGTCAAATGTGTGATCGTGTAGATGGGCCTTAACATATTAAGTGGACCTTTCCAGTCTTATTACAGCTACTGGCTACCATACCATGTTCATGTCTAAAACATGTATACCCTTAAAGAATGGGATGGTCAAATTTGTTCCAAGCTTCACAATTTTCACTGAGTTTTACTTGTGGCTATGTCCCTGCATACAAATTTCTGAAAATGAAAACAGCTTTGTTGAATACTATATCACAGAGTTTTCCCGCAAGTTGAAAAAGCAGACACAGGTACACATGACTATTCATAGCATACTCTGAATGGGAACAGACGAAGAAGAAACTTCACCACATGCTTTAATATGCGACCAAACCATTCACATTGCACTTGGACTTTCTGTTTTCGAGAAAGGTGTCAGACCACCTAAATTCAATATTGGGTTAATTGCTACATAAAGTAATATTTCATTAGGTGGTATCAAAGACATGATACTTTGCAGTGTATGAAATCGTTTGATACATCATTACTATTATACGTTGGCTATGTATGTAGGAGGATGTATATAATGTATGTATATAAACAACAAAGCACTCCAAAATAATACAACAGTTGCCAGCATGATGTTGTATATATATACTACCATTCTGGTAGCCTCTTAGACAAACTCATCTGCAAATAATTTTTCAGTCTGTTCATCTGGTATGTTCTTCTTCACTTTTTTTTTCAAATTATGCTCTCATCAGCCGCCCGGATGGTTCAGTGGGTTGGTTCACCAACCCCCTCAAGAACCTCTATTACGGTCTGTGGATCCAGTATCGCTGGCTAATTCTAAAGCTTTTAATTGCAGTAATAATAATTGCCTTTTTTGCACTCTTTATTTACAATCTACCTGGTTACACTGTGAAGTGGGTATTAGGTGTATAATTATAAGGAGGTATTATTTTTACACAAATTCACCCTGTGTTGTTCGCACTTTGCTCATTGTCCACCATGGCAAGAAAGCCATTCCAGGAGAAGATAACCACTTATGACATAGGAGTAAGGGTAAATAAAAGTATGTTTCAAACTGGTCATAGTTACAGTATGAAACAAAGAAATGGAATCAACACTCACTTGATGATATACTAATATTTGCACTATAAGGAGTTATAAGAAGAAATTGGAAAATGAAAGCGCAGTAAATATTTATCTTGCATTGTGTGCTAAAGGTCACCTAACTATCAGTGGGTTTTTTCCTGATTACACAATGTCACATTGCATACAGTGCACACATTTCATGAGTTGTGTGAATGTACAGTGAAATCTTTTTTACCCCTTGGAAGCTGTAAACTGACAACGTGTTAGGCAGATCTGCCTGCACTTTTGTTGCTTTTATCAAATAGAAATGAGCTGCACATGACATTAGGTAGTTATGGTTCGCTCATATCCAGTGGAAGCAAATAGTAGGAGTATGGACCGATGTTATGTCAAGTACCTGTTATATACGAATTACTGAAGTCATCATGTTTTGTTATAGGACAGTTTTTTTCTTGTTAAGTTGGGGTAAGGGGTGGGGGGCTGGGAGACGTCCATGGCTAGGACCTATTTACATTATACAACTCAAAATAGTGATGTTTGATTACATGGGTGCTATACCACTGAGTACCATGGTCTTTCCCCAGTAGTAAAATGAGATTGTCTTCGCCCATATCATCTTTCAAAGTATGGTAAGAAGAAGATGTCGCTGTCTTTTTCAAAATGGCCTAGCTGTGTGAGTTTTATTTAATGTAGGTGTAACTTAGTAGACCAGTGAGACGATTTGTTCTTGAATATCCCCGTCTCAACAGAAAAGGAATTTGGGGATGTTTTAAGTTTAGTCACAACTTGAAAAAAGTTTCAAATCATACAAGTTAACATGATTTATTGTCTTTTGTACATGGTAATAGGATTTCCCCGACTTAGGTGTATTCAGTGCTTCAAAGTTGATATTATTGGTACCTCTTCCTCTTTCACCATCCAGGTAAAACAGCCTAGATCACCCCCTGAGTAGATTGGTCCTGGGATAATATTACTCAGGGGAAGCCCCAAATTGTTATACCTTTATTCACCTCTGGAGCAAATCATCTGCTAGGCTTATTTAGTGTAATGTATTCCACAGTAGCTACAATGGTGACTCGGGTGAGGATTGAAAACATTGCCCCTTATTTTTTCGCTGGCATCATTTCAGTCGTAAACATAAATTGAAGTTCTTTCAGTTCTTTTTAGTCGGGTTGGTTGGATCATTAATTTTTTTTTATTCCTTGCCGCAGGCAGGAGGAACCCATATGGTGGTGATGTCTTGTGAGTGACACTTCATTTGTAAACATATCTCAAGAGGGATAACTTTGAGGGATCTCATACTTGGCAAGTGAATTGTACCATGTTGAGTAGATGATCCATATCGTTTTTGATGGAGGTCAAAGGTCATTTGGCATCACGCGAGGTCAAAAGGTCAAAACCTTGTAAACGTGATATCTCAGGAAGGGCAAGTGTGGGGGATCTCATACCTAGCATGTGGATAACACATGAGTACATGATCCGTACTATATTTGGTGAAGGTCAAAGATCATTTGGGGTCACAAAAGGTCAAAACCTGGGAAACAGCTCATAAACACGGTGTCTCAAGAGCGATAACATTGAGGGATGTCATATTTGAGATGTGAATGCCTTTATTAAGTAGATGATCCCTATCATTTTTGGTGGAGGTGACCCCAAAGGCCATTTGGGGTCACGAGAGATCAAAGGGTCAAAACATTATAAACGTGGTATCTCAAGAAGGGTAAGTGTGGGGGGATCTCATACTTAGCATGGATGCCCTATATAAAGTATAGATGACCCCTATAGTTTTCAGTGGAAGTCAAAGGCCATTTGGGGTCACGAGAGGTCAAAGCCTTGTGACCACGATATCTCAAAAAGGGTAACTTTGAGGGATGTAATACTTGTAATGTGGATGTTTCGTTTATAGTTTGATGCTTGTTACAATTTTGGTGGAGGTCAAAGCTGATTTGGGGTCAAGAGAGGTAAAAAGGTCAAAAGCTTGTAAACACGGTGTCTCAAGAATCTTAACTGTGAGGGACCTCATACTTGGCTTGTAGATGGCTTATATCCGGTAAATGGTACCTATATTTTTGTTAGAGCTGGTCAAAGGTCATTTGGGATCTTGAGAGATCAAAAAGGTCAAAACCTTGTGAACATGATATCTCAAGACGGGTAAATGCGAGGATCTCACACTTGTCGTATATATGATTCATACAAAGTAGATTCAAACGGTCCAAATCTTTAAGCATATCTAAAGAGAGGTAACTGTGAGGGACCTTCTACTTAGCATGTAAGTGACCCATATTGAGTACGTAAGCCTTATTTTTGGTGGAGGTCAAAGGTCATATGGGGTCAGAAAAAGGTTAAACAGTAAAAATCTTAAAAATACCATTTAACATGATATCTCAAGGCAGATCAGCATCGAGTGTTTCATACTTGCCCTGCTAACACAAAACGTTTTTAAAACGTGTAAAGTGGTGTTATAAAACGTTTTATAACACCACTGGCACGTTTTAAAAACGTTTTGTGCTAGCAGGGTGAGGTTTGGATACTTCATGTTGTTTGTGGTGGAGTTCAAAGGTCATTTGGGCTCATCAAAGGTCTAAAGGTCAAAACCTTGTAAACATGTAACTCGAGAAGGGTAAGTGTATAGGATCTTAAAGTCAAAATGTAGATGGCCCATATTTTGTAGATAGTCCTATTATTTTTGATGGACTTCAAAGGTCATCTGGGATAGTCAGGGGTCAAACTGTGAAACTTGTTAACTTGACTGTCAAAAAGGGAGACAGCTGTTATGAACCTCATGCTTGGCATGTCAGTGCTCCGTAGTAAGGTGAACAAGCCTTTTGACTCTGATGGAGGTCAAAGGTCATTTTGGGCTATCCTAGTCAAATGCAGTGTATCATGAAAACAGCTTGTAATCATAATATGTCAAGATGGGTAATAGTGAGGGACCTTGTATTTGGTGAAAACCTGAACATGATTTATCCCCGTCGCATTTTATTATGCAGTCTGGGTTTAAAAACATTTAGAAGCAAAGCTTATTCGAAACTTTAAGTGGTTAACTTTCTTTGGACGAAAAAATAAACTCTAGGGAACATCTTGTTGTCAGCGTCGTTCTTTAGGTGGCATGTTTGCCATAATTTCAATCATCACCTGAAGGGGAAAGAGGTGTGGGTGGGAGCATACGGACTTGATCATTCAAGGCAGATGATTTACTCCCGATGTGATAGTACGATGGGAGGGCGGTGGGGGGGGGGGGGTGTCGGTCATGATATAAATTTTTACATCGGTCAAGTTTCATCACATTGTATTTTTGACCACCGACATGATCTCACCACTGTTTTATTTATTCCCTCCCATTTCTTTTGCACTGCCTGCCACTATATCAATTGACAGTCGTCCGGATAGTTCTGTTGGCTGGTTCACAAACCCGTTAAAGGCTCTTTACTACGGGTTGTGGATACAGTACCGCTGGTTACTACTTAAACTTCTCATTGCTGTGGTTATTGTTGCTTTCTTTGCTCTCTTCATTTACAACTTACCCGGTTATACTGTCAAATGGGTCCTTGGTGTGTGAGGACCGCCTCATTAGCATATATATAGTCGCCATTTTACTAGAAAAGATTCCCCATGAAGACCGTATTTCCTGACTCTATACAACATCGGTCGACAGAGTGCTACCAAATGTCCTTTTTCGTGGGGCCCGGTCGGCTTTTAGGTCGACGAAAATTTGCAAAATCTCCTTGTCCGTAATATTTGCCAGATAACATATTTATTTATCATACACAAACAATACCCCGTGTCTCCCATTAGTTGTATGACATTATTACATAATGCCGTCAGGTCCGAGGAACCTAACAAACCAAACATTCTTGCTGCATTTCGGGTCGTGTTGTGTCCACTTCTGATCTTGAACTAATTCATGTCCTCAACTTATATACACATATAGCCCTTAAAACATTTATTCGCCATTCAGTACAATTGATGAATAGTTTCAGGTAATATGTTCCCAGGACAATCATAAGTGATCTTTTCATCCCTGTACAATAAATTGAACTCGGATGACTATATTGCAACGTTAAGACATGTAGGTTTTATTCTTTCCTTACCCTGCAAATAATTTACAGTTTGCGGTTTTTGTCTTGTATAATAACACTCTAATTTTTCTTCATGTAACCGCTTCATTTGTAATGGAATCACAACTGTAAAAATACCATAGTCATTTCATGCTTCAGTCATTGTCATGTTAAGTTTCATTGCAAGGTATTTTACCACAAATGTAGCTTACGTAGTTTAGTGATTTTACCTGTGGTTACACTTTCATTAGTAGCAGTATGTAGCTGCATAGCCATGTTTGTTGTGCTCGTAGCCTACATGTTTAAACTTAACAGATTTGAAAGCCTGCTTTGTTGGCTGTGTTTTATATGCCGTTATGTTTTGTTGAAGAGACATGCTAATCAGGGAAAAATAACCTTACACCCTACCATAATTCGCCAACGGATGCGCATTTAAGCTTTAGGCATTGGCCGTAGGGACTTTAGGAAAAAGTAAGAAGAAAAAAGTATAGCCTTTACGAGCATGCATTGGAAAGTTGTTTTTAAAATTATAACAGAAGTTTGTCAAGCTTAGTTTTGGGCCATTACGGGGTCTTAGTTCCCCCTCAGCTAGTTGAAGGTTTTAGCCTTCTGGGAAATACTGTGCGTCTTTATACGAGCAAAGTAAATTTCACAACACAAACTTGATCCGCTGTAAAATTAAAATATGTGGAATACAGTGAAGGAAATTCTCGAAGTGCGTCATTTTGCGCCTAATTTTTCCAACTTTTCAGTTCAGGTTTTGTGGTGCAAGTACTTATCACAAAGTACTAGCATTTCGAATGCCTAAGCAAAGTGGTCAATCTTATCCAGCTACGGTTTGATGAGAAACGAACTTAATTTGTATAAAATACGTTGGCGATGGTTAAACGTGATAGGAATATATTTGCAGCGTCTGAGAGGCAATGCAACGACGGCAAAGTGATACGTATGCTTTGCGGTTACGCATTGATCTTCACTGGCGGCGGTATTGCCCCTAGATGGAATAATTGGTACCATGAGATCCCGTGTATGTGAAGGCAATAGGCAGACTCCCAAAATTTCTTCGAAGAAATCAGCATGACTTTGACAATTTAGTACAAAAATGCCAAATGATCTAACAAGCCATTCATGAATTAGGATGCGGGGAATACTAATTCTGTTTGGAGTGTTTGGAGGACTCATTTTCCATTTGATATAATGGTAAATTTTACGGTCCATCAAGTCGCACGCAGTGAACCGTCATGAAAAGGCCAATATTGCATGCCAAATCATTAACTCGTAGGTGGAAAATTAGTTATATACAATCGCGTGCCTTTGCACACAATCAGTATGCACTTATTTTGGCATGCATGGTACTGAAGAGGCATAGTCATTGGTATGCCAGTTGGGATGACGTAAATTACCTTTATGGTCTGATTGTCGCTTTTTTAAGAAGTGTCTTTACATTACCCCTCAATACAGGTACTATGAGGAAAGGAACATCGTTGTTTCATGTTTATTGATATCCAGGCGCGGATCCAAGGAGGGGAGGGGGGCTTTCCGGCCTCAGCCCCCCCCCCTTTTTCGCCACATCAACAATAACAAATATGCAAATATTAGCATAATGTTATTCTAGGAGAATACTGAAGGGGGCTTTCAGCCCCCCCCCCCCCCTTTCAAAACCCTTTCGAAATTTCTGGATCCGCGCCTGATATCGGTACAATTATTTACAATACTGATTCATTTAAATGTGCTTATATTTTATGTTACTTATCGTTAATGAAAGGCAATTGTCAGATGTTTCGTTATAGACCTTCATCAAAGGTTTGTTTCTATGCAGGTAAAAGATGTTAGGCAGTTGTAAAAAGAACAAAAATATGGATCTCAAAAGCTCACGGGATCTTAAATTCGTAGTAATAGCTATACAATTTCAAACATTTACACAATCCTTTGTTGCTGCAAGTCTAGTTTTAAGATTCCGTACTTAGCAGCTGCTCCCAAAGAAAAACAAAACCAGGATCAAGTTGTCGAAGTGAGTGAAGCAAGCATTCTTTTACGAAAGACTATTTTGGGATATTTCCGATTGATTTTACAATTGACGTATGAAGCAATTAAAAGGTCAGCATATTGCAGGTGTTATATGAAATTTTTGTTTTGTCTTTTATTTTTTTTTACTGAGGAATGCTTGTGTAAGTCAGTAAAAAAAGTAGTTTAAATTATAGATCATGGTTGAAAGAAAATGAATCTTATATGATGTGAAAAACTAGACATACGTTGTATTATCTCAAGAGTTAACCAACTTCAAAGTATTTCTAGGTGGTATTTATTCAGATACATTCTTCGAAAGAAAACTTACTTTCGTTGCAGTCTTTACGTGCATTTTCCGAATATCATGTGTTTTATTTGTTTGATATACGGTAGCTTAAGGAAGAAACAGACTTTTGACGAAATGGTAATGGCTCTAATAAATGATAGATAGTAAATCATATATTCTAGATATTTTTAGCTGTGAATTGTACAGCCGAAGAGGTGTATAACTGTTGAACAATCACTCGCATGTGAGGTGCAATAGAGGAACAAATATAATTTTCAACTTTGCTCTACTTCTTTGTGTGGCTATATCGTGCATTGTTTTGGGGATTGAGTACATACGAAAGGAAACAGATAATATAAAAAGGAGGGGGTAGAGGGCTACTGCTTATGTAGTGTAGCTGTCTGTCAGCTCAGGGCCTTTTTTAACATACATACTGGGTGGGCCGTGACCCACCCAGTCCCCTACTCAGCCCACCCACTCTGTCCATTTGCCCCCCCCCCCCCCCCCCGTAGGTCCTTTTTTGTCATAGATATAAAACACATGATGATAATAAATGATCAATATCTGACATTAAAGAATGGTAGCCCCATGAAGGCATGAAAACATTTTCACAAGAAGTCGACCCATAGCTTCTGAGTGGTCACACCACACAGTATGACAGTGGAGAAATGTGTTTCCACATACAATATACTATACTCAGACTTAAGAATGGTGGCCACCAGCGAACGATCACTCAACGACAGGTTGCTTATCCACTGGAATGGGGTTCCAACGGCCAAGTTCGACCCAAGGCCATCAGTGGAAAGCTTCCTGGCTGCTAGAGAGAGACGAATGAATCTCCCAAACATCGAGTCCTACAAAGGAAGGTATTTTGTTAACAAGTTCTTCCTGTAAGTAGGTGAGCCACCAGGCCTACAAGGAGAGCAGTGACATTGCCCAGTGATAAGACTACATCGCAAGGTATGTGGGGGGGGGGGGGGGGCGTCGCAGGAGGAGGTAGCTAGTATCTACGTGCGATATTATCAAAATCCCAAAATAAAGTATGTTTAGATGTAACTAGTTATCCTTTCTCAGCCAGCAAGCTCACCTGGACCCCATGTGGGGTTCAGATGGGCAACCAGATGGGGCCCATGTTGGTTACACCTCGTTTTGTCCTGCGTGCTCAGGTGGAGCCCACTGGGCCAGCTCCAGTCTTCAGCCCAACTGGGATCAGATGGTCTGAATGTGGACTGACCGGGAGAGCCAGGCACGCAGGGCAAAATGAGGTGTAACTCACATGGGCCCCATCCGGTTGCCCATCTGAACCCCACAGGAGGAGGGCTAGCTCTCTGGGTATGGTATGCAGTTTTTGTTTCTAGCAATCATCCTGGGTATGTTACATGCCAACTAATTCAGGGGCAATGAAAAGTAGCCGGTCAGCGACGGCTGATCGCCGCCAACAGCAGAATCTGCCGTTGTCTACTTTTCCACCTTTTATTCCCCCCTCTTATTTCCACCCTTTTCCCTTCTTTCTTTAGGTCGCTACGGCGGCTACAAGTTATACGAACTGTGACCATACAATACAATGCTGCAATGACAGCAGTTTGAAAATATTCCATTTCCAGTGTGCTGATTAGTTATTATCAACAATGAGCAATATTGCGGCGCGCACTGCAGACCTGGACACAGTGTCACGGCTGCGCGATGCGAGTTGCTGAAAGTTCAGTACACGAGTTAAACAATTATAAGTAAGTCTATAATGCATGGGCTTAGGAAACTGAAAAGGATTTGGGTACTTCGCCCAGTCAAAAAATGTGTTGGGAATCATTGAGGATGTTTCTTAGAATGAAAACATGCAGAGCATAATATCTCAATTTTAGGATGGTTCGATAGAGCCTCGAAATTCTCGGGAAGTGCCATTTCCTGCGATCTGGGGTGTCTGTCGATTCCAAAAAAATTCAATACGCTACGCGCCAATTGATGGTGGCGCTCTACTTAGTAACTTCGTGTCAGATGGTCCCTTTTGTGAAATAGCCCCCCCCCCCCCAGTACAAATTCGTTAAAAGGGCCCTGTGTCAGCTAGTCAGTTTGTGGAACATATACAATCAGCGTTATAATGATCGGGCAGTGGGGTCGCCAGACTTTTCAAAGTAGGACACGGGGTGGGGCACAGCCTTCCGCCGGATGTGCACAGCAAGAGGAAGGACAGCCAGAGGAGGTGCTCTGATGACGCGAAACGCTCCCCTGTAGACGATGGGGCCTAAGGATCCACCGTAGACCCCTGCTGGGGTCCAGGAACAACGCCTCTGTGGGGTTCAGGGGGCGAAGCTCTCTGAGGCTCTGGGGTATTAACAAAATTGTGACATTTGGAATGAGGCATTTAACTGTCTCCAAACAGCATTGCATGCGCAAACTGAAAAAAATCACAATTTGACATTTTTTATTTGCCTTATTTGCACAAACGATGTATCTATTCTGGAAGGGGTAGGGGATGTGATCGAGTGGGGAAGAAGGATCATGTTAAGATGTGCATTGGGCTTAAGAACAATAAATCCACTCATGCTGCCCAATAGGAATTAACGTTGAGACTACTACCAGGTATGCCCTGAGGGGAACCTTACATTAGAACATCGAAAATGCATCAATGGCGGCGAATCCGGCCCGGGTCCTCGCAGAGAAAATTTGGAAAAAGAAATCATTAGTTGTGATGTATGAGAGTTTGGGCGCCTTAAAATTATTATTTTGACAAGCCTAGACCGATTTCTTGCATTTTCTTCAGCAATGAATAGGAAAAAGGGTGGCTAGTGTCTTTCTCCCAAGTCGTCTTGGCCATTTTGACGGATATATGATCTTTATTTACCCACCCTTTCCAAATTGCATGTTCGCTGTTATACTTGCAAATATTGTGTCGGTACATTCGCAATACCTCAAGCCCCCCTCCACCAACACTCTTGCCGCCCAGGCTAGCTACGCTACTGGTAAAGGACACCAGGGCTGACTGAGGATGCGTTATTCCGAAAGAAAACATTTGACACTTTGGATGAAGTGTTTCAAGATTTGTTCGTGCGTTTGTACGTCGGCACACCGACGCCATTTATCTCCATATACTTGAGATTGTCCCTACTTTTTCATGCGCGCATGGTTATACAATGGTTTATCAGTGGCATTGAAGGTCTATGTATCCCATAGAAATAAAAGTAAGGGAGAACGCTAACACAATGCATCCATGCATGTTTAACCGGTGAAGCCACGAAAATTATGAGGGTGCTTTCGTTGTACGGCAAAAGACCGGTTGATTGATGTCTCTCCGTACGTACAGTGTGAATTCTGCTGCAGAAGTTATAGCTTATTTTATCCGTTTTTCGAAAGATTTGGAGTAATTTTCACAACAGAAATAAGTCATGGTGCCTTAAGTATTTTATTTTATACTCCTAACTTGAAAACTTGTAGTTTCTTTGCCAATACTTGGGGCAAAAGCAATGACGTGATATTTGTATTACGCGCAGGTGCTCTGTTGCCGTACAGACTGGCCAAATCATTGGCTTCAGTCCAGGTCGGCTGACGTCATTCTCCCTTACTTTTATTTCTATGATGTATCCTACTCGTGTAGACGCCATTTTGCTCGTGAGGATGGGATTTGTCGTCGACCTAAACGGAAAGTCGAGTAGTACGGTAGGTGTTTATTAACGGCAGCAGCACTTTACCATTCCTGTCACCACATGTCAGTATTTACGAAATGTAATTTCACATCTTTTGGGCTCCTATGTAATGTTGGTAAATTGGGAACTATTTTCAACCGAGTCTGTCGAAGGCGTACGGGAGTTTATGGGGGGCTGAGACGTTTTTGCTCGAGAAAACCCTTTTTTTACAAGAGAAAATGCCCGAATTTTCCAAAATATGTGTCTGAAAGATAAAGGCCTTTCCCGAACTCCTGGGGTTACAACTCAGACCCCCTTCCCCCGCCCTTCATGCCTCAGCGCATTATACGCCTATGAAGCCTTCGGTGAGTCACATGGAGAAAAATGTACAGGTTACCCGTGGATGACAAACACATTTTTCTTTGACCATGGAAGCACCCCCGTTGTCTTTAGCAAGATCGGAAATTTCATCCTCGATGGTATATATTTTTCTTTCATCTGTCATAATGTAGGGGAAACTTGGCAACAGAGGGGGCTTGCACATTTCGTCGGGCACACGAGTGATTAAAGTACAATGCATGCCACCCATGTTAGGGGTCAGTCGCCCCAACATTCAGTCGGGGGTGGCGCCAGCGGGGAGCAGGTGGGGCCATGGCCTCCGTCGGGGAAGGTCCCCCCCCCCATCGGAGAAAAATTTTCCAATTTCGTCGGGGAACCTCGGTGCGTACAATAAAATACGTCATTCCGACGACTGTCAGTCGCTCCGACGATGTCCTTGATTTGCTCTTAGGGAGGGCAGATTTTTCAACAAAAACCCCAAATAGCCTATTCCAACTCCTCAATAAAATTCCAAATTTTATTTAAAATGAAAATCAAACATTTTTCAATAAAAATCCAAATTTCCCTTACTCAAAATCCATATCTGGCTTTATATCTGGAAATATCTGGTTGATTAAAGACTTTATATGGCCATATAAAGCCATATATAACTTGATTAAAACACAACCCAGATATGTATATAAAGTTTGATATGGCCATATAAAGCCAGATATAACTTGATAAAATGGTGATCCAGATATGTATATAAAGTTTGATATGGCCATATAAAGCCAGATATAACTTGATAAAATGGTGATCCAGATATGTATATAAAGTTTGATATGGCCATATAAAGCCAGATATAACTTGATTAAAACATAACCCAGATATGCATATTAAGTTTGATATGACCATATAAAGCCAGATATAACTTGATATAATCGTGATCCTGATATGTATATAAAGTTTGATATGACCATATAAAGGCAGATATTGATACAATACAATTCCAGATATGCAAATAAAGTTTTATATGGCCATATCAAGCCAGATATAACTTGATATGCTAGATATGCAAATTAGCATTTTGTTAGTTTGTTTTATTATTTATTTGATTTGATTCTTGGATTATGCTTGTTACAAACTAAGACATGTTTTTGGTACAGCATCACCTTCCCAGACATTGAAGTTATTTAGTGGCTACACTTCTGTTAATACCGAAGTGTACTAAGTGAACTTAGGCAAATAATTTGCATATTTGGGCGGAGCTTGTATCTAAACCTACATTTTTCATGATTTAGGAAGTTGAAAGTAAAATATGCACCACGCAGTAAACAAAATTTAGAGTCAAATACGTAATAAAGTTTAAAGTAAGAAGCCCATATCACTGTGATTACATAAAATAGGAAATTTCAAGGCATTTTTCTGTTCACTGTTATGAAATAAGTTGAATTTATGTACTTAAGTCAATTCAAACTAATACTTAAACATTAAATTCTAATTCATGGAGCACTTAAACATTGTTTTCTGATTGTTTGGTTTTCGCCCCTGGCTCTTCGCCAGAGAGTCAGGGGACTTTTGGAAAAAAAAAGTTTTCTGGTGTTCAAAGTCTCCATGGCACAGGAGTATCCCTGATCACGACGGCGGAGCTCCCAGGGTGGGACCTGTTCTATTCAGCCAGTCTAGAACGGGACCACTGTCAGGTGGTGTCAGTTAAGTCAAAGTTTGTCCCTTGGGGACGTTGTTACTCCTTCGGGGAGCAGAACTCCTTCGGGAGTATTGTTTGGTTTTCGCCCCTGGCTCTTCGCCAGAGAGTCAGGGGACTTTTGGAAAAAAAAAGTCTCCATGAGGAGTGTGGACTGTAATTCCTAACTATGATTCATAACTAGAGCAGATCTGTGCCATATAAAGGCTTGATCCAGATATAACTTTATCTGGCCATATATGGTTTAGATCTGGTTCTGGTTTAGATCTGTGTTATATCTGCCTAACTTTTTATCCGATCTGATATAAATTCCATATCTGGTGCAGATATGGGCCAGATATAAATTTCCATATATGGGCCAGATATGGGCCATATAAAGAGTGAGCCATATAAAGTTTTATATGGGTCATATATGGCACAGATATGGGCCAGATATAAATCTCTTTATATGTGGCATATATGGATTTTCCATATATCGGCCAGAAATGGAGTAGCCATATATGGGGCATATCTGGGCCATATAAAAGTGAAACTTTACCTGGGCCATATATGGCCATTTATGGCCTTTATTATAAAGTTATATCTGCCCAATTCTTGTACAAGCCAGATATAAATTCCATATCTGGCCCAGATATGGGCCAGATATGAAATCCCATATCTGGGCCATATATGGATTTTGAGTAAGGGTTGGCAAATTTACTACATAAAACCCCCCAAATTTAGAAATTTTATAAATAGAATTTTTTAAATTTTCGACGATAAATTTACGTGCGGGATCCTTTCGGTAATCCACCGCCTTTGTCGAGGCTTCGGGTTGGGTAGTTCACTCCCTTGGGGAGCTTGCACCTTTCTCGAGTAAATCCTGGCGCCACCCCTGCATTCGATCTACTTTCGCTCTCAGTAGTAGCGTACATAATTCCATGTGTTCATTCTGGTAGCACTTTCCCCAATCCCATGAAGCCTCACTTTTAACACCATTTTCTTCTTGTAGACAACCATAAGGCTGCAGTGTAATGTTTGTTTATTCATATCTCCATCGTCAGGAACAAATCCTCTTGTTTTGTTTTGTAAGGTATCACCTTTGTGTCTCAAGACATGCTTATATGCATGATATCATGTCTCCGGGTTAGGTTCGGGTTAAAGAAGTCATGAAAGGTAATAGGGTTAGAAGGCTCGAGACTTCTTATTTGCCTGATATCATGTTACGGATTTGGGTGTCAGGTAAGGGAAAATCACTGCTTACAATGTTTAATCCCAAACTATGCGGGAGGACCTCCAGAAGAAATCAGTATAACTATTTGAGTCTTTATTGATGAGATGCATACTGGCTAATGCTTTTCCTATTCGGTCTACCACTAAAGCTGGAAGGGATAGTGTGGCTCAGTTTTGATTCCTTGCCGAAGCCGAAATGAATTTCTGCAATCACTCAGGCGAGTGTGTGTGTTTGTGTGCGTGTATGTATTTATTTGTGTTTGTGACGCTTATAGCTTGAAAGCACGATAACTCTTGATAGTTATGATGGATATTTTTCATACTTGGAATATAAATTTATCATATTACGAGAAAACACTATTGGTTTTGGTGGAGGTGAAAGGTCATTTAAGGACACTAGAAGTAAAAAACCTTGTTAACACGATATCTCAAGTAGAAAGTACAAATACTTTTGATACTTAGAGTGTGGATACGTAATGGTCAGTAAATGGACCTTATCCGTTTTGGTAGAGGGCGAAGGTTATATGAGGTCACCGGAATGAAAATTCGGAAACCGAGAAAATTGCTCGTAAACACGTTATGTCAAGAAAGAGATGATGGATACTTTTCACACTTGGTATATAGATTTGTTATGTTAAGAGGAAGAACCCTATTGCTTTGAGGGAAGGTCAGGTGTCATTTGACACCGCAGAGATCAAAAACTGAAAACCTTTGTATCACGATATTTTTCAAGATAGGAATGATAGACCCTTTTCATACTTGATGTTTAGATTTTTAATAGTATGAGAAAAATACCGCATTGCTGTTGGTGGAGATCAAATGTCATCTGAGGTCACCAGGGGCGGGATTCACTAACATTTGCGTGTGTTCTTGCGTAAGTCAAAATACTTATGAACTGCGTAAGTACTTTCTTAGGTGGTATTCACGAAAACAACTTACGCAGTTCGTAAAGATACGCAGCGTAACTGCAATGAATGCACGAGAGCCAATCGTGTGTGCGGTTGAATCTTGCCTTTTTACATTTTGAGCCAATCACATTGACTTATTGTTAAAACGACGCACACGGTCTTGTATGGCTACACACGCGGTCCTATGCTATGCACAACGCGTGCTTCTGTATGTGTTACTATAGCTATTTTGTACTTACGACAACTCTGAAGCTTGCGTAAAGTTAGGCAAAATATTTAAGAATTTTTCTCCTCGTGAATACAGACTAAGCAAGATACGCTTCGTAAGTCTGACTTACGCAAATTTTTGTGCGTAAGTATTCTTTGTGAATCCGGCCCCAGAGGTGAAACTACGAAAAAGTAAATCGCCCGCAAGATAGCAATGACGGATACCTTCCATATGAATTTGCAATACTGCGAGAAAGGGTCCTGATGTTGATGGGAGGTCAGGGATCATATGACGTCAACAGAGGCCAAAAACGGAAATTTTTTAAACACGATATATAAAGATATGAATTATGTATTTAATTTACAAGGTGCTCTACATATTTAATAGCAATAAAATGAAGTAAACTTATTCTGCATTTACAAACACTTTTGTAAATTTGATGTTTTGTACAACCAGCGTCAAGCCCCCTTATTAGCTTTTGACATTTTTTTTACCATACTCCAAACTTAGGTAAGCCCTATCTTTACTGTGGACACACAGGTTATACGACGAAAAGGCAGTTTTGACCATAGAAGAATATTAATGCCATGTTCGAACGTCTGATATGAACTTAATTCTTCAACAGCGATGATCAAATTCTGCTAGCGGTTAGTTTTACATATGGGAGGATAATTCAAATGCTGCAGTCTATAAATATGGCAGCCAATCAAATGGCGCATTTATGCATATCTCAATGTTGGGATCAATCTAGTGAGCTTAGTGTTTGTATTCATATTTCAAACTCAAAATCTAGTAGGCCAATGGTTAATGCAGATGCATATGCTTTAAATTTTACAATATTTTTTTTTATTAATGGTACAGCATATTTAGTGGACAATTCCTTGAATAAGACCTCTGAATTTCATTTGTTGGTGCATATGTCAGGACCGAATGAAGACCCTCGCACCAGGCTTGCGAACAGTTAAAATTAAAATCCATTGACCTTTTTTACCTGAGTTAATTTCCGACAACAGTCTTTTATTCCGTAAGCCCCCAGGTTCACCGTATGCCTTAGGCACCCTTTGTGCTCATTGGATAAAGTCCGGCGTAATTATAGTGAGACAATCGTATCTTCTGCCTAGCCTATAGAGCTTATGCACCTACGTCACGTTTCTCTATTTTTCCATCCAGGCGTACATTGTGCAACAATTGTTACTAAGGTGCTGTCGTGAGCGCGTATCTTTAACACACCTACTACGTATGGCAGTTCCATCCAGTAAGCCAAATTGAAACGCGCTGACGTCACGTGCATAAGCTCTATATGTAGGCCTAGTTATCGACGGATTTGCTGGTCTTCAACATATCAGGAGATGATTTCCAAAACGATTCATTATTTTCTTGACCACGTGATCTCTGCTCAGCATAGGTTGAATCTGTTTTAAATTTCTTGATTCTCTTTGTTTCCGTAGTTGTCTTGACGATGAGATTTCTGAAGGAAAATAGAATGCTTTCTAGCGTTTTGTTCAAAATAATTCAACTGTGTCCCTCGAGATTAAGAGTGTTATTGGTGATAATTGTAAGTACACTTACAATAACCAACGATCTCTACACATACAACAAGACCAACGTCAAATAACATGCTATTCAGCTTCTTTCTAATACCCAGCATATCATCAGGCCGGTTACCAGTGTGGTGTCGAGAGGGTTGGACACCACACCACACCCCACCCACCCTCAGACTGTAAACAGGAATCTGCGCAGGCACGAAAGCCCATATTCATCCGTTAAACATTATGTTACATACAAATTCTGCAAAAAGAAAAGTGTCATTTCACACATTTACGATGAATCGGAGCAGAAAATCATTTTCCACATTATTAACAATGGACGTATACATAGGTCTACATCGGCTTATGTCTTAATAGGACACGGTATGCGTTACCACCGTAGAAAAGCTGACTAGACATTTTGCGCATCTTTGAAGTCTAAAATATAGTACACATTATACTGATGCGGTTTTCTGATAAAATTACGAGTGGCAATGGTGAGTCAAATTAAAACTGAAAATGCGAAAGAATTAGACTTAGGACAGTAGTGTCTTGGTTGTAGGCCTAATGAAGTCAATAAATGCCGAATCAAACAAAAACATGTAATGTTAGCATACACTTGACTACTGTTCATTTCAAAGCTTCTGATTGACTTGATCTGCACCAGAGAGTTAGGGACACAGAGCTTTTTTAAGCCCGACGCAGAAAAAATATGTTCCGTTGAATAGTGAAAAATTATACTATGCTAGTGAATACTAAAAATATATAAAGGGACTTCCCGTGCTAACCACATGCAGTAGCTAAGTTGTTGCATTTTATTCCTTTGTGCAAGGTCATAAACTGTGAAAACGGACAGGTGCGAAAAGTTAATGTAACTTGAAAGGGCATATACTCACATTAGAATTATTATAACCACTATTAACACCGCTATTGCTACCAACAATAGTGAAGTGAACAGATATATAGGAAGTCCGAATACTGTTGAAGAGAGGGAAAAAACAAACAAGTAGACGAACAATGTAGTATATTCTACTGAAGCAAATATAGTGAACTGTATGAAATTGTTATGATGGACCCTCAATAGAGCTTATGCACCTACGTCACGTTTCTCTATTTTTCCATCCAGGCGTACATTGTGCAACAATTGTTACTAAAGTGCTGTCGTGAGCGCGTATCTTTAACACACCTACTACGTATGGCAGTTCCATCCAGTAAGCCAAATTGAAACGCGCTGACGCACGTGCATAAGCTCTATACCAAGGAGCTTTCGATTGAGTGAACGTGGACTGCGTTCAGGTCGATCAGCGCGTCTAAGCGAAAGCGTCGACTGGTTACGTACGTCAACTGTTATAGCCTGTTTCGATCCTCCAGTGCATGGGTCGACGTAGACGAGTCGTGTAAAACATGGAAGTGTTACAGTCTAAGACTTACGTATTTTTTCGGAATTCGATCAACCATGCATAGCGCTGATCAACAACATGAACTTCACTGCAGCTTTTTAAAGTTGTTGGTATGTTTTCATGGCGATATATACAACAGTAACAATATAGGCTAACTTCGCGGCGTATTGAACTCGCTGCAAGAAAACATGCCCAAAACAAAACAAATTCCCCAACGGAACCATCACTGCCTCGACATTTTAGGTAATGTACAAAACAGATCATGGCGAGAGAAACTGCATGTTGCTGAGTGCACTTGTTGCCGCTTAATCGATTTTCAGAAATTCTGTGACGTCACACGTGTGAACAGCGTTGCAGTTTGAGACGAACGGCAAAACCACGGTGGACACGTTCTCGATTTGGATAGTGGACGAGGGAGACGACGTGACGCATGCGCAGAGGCTTAAAATGACGTAGTCTCGTAGCAGTCGACTATGTGGACGTGCAAATCGAAAGCTCCCTATTACCGGCCAGTGACCTCTAATAGTAATCAATAATTAGTTTAACTATTTTGTGACTTATAATTGGTACATGTAAGCCTATTAAACTTTCATACTATACGGTCAACTACATGCACATCTGACTGCCTGAATTGTCCACATCGAATTACCGTACAATTCTCCTGCAGCAATATATTAATATTAAAAAACAAAAACATTCAAAAAAGTACAAAAAACTCTACTTTCTGAAGATGATTCACACTCAGTTTGCTAGATAGTGTATTATGAGAACTGCGAAGCAGTTACACTGTTATAATTGATATTCAGCCAAAAGGCTACATACCCTCATTCATAGTATCAGTGGTCACGTCAAAATTGGTTCCAATCATCGTTGTTGAATATTGTTCTGGGGAAAAATAGTGTACAGATTTTTGAACTAAAAACGCGTGAAACGTTAAAAGTAATGTTGTTATACCTATGTGATCACTTTTAAGCTGCAGTTTATTTCCAAAATTTAGCAGGGCGACGTGTGATTACTAACAATGGCAGCAACGGTGTAGAGCTCAGCTAAGCGTACATTTCCCTGGATAGATTTTTCTGGATAAATAGTTGCAATAGTTTCTTTAAATTAAGGTTCTTAAATAAACAATTCGTTAAATTTTTTATCTGCGGCTCAACTTTGAAGCTTAGTTGATGTACCACTTTGTACTCGTTAAAGTTGTCCTGTAGAATTTGGCACGAAGACCGGATTATTTGGCAGTCTGTGATATTAGAAGTAGCTCTATCCTTTCCCTTCCCACTCACTCAGTCTTTGCGGGCATGTTATACTTTTAAAAGCGAAAATGACTCTAGAATGAAGTTTACCTTCGCCGTACATGCATCACATGCACTTTATCAATTATTCATTTCCATGTGAGGACAAAATACAGCCACGCAGAGATTGTAACGAACAGTAAGCTAGGTTTTTTGCGTCTCTCTAACTGTAAATTTACAGGCATGTTTACAGTTGATATTTTCTGTTCTACATAAATATACTGTTATTTAGTAACTGTACAGACATTACTTGAATTTACGAAAACAGGTAAAGCATGTTTGTTTCTTAAACAACCCAACATTCTCGATCTTTTCAAACATTCAATTCAATTAAAGGTTAGTGTTAACAAAACTACAGTCAAATTTACATCCCTGTTGGAAAATTATGTTTTAGTTTATTTTTAGAAAAAAAATGTGTTCTTATTGGTTACACAGAAGAGTAAAATGCTTATCAGAACCGTGATGTTGTCACATTGGCATAAAAAACTACAAAGGTTTTGAGTGGAGCTATAATTGGCACCCTAATGCAGTGGCGTCATCAAGCCCACCTCCCAAACGTTGGCTGTGCCCCCATAAGATTTTGGGTTTAAAAATTATGCACAAACATACCATTTATATATCGATATGAACAAGACCCGATGTCTTTTTATCAGTCAACCATGCGGCTAAAATTGCACAAAATGTTCTCAAAACTACAATTTTCGGGTGCGCTTCGAGCCTATGTAAAGGACTGCCTTATCGATCGAGAGATAAAACTCACAGCTATCGTTTCAATACTTATTTTCAGCAGCTATGGAACTACTGCAGAAGTGATTTTTCATGCAATTCTCACATCGATTATTTTTTCAGATTTTATGTTCGAAAACTGTTCATTTTGCGATTTTCGTTGCCTTCTTCAAGGTGTGTCCAATAAATATGGAGGATAATTAAAATGCTTCACTTTCATGGGTTAATGTCCGTTTATGTTAAACACCGGTGCCTTAAAATTTGCAAGGGGAACTTTGTTCTCCTGAATTCTTGCAAAAGCATGCACCACACCAGGGATGGTCAAGTGCTAATATTATTATTATTATTATTTAAAACACTTATAAAGCGCCAAAAGTACCAAAAAGTATTCGATGGCGCTGTACAAATGACACTAAAACAATAAAACTACTAAAGTAAACTTAAGTAAAATACAAACAATAAAAATACGTTTTCAAATTCTTCTTAAACACTAAAAGGGATTCACTCCGACGAATTTTATCAGGAAGACTATTCCACAATTTCGGGGCCACATAACTGAACGCTCTCTCACCCAGCTTCGTATTGATTCTAGGGACAGCAAGGGCACCACGACTAACAGACCTAGTATTATAAGTAGAAGAGGTGATCGATAAAAGATTAGAAATGTAGTCCGGGCCAATACCTTGGAGAGCATTAAAAACAAGGGTAAGAACTTTAAATTGCACGCGATAGGCAACAGGCAGCCAATGAACCTCTTTGAGAAGAGGAGTGACATGGGTACGAGACGAAACTTGGAACAATGCTCGAACAGCACAGTTTTGAACACGTTGTAGCCTGGAAATAAGATAGTTAGGTAATCCAGTATAAAGACTATTAGCGTAATCAAGATGACTGATAACTAAAGCATGAATCAAAGTGTGGCAAGACTGGAAGCTCAGATATTTACGAAGTTTGCGGATTTTATAAAGCTGCCCAAAGGCAATTTGACATCTCTGATTGATCTGAACATCAAGTTGTAAATTTTTATCCAGAGTGACTCCAAGGTATTTAACCTGATCTAAGCAGTTGACCGAAGTATCACCTACAAGAATATTATCAAAACTGAGTTTAGAAAGATGATGACGAGTGCCGAAAACAATAACTTCTGTCTTCGCCTCATTCATTTTCAGTCTGTTCTCAGCCATCCAAACCCTGACGTCGGCAAGACAGGCCTCCATTTCTTTGCAAGCGCTAGACTGAGAAACATCCCCCCAACTAAAGGATAAATAAAGGGCATGATCGTCGGCATAGCCCATACAACTGGGCAGGTACCTGTGAATAATGTCGGCAATAGTACTAGCATAAACAGTATACAATACTGGGCCGGTACATGAACCCTGCGGAACACCAGACTGAAGATGACAAGAATTAGAAAATGAATCCTTAATCAAAACTTTAAAATACCTCTCATGTAAAAATGATTGGAACCAATTAAGAGGAGTTCCCCGCAGCCCGAACTTATTCTTAAGAACATCTAAAAGAATACGATGATCAACCGTATCAAACGCTGCACTTAAATCAATAAGAACCATAAGGGTTAACCTCTTATCGTCAATGTTTCTAATTATATCATTGTGAACTCTGACCAGAGCAGATTCAGTGCTGTAGTCAGCCCTATAAGCAGACTGAAAGTCAGGCAGAAGATTATGATCATTCAGATAGCCATTTAGCTGCTCAACCACACATCGTTCAACGACCTTAGAGATGAAAGGTAAGTTACTTACAGGTCTATAGTTCTTTAAGGTTGGTTGCAGCCCGGACTTCTTTAATAAAGGTAAGATGATAGCCTCTTTCCACATTTCGGGAAACGTACCGGAGGCCATGGATAAGTTAACGAGTTTTGTTATTACCGGTAAAATTATATCAACCGAGTCTTTCAAAAGGTGAGTTGAGCATCGGATCGTTATCACACGTAGTAGAGGCAGAATCCATGATTACCTTCCGGACATCAGACTCGGTTCGAGGAATGAAGCAGTCCAAAGTAGCTGAGTGATCGCTAGTACCACAGTCGAATGGCGCAATGCCCATGTTATCCAGCTCATTACGGAGTTTATCGACCTTACTCCAGAAGAAATCCTTGAAGTCCTCTGAAAGTTGTGTGTTGGATGTAGCATCCGGAAACACCAGTTCATCCCTTTTTCCGGTCATAGCTGCAATAGAACGGAAGAGCTTCTTCGGGTCATTGCCGGCCTTGGTGATGCAATCGTTTAGATAGTTGTTTTGAGCATCATTCAGCATATTCTTATACATGTTCCGTAGGCTGATATACGTAGCCCTGTCCTCTGTCGTACCGCTGCTGAGCCAGACAGTTTCTGCTTTACGCTTTCTCCTCTTACAGATCTGTAGGTCTTCATTATACCACGGAAGTTTAGGTCGAATTACAACACGCTTCTTGACAACGGGAGCATGTTTATCAAGGATTGCACGGAATTCAGTGTTATATAATTTCGCCAGAGCTCTTAGATCGTCGATGCCCTCAGCTTGATTGACAACTTGACGAAGGTCAGATTGGAATGACTCTTGGTCGATTTGCTTGATCTTTCTGGATAATCTATCCACAACAGTCAGGGGTGGTAGAGGGAAGCAAATCGATGCCGAAACCACCCTATGATCGGAAAACAATTCATCATGCACTGTAGTACTCAAAACAATATCATCGTCCTTGCGTTTGATCACGACGTCTAAGATGTTACCAGAGACGTGTGTCGGATCACGTACAACCTGTTCCAACGCCATGCTAGATAAAACGTCATTAAATTGCCTTGTGTCATTGTCAATTAATCTATTTAGATGAATATTGACATCCCCTACAACTAATAGTGGGTTAGGTTTGGTGACCACTGATTCCAGGTAATCAGCGAATTGTCTATGAAAGACGGCCTTGGTGACTTTATGCTTAGCAGAGTACGGGGGTCGGTATACCACACATAATCGCAGAGGCTTCCGTTGGAACTGAAGCAACCATTCGGAAAATTCGAATGAATCCACTTCCCCTTGGGCAACCATAGAGGCTTGGATGTTCTCCCGGTGCAGGAGGCCGATACCTCCACCAGTACGACCGTTTTTCCTGGGGGAGTCTTGGAAGTCATAACCAGGGGGTTTGAGGCTGAACCGCACGAGATCATCATTAGTTGACAGCCAAGTTTCAGTCAAACAGCACACATCAATATTTACCTTCAAACGGTGTATAAGTACTTGAACAAAATTTTCTTGGGTACTTAATACCACAAGTTTCGGCTTGCTTTGGGCGTGCACCTGGGGCTTTCTCAGGGGGAACCAGCCCCCTTTCATTTCTTGCTGAAAACATGCAGGAAATGTAATTGTCATAAGTATAATTTTAAGGCTGCACCCCAAACCCAATCAACCTGATTCAAGGGCTTCATTTTTCCAAATTTTCCAGGTTAGCGCCGGATCCGCAGTCGCAGATGCACTTTCGATCTCTTTGGGAAGGCTTCCCCTCACTGGCATACCTGACGGTAAGGTACTTGTCCTAATATTAATTCCTATTGAGAAGAATGGGTGAATTAATGGGTGGATTTATTTTCAAAGCCCAATGCAAACTTTAACATGATCCGTCGTGCCCACTCTCAGGCTTTAAATCGTTAGTGCGAGTAAAGCTAACAAAAAGTGGTCAAATTTGTGATTTCAATTTTTGTAGTTTGCTTAGTGCGCCATCGAATGCCATTTGGAGATAGTTAAATGCTTTATTCTAATGGTCACATTTTTTATATACCCCAGAGCCTAGGGCTTTCCCCTACCCCCACTTGAACGTTGTCCCTGAACCCCACCAGTCACCGTACGGTGGCGCTGGGCCCCACACCTACGGGGTGAGCGCTTCGCGTCAACACGACATCTTCAGCGACTCTCAGTCCTTCATTTTGGTGTGCCCTCCCTGCCCCCTCCGGATGAACGCTGTGCCCCCGTGCCCGCTCCACTTCGAAAAGTCTGGCGACGCCACTGCTCCAACGTCTAAACAGCTTTAAACAAGTACGGATTCAAAGGTACAGGAGTAGCTGGCAATCAATATGCAAACCAAAAATGACATTCTGGAGGTGTCATCACTACACCACAAGAGCCAGTCATTAATCCGACAGGTTTAAGATCTGCATGGTTAGAATACTGAAAGAAATAACACCTGTATTCTGATCCATTCAATCGTTAAAACGAAAGTGATGCAATGCAACTACTTGGCTGCCTGATTTAAACGCCAACACACGCTGAAGTAGTGGTTCACACTGCAGAGCAAAAAATCTCCACAGACAACTAAGCATGTACGCCAAGTTGCGTACCAAGGTGTCAAATGTGTAAAATGTCAAAAGAGTGCAGTAATTTTCCTTAAAATTGGCCTAATATATTGCACTAAATTGCATCTAAGGAGCCTCTTATATTAAAAAAAAAATTTCAAAGGGGAGGGGTACAGCCCCTCTCCTTAAACCCCTTCCCAGGACGGCCGTCCGAAACAACGTTCAGCCCTAAGCGAAAACAGTTTCCTATTCCTATATTTACTTCACAACAACTTACACAAATTACTTTCACTTTACTAATGACTTACACAGTAATTTGGGTATCTAAACCTCACCTGAAATACAGTCGGGAGGATCTGTGCTCCAATTTCCAGTTGGAAGACAAGAGAGAACACTTTCTCCATCAAGAACATATGATTGGTCACAAGAAAAGTTAGCTTGATTATCATCTTGGTAAACGGTTCCATTCAACGGGTTTTCAAGCTTCTTACATTTACCTTTCGAAATGGTAGATAAATGAAATTCCTTTTACAAAGTCAAATGAGAATGTAACTTACATATGTGTAATAAATGAGGATATTGAAATTGAATTTCATTCTGCTATCTTACCCTAGGGATTTAGAATCGTTTACTCTTCCAGACGCATGTCATAGCCTAGTAATAAGGTCACGAGGTAACTGAACCAACATTTTTGGTCATACGTACCCAATTTGGGTCATGTAGCCTTATTTGTGTTATTATTTAACCTAATAATTAAAGTCGTTTCCGTCCCGGCCCACTTTCTGGTCAAATTGACCAAGCGTTGTACAATGTAGATGTCACCTTTCTTTAAGAGATTTTACAGCTTTACGTAGGTGTGTGTTGTTTTTCTCTCAACCGTAGATGAAATGTTATCATGCAGCAGTGGCGTATCCAGAGGGGGGCAGGGTGCCCCCCCCCCACACACACACACACAGAAATTTTGGGGACGCAATGGGCGATGTTGAAAAAATGAAGGAAAGCAACAAAAAAAAATCCGCGAGAGGAGGGAGGGATGGGAAGTCGGTAGGGCGAAGTAGGAGTGGTAGGTATCTAGGTCTCGGGGATGAGTAATGACGGTGGAATCCGCAGCAGGACGGACGACATATTATTTTATGCAGGACGCATTGGCAATAGGCCCCTGAAAAGTCAGTCAAAACCTTGTATATTAATGATGTCATCTCGTCTGGAAACAGTGTTCGGATTTTTCTCCTTTTTCCAACAGATTATGCCGTGGGGACTGAACCCTAGCCCTTTTTTCGACCCTAATCCTGATTTTGAGACAAAATAAATAAAATGCCCCCCAAAAAGTATTGGTTGTCAATGTCATTTTCACTCGGAGGGCGGGCCGTCCCTCCAGGGGTAGCGCCAGATGGGGACAGGGGGGAATATTTACAGTTTCGTCGGGGAGTCTTAGTCGATACGATACAGCATGCAGTCCTCGAAGGCGACAGTCGCCCAGACGTTTTACTTGTTTTTTGCTCTCAAGAGGACGACTTCTCTAATAAGAACCCAAAATTTTCGGAGCGCTACGCGCTCTGTAGGGTCACCCCATTTTCTTCAATATTTCCATTCCACATAGCTAGATAGCACAAGTCCTGTCCACCTTACCAAGTAACATGTAGGTAGTGTACACAGCTTAGGCCTATGTAGAGGTCGTAAATTTCATCCCCTATCGCAATGCCTAGTTGCTGTTCTCTAATGTGTGTCATGCTTTGCGGTCAGTTGGTGAGCGAGTCCAGGTGGTTTCGATACAATGTATGTTATCCCCGATAAGGTCTTCAACCCCTACAGTTTCCTTTCTTTCTTTTTGTTTTAAATGATTACATATGTTTTTTGTGGAAGTCTACCAAAAATTTTCGCGCGCTCCGCGCGCTTTGCAGTTTCACGATTCAGATTCAAAAGAACGATATCAGTGCGCAACTTGGCTCTTGAAGTATTAAGTGATGTTGTGCAAAATATGCCCTACAATGGCATGGGATAGCTCCTTTAAATCCCTTTCTCACCATGCACCCTTTCGACGTAGTGGGTTGTCGGAACTTGGGGTCGCTGGCATGGCCCGGCCCCCGTTCGGGAAAATTCTGTCGCCACCCATCATTGGTCGGTTTACTTATTTTGGCTTTCAAAAGGATCATTTCTGAGATAAAACCTACAATTTTCGTTACGCTTTGCCCACTCTTCCTCAGTTCCGTTATTTAAAGCTAAATATACTCCAATGTCATTTCCGTAAACCTAGTTAATGTTCTCTTATGTCTGTCGTGAGGTACAACTAATGACCCGAGGAGTGAAGTAAAATGTAAGTTATGTCTGGTAGGGCCCACCTGCTCGAACAATTGACCTATGTAAGTTTTAAATAAGTACAGATTCTCTCTAGTGTAGGCTTACCCATTGCAATTTCACAGTTTAGATTTCGGATTAAAACGGTAAATCTATGTTCTTCTAGTATATACTAATTTTATGAAATATATGCCACGCAATGGCATGGTATAGTACACGGGTTTTCTTCAAATCCCCCTCACCAACCCCTCGACGGCATCGGGGCTTTCGGTTATTCGAGTCGCTGGCCTCCCGTCGGGGAGTCTGGTCCCCTTCGTGCAAATCCTGGCGCCACCCCTGCGCCCCTCTAAAAACCCCTGTGGAGAACTCTGGGATGGGATCTAGTATAAAAAGAAGTACCATTTTGCATCTAAGCCCTTCGGGACAGCAAAAAATTTCCCCTCCCCCAGGATTGCGGTCAAGAATGGGGACGATGAGTCGACTTTTCCCCCTCACACCAAAAACCTGGCTACGCCCATGTCATGCAGACTATTTAGTTTACAGTATATGGCTCTTTGTGGTCTTTAATTGTTTCATCCTTCCTATTTACAATGTCGTTGCAATGTTTCTAAGATTTAAGGTCGTTCAACTCCCGAGGTTTGACATTTTCAACCGTAAATTTGGACATTATTAAAAAAAGTCTTTTGATGAAACTTATTTATGGGGGGGGGGGGTTGCAACCAGCCTCCCCTCCCCCGTCTCGGCGGCCCTGAATTAGCAACGTATATGTCATATCACTGACTAATTTTGAGGACGAGGAAGACATCCTATTAATAGTATAACGGGCTGGTGGCCGGTTAACCTGTAACACCCTACATTGTGATTTTGCACAACATAGGTTAGGTTAGGTTAGATGAGGTTTAACGTCCCAGTTTCCAACCAATTGGTTCAAGTCGAGACGACCACGTCCTTTTTTCCAGTTGTGGCTCACTGGCTTGTTTTCCCTACTCCATTGTTTATGCTGAGCACCAAGCACAAAGGCAGTAGGTTCCATTTTTAAAGTCTTTGGTACGACCCGGCCAGGATTTGAACCCTAGACCTTCTGGCTTGCACAACATAGCAGGCACGTACATTGTGTTATTATGTTTTTGGTAACTTTTTTAGAGTTGCGTTCCATTTGCCACTCTTGAACGGTACAAAAAAAAATAACCTGTTCTACAAAAACGGCGTTCTCAAACAGATTCGAAAGCAAGTTTAGAGTAAAACATAGGACAGATTTGTACACCCATTACAATCTGTAGTACAACCGTCCCCATATTCTTTGAGGTCCAGTCGTTTGACATTGCTACTTACTACCGGGTACATATTTCACTCACTTAGATTTGCATGTACCTGATTTCCTTACACAAGAAGGTGTCATTGGGATATCCCATTCAGAGCTTGACAGATTACACTGAATCAACTTTGGCCCTCGTAGCTGGTATCCATGCAAGCAACCAATCGAAGCTGCAGTGTTATTATCGGTTAGGTTTACGTAGCCATTAGCTAGTAGTATCATTTGGCCACAAGGAGTTGAAGCTGTGTGCAGGCAAAATGGAGAAAAAAAAATGAATTGTAGCTGCCCAGCTGAAAATGATCACTTTAATTTAACAATCATATCTAACTACCAAATATGATGTCATTTGTTCTCGTAATCCCTTTAAACGTTTGTACTTAAACCTGTTTATCTTTATTGTGTTAAATGTTATGATGTTTATAAACTTTCAGGAAATGATGCAAAAATGAAAGAACGAATGAATGAATATATGAACGAATGAATGAATAAATAAATGAATTGATGAATGAATGTGTGAATGGATATATGAATGAATGAATGAATGAATGAATGAATGTGTGAATGGATATGTGAATGAATGAATGACTGGATGAATGAATGAATGGATGAATGAATGAATGAATGAATGAATGAATGAATGAATGAATGAATGATTGACCTAGCGAATGAATGAATAAAATGAATGAGCGAGCAAATGAATTGATGAATGAACGAAGAAACAGACGGAACGAACGGAATAACGAACCAGCGAATGAAAAACGGTCGAACGCAACGAATGAAAGAGTGAACAAAGTAACGTTCGAATGAGGGAATGATCAAACGAACAGACAAATGCTTTTACATGCGTGGACTGCGCCCTAGCTGCGGGAGGGGCCTGGTTTGCTTAGAGACCCCTACAAAATGCGGAATTATCCGAGGGCATTTACCAGTCTGTACTCTGTTTTCATTGAATCAGCCATTGCAAGATATGGAATAAAACATGTGCCACTATTTTTGAGGGTTCTGAAAACGTGGAACCAACGATATGATATCCCCCACTTTCAAAAGTTGGGGGACACTTCTTTCATCCCTCGCATTTTACTTCCACGCCGTCTGAAGTTCTGAACACCTCCACCATAACTCCCTTCTAGTAGATGCACTTTTTTAGTACCCGAAGAAAGGCACAGTAAATAATGCCTGACAAGCGTTACCGGGAATAATTGGTTTGTATCTTACAGAAAGGTATCTTACAGTAGGATATTGACCATCTCCCTGCTTCAACTATGGCAACAAAATGAGTAATCAAAGATCACGAGAGGTGGCCTAGTTGATAGCTGATTTATACCAAAGAAGTGTTATTCGGTAGCCGATGTGACTGTCAGATTTATTTTTTATTATTTATATTTGGATTAAATCATACTTCTCGGCTGCAGGTTTACCCTAATTACCAACTTAGACAACCCAAGAAAAAATTCAGATGGTTCCTTGAATGATATTATGTTCCAATTTAAAGGGGATGGACACCTCAGATCCACAAAGGCAAGGAGAGGAAAATTCTACACCTCGTGCAAAAACTGAGATATCACCATTCCATTTATTGATAAGGCCACCACTACCATATGTACTTTTAGCAAGTCTGATGATGTCATAGGCTCACTACTTTTTACCTAGTACTTATCTTTTTCTTCAAATTTTGCTTTTATTTTTTCTTGAGATCTGACCTCCATTAACAAAATGACCTTGGGATTACATAGACTCAGTACTGCCAGTTTGTTATTTGGCACTGAAAACCACAGCCTGGCCTTGCATTGGTAGAAAAAATGAAACAAAGTATAAAGAATAACAAAGCGATCTCAGACACAAAGTGAGAATGATAAGTCAAAATAGACTTGCTACAAGTCAGTGTTTTACAATTCAGTGTTTGAAGAAATGGCAGCTTTCCTAAAAGATATTAGAAGTGCAGTAACTCCTCGGCCAAACAAGATATTAAGATGTAGTTTTTTACACTGATCTTAGAATTAAGCTTTCTTTTCAGTCAGGTTACTTAAATTTCATTATGTCCATCTCCTTTAAAGTACTTACTAAATTGGTAAACAGATATGGCGTGATGGCCTCCACAAATCTGTGTTTTGTTTCCATCGCAAGGCAACGTGCAGTTAGTGCTGGGACCATATCTGCTGTAGTTTGATTCTTTGCCACAGAAGCACATACGACCGTCTTCTAAGCCAAAGTAGAGGGATAGAGAGATATTTTCGTTAAACGACAGACACTTTTCCTCACACTTCTCGATTGTGATCGATGGCACATAACCCCCGTAGTCTTTAAGAACCCGGTCATTATCATTTGCTGCGTCCACAAAACAACCCAAAGGCGTCACAACGTAACCTACAAGAAAATAATAGGTCCTGTGTTGAAAGTAAATCACAATTAAGTCGATTATGCCCACTGCAACTAATAGCCTAACTATCACATATCAGTTAGTCTGTAATATTTCCTAACAGAGAGGATCAGACCCTTGTCAGGGGGGGGGGGATACCCCAAAGCTGTCTCGCCTCAATTCTGTACCTTGTTTGGCTACGGTCCTGGAAGGGTGTCCCGTGCATTGTTTGAATAACGTGTTAGGTTGATATAACAACGGATGAAAAAATGTTAATTTGTAAAATGGTAAGCGTGATAATTGTCCCTCTTCTACAATGCTTCATGTAACCATACATTATTCAAGGTGACGTTATCCAGTGAGTGTAGCAAAACTTACATTTCATCTTCCCACGTAGTGGAGTATATACGCCTTCTGAACCACTTTCGATTAAAAGCTAAGCATTTCGTCGGAAATTTAAGAAACTTCGGTTTAAAAATAGCATATATTTTGCCTAAAAATAAGCAGTGAGGGCGGAAGCGGGGGGGGGGGCTGCGGATGAAATGCACGCTTTGCATCTCAAGTGTAAGTTGCATACAACTAAAGAACTTTTGAATAGAAGACTGACAATTCTAATAAAATATTATGACGTCATTACATTGTGAAAATTCCAATCAGAGAAGAAATGTTAGGTTCACACTATCCTGTGTGCCACAGTCTTGAAGGACCTTACATGAGTCTTGGACATCTTTGTCGTTCGGATCCATATCTTACAAGTATGGAGCACTCGCTTGATAAACAGTCTGTATGAGACCGTCTAAATCACATAAAGCTAAGCTATGCTTCAGTGTTCTCCATGCAACTTAGATAAAAGCGTTGGTTACATTACAACATTGAGAACAGATCTGAAGTCCACTTTACCTTTTTGTATCGTCGTCTTCGAGACAGTTACTCCGAACGATAGAAGGCAGAAAAATGTGACCAAATTCTTCATGAGTGTACCTGATGATCATATACCGTTTAAAAGGTTATTGGTGTAGTGTACAAAGACCAAACTTGTGAACTTGAAATCTCCAAAAAAGGACAAGGAAATTCAATGAACACAGTTTTACCCTCTCTGAGTTAATCTAGCACTAACCTTATGAGCAAGTACTTTACATTGTTTGACGAAAACGAAAGTGAAGCCTTGCATACGCTTTATTATTATGACCCTATAGAAATACGTGTGTGAAATTGCAAGTCCACTTATAACTTTTTGTCTTCCTCGTTCTCATTAAAACAAACGAAAGGCACATGTTTAGATGTCCTCATTTGTGTCAGAAGAGAAAATAAATATCCACGAGTTTTGATCACAATCACCAGGAGAACAATGCTAATGATGAGCAAGGTAATAATGTCAATATATTAAAAGTTTGGCTATGTTTATGGTGTAGCGTTTACAGCAGGCCAGTAGGCGTAGTTTTTTTTTCTCAGGACGAGTCAGACCAAATCTGGCCAATGGACCAATCAGTTTCTTGGAAACAGGCCTCACCTCTAATTCTAAAATGACAGCTTTTCGACCCTTTTTGAAATTCTGACGCCGGATTATGAAAGAACTGGCCAAATAAGCCCAGTCCGCGTAACGTTTTGAAACAAATTTAAAATTTTTTAGAAAACCGATTTGGCCTGACTCGTCCTGGGACAAAAAATTAGGCGGCCCGTAGCCAGACAAAGTTCTCAAGAGGGGCGAGATGGGCAGTGTAAAAGATGACGTTAAAACATATTACAAGAATTACCATAGGCTCGAATATGAAAGTTCTATAATTGTCGTATGCAACTTGTAATTGAGGTGAAACACGTCTTTTTCACCCACATGCGTATGAGACGGTGACTGGGAGCTTCAGATCCCCTCCCGAGGTCCCACCCCTCATTCCTGCCGGAAAATGCTATTTTCTGGCAAAATATATGATATTTTTTAATTGAGGTGAATAGAATTTTTGGAAAAAATGGCTTATGTACTCCACTCGTGGGAAGATTTAACCAAGGTTCTGATTAGCTCACTAGAAAATGTCACCTTGCATTATGTATCGTTACACGAAAGAGCCTATGAAGTGACTAATTACAGCCATTTGGTGTCATTCTCTGAGCATATCTATCACCAAAAATAGCCCTTATGTTCAAAAATACCGCCACATGAAAGAGAAAAGCTAAAACGAAACGGTACCCCTTCCAACACAACAGCTCAAGAAGTGAAAGTACATTGACCCAAGAATGACGTCAGCTCCGGAACTCAACTTCGGAGTGTGTGTAATGCGCTTTGAACATACCTTGTACTGTTGATATTACGGAATTTTCCACGATAAGTATGTATCAGAAACTTTATAAAGATGATGCATAGCTTACTGCTCTTGCAAAGAAAATAATTGATGTAATCATCAAAGTATATATCTCTAAGAAACCTTCGTTTGCCTCACAAGACAATCTTCATTGAGTCATCAGTTTGGTACAAGCAGAGAGTTGCCACGGACTCTCTGGCAGTCTGGTATACAAGCAAATGGAAGTTCCCTGGTAAAAGGTTATACACACAGAACAATATCCCTGGGGATACGTAATTGTATCTATTTCTCATCCAGTGTTACGTCACCGTTATTACTATTATTGGGGAGAGAAGTAGTGCTTCGTTCACTATTGTATATATGGGGGTTCATCAATACACAGGCCCATATACAACTGTACTATTCTACATAGTGGCAAACAACTTCGGTTATACTTCGTTCAAATGGGGGACCGAGGAAAGTTAATGGAACATAAAACAGAGGCAATTTTAGTGTGAAGGGAGCCCAAAATTTTGGTTGTCTAAGAAAGTATTGAGTATTTTTCTAAGACGTTGACATAAAGTACTATTTGAGTTTCAAGCAGTCTAGAATTTCAAATTTTTATGTTATATATATATTTTGCTTGATGCTGGCACATTCTCCAGATACGTTTTTACGAAATTATACGGCCAGTAACGGACTCAAGCTACACAATCTGTGAGCAAAACGTTACTAGAAGTATGGAGTCTCCCTGACCTACTCGTTCGCCGTCTTCCTCACACTGTCAGACTTTTTCTTGTTCTTAGGCCAGCGACTTGACATAGTTGGGCTAAATTCCACAGACTGGCTCTTCATGTGGCCCTTTGTCATCATTCTTGTATTATCTCATTCAGAAATGGGCGAATTAGGGCATGTTTCTATACGAAATCGATATTGACGTGATAAGAACTTTACAAGGGAAGTGCATTGTACATATACACACACACACTGTGAAGTTGAGTTCCGGAGCTGACGTCATTCTTGGGTCAAAGTACTTTCACTTTTTGAGCTGTTGTACTGGAAGAGGTACCATTTCGTTTTAGCATTTCTCTTTGAAATGAGTTAAGTCAATGGTCACTTAAAATTTCTGGGGGATTTTTTTTTGTCTAGGGAGCTTCTCCCTCCCCCCCCCCCCCACCACCACCTGACTCTTCTTGGCTACGGGTTTGGCTTTACAGAATGTGTTTTAAAATCCATGAAAACATAACTTCCTTGTCTGCAGTTCTCTAATAATCTTTAAATTCTCTCTTTGTCATGTATTTATCTCATTAATTGGCAGTTCCTTGTCAGTACTCAGCTAAAGAATGCTTAACAAGGCAGCGGCGTAGGAAGATGTTTGACTTTGGAGGGGGCCAGACCAGATGCGATTCTCGACCTTGATCCCCCTTCCCACACCAGAACATCATATTTGCTCATAATTTTTCCAATTTTAATTTCAGCAAAATTAAAATATTCAAAGAAAAATTAAACAACTGCAACATCAACATCCATGCAGCAGTGGTGTAGCTAAGATTTTTTTGTTTGGGAGGACTGGAGTTATTTGGGGGGTGGGGGTGGGGAGGGGGGACTCCCGTTTACTATCTAAGCGAAGCGCCACAATAGGTTGGTGCGGGGCGTACCAAGAAAATTTGAGATTGAATACATCCCAGATCGCCGGAAATGGCACTTGCCAGACTTGATACCAGCCATCAAGATATGCAATTTTTGTGAAAAATGTAAAGCTTGATTTGATTTTATTCTAAAACACATTTCTGTGAGGACGGTTTAACTGAGATAGCGGGACTTGGGGTCCGAGGATTGCAAGTTTGAATCCCATTTATTATCCAAGCGGAGCGCCACCATAGGTTTGCACGGAGCAAACCGAGAAAATTTGAGATTTAAATACATCTCAGATCGTCGGAAATGGCACTTGCCAGGCTTGATAACAGCCATCAAGATGTGCAATTGTTGTGCAATTTTTTTAAAGGTTGATTTGAATTTGTTCTAAAACACATTAAGTTTGTCACAATCTATCCGACTTTATGCAAAATTATTTAGAGTGGAGTAAGCCCCTTGGATTTCGGTGGATTGATTGGAATGGAGATTTTCCACAGCCAGAGTTTACTATTATTAAGTTGGTGGCGCCAAGATTTGCCCGACGGGGCCACCGACCCGAAGTCCCGACAGCCCCAATGCCGTCGGGTGTAAGTGGGATTTGAAGAAAACCTGTGTACTAGACCACTGCATTCGGGGCATATATTGCATAAAATTTGTATATACTAGAGAAGCATAGTTCCGCGTTGATTAAATGTTTTTCCCGCAATCTAAGCTGTAAAAATTGCAAAGCGCGTGAAGGGCGAAAATTTTTGGTAGGTTTTCACAAAAAACGTGTAAATATTAAGAACAAAAAAGAAAGAAAATCTGTAGGGATTCTAGACCGTATAGGAGATAATATGCATTTTATCAAAACTACCTTACCTATTCGATGAAATAGCCGAATATAACTCCGTGAGTCCTTCACCAACAGACCGTACCGCTTGACACACACAAGAGAACAG